>CM065664.1:9904629-10449629 GCA_033220385.1 Triplophysa yarkandensis | reverse complement strand
GCTAAGCATCTTGACATTTTCATCATGTCATCATGAATATGAGAAAGGACACAAGGATGTGTCATTGTGTTGGCCCTTGTATGTTCATTAAGTTTAATACATTTTTGAGGGATTGTATTGTGATTGTAGGGTAAGGACATTGTTTTTTGTTGTCTGTTGTGTGGTGCTGATTCTAAAAAGTTTCGAGAAATGCTCTTTTGGGTGGATAATTCCAGAAATGCCCTAAAGTGACACCTGGAACCTATAAATGTGCTTGTGACACAAACTGTTGTTATAAAAGGAGAAGCCGGGTAAAATGAGACCTGCCCTGTTAGCAGAAAATGATCTTCTCGATAGCACGACTGTGTTCCTTCTAACTGTGCTTGTTCTAATGCATTGTCCAGTTTTGTTTCCTGCTCTCTCTCTCTCTCTTATAACTCTGCTCTCTCTCTCTCTCTCTCTCTCTCTCTCTCTCTCTCTCATAACTCTGCTCTCTCTCTCTCTCTCTCTCTCTCTCTCTCTCTCTCTCCTCTCTCTCTCTCTCTCTCTCTCTCTCTCATAACTCTGCTCTCTCTCTCTCTCTCTCTCTCTCTCTCTCTCTCTCTCTCTCTCTCTCTCTCTCTCTCTCTCTCTCTCTCTCTCTCTCTCTCTCTCTCTCTCTCTCTCTCTCTCTCTCTCTCTCTCTCTCTCTCTCTCTCTCTGATTATGGGATGATTCAGTTACTCTGCTGCAGAGTCAAAAGACAACTCTACAGCTGCTGCAGGTCCATGCAGCAAGAACTCTTATTCTGCTTTTTCGATCAGTCATCAGAAACACCAACCCCACTCCAACTTGCTGAATGTTGGCTTAAAACAAAGTTATTTCATTTCATGCTCAATATTGTGCATGAATCATGGTCAGTTGTTCAAACTCAGTTGTCGATTGTTTCAGTAGTTTTGGGAAGAACTGGATTATTTGCTATGGTTCAGAACTAGTCCAGCATGATTTCCATGTGGCGTCACAATTATTGAAATTGAATTTTCGCGAGAAACATGTTATAAGGAGCCGTTTAAACGGTACGCTGAATTAAAACAATGAAAATATCTGAAAAAGTTTACGAAAACATATAACTCTGCACTGAACAAATGTGAAGTTGTTTTAACATAAACTCTTTGAATTTCAAGAAAAAAGTAAAGTAACATTATTTAATCACGTGAAATAGATTCACATGATAAAATTAAGTAAATCATTTGTCAAAGATCATTATTGTGCGTAACTGTTTTGTATTGTGGGTCTCTTTGCGTTATAAGTCATCTTAATCCAATGCATAATAAGAACATGATTGTAACTTTTTTTTTTTACAAATTACTCTTCACTGTGTTTTTCACTTTATGGGCTGTTACATCAGTTTTTCTCCCCCAAACCTGTCTGTGTGGCTTATCCTTCAATGCGTTGGTATGGCGCGCCCCTAGCGGTCAGACCAGCTCACAGCAGCTGCGAAACTTCTTGACCATGCGCTAAAAAAAGCTTTGTCTTTAAATGTAGGGCTGCATCTGACGTATGCCGCACGCCTCTCTCTCCGGTCCCCATGGACACGAGACACCCGGCTACTCCATCCAACAATACTTGCCCCGTGTCGCCAAAATGCATCGCCCGCATTGCCCCATCCTTGGCCGTCCCGTCACTCATCCCTGCAGTTTAACTTTGGGATGCACCCGTCTCTCATTGTACGTCCGCTGGTGAAGACCGATGCATGGGTACCAGCGTGTGCCAATCAGCCTGACGTCCTTGCGCAGCCTGAAGCCGAAGCTCACAATGCCAGGGCGACTTGATTCTCCTCCGCTGGTAAAGAAGAGGAAGATGCGCTGCCCTGGACCATTTCTCCAGCTGCTCCCTTTTTGATGCACTGTACACCCACCCGGGGGGCACACACTGCACTCACCCTCTGTTGTGATCCCGTGCCCGTTTGCGTGGATTGGCGAGCCACCCTTACCAACTCAAATCAATGAGGATTCTGAGGCTCTCCCTGAAGAAAGGAGCGCATATGCTGCAGTGTCTCTGTGGACAACGATCGGAGCCGACCACAAGCACCAGCGGTGAGACATTTAGCTGTGCATGCTCACTATTGAGGGATGAAATTGCTCCACTCTTGTCATTCCATCACACATCCCATGAAAGGCATCTCCATCAGGGTCATGAAGATGCAGGTGCAGGGGTGCCAGTTTAGTGCTACATCCCTATCCATGTCAAGGACATTCCTTGGGGGAACATAGAATGCAGGGTGAATGTGGGAAACTATTGATGCATATGCAGCAAATGCGGTCCGCAGACATTGGTTTGGGGTGAGCTGAGCCGAGCAGGCACCGGTAGATGAGCTCGGATGTCCTCCAGGACAGGGAACTTCTGCACATCATTCAGCACCGTGGACAGCAACTCCATTCCGCATCTCTCCCAACTCTTCCAGAGTAGCCCGCCTGGCTCTGCACATTTTTGTTCACCAGAAGGCCTGTCCTTAAAATGATATGGAGGATTCGTGAGACGAGGGGCACTCAATAGATTATTTTCAATTTGAGCTTGCATCTGTTGTAGAACAGATTATTAGGATTCACATCCCTAAACCCTCTGAACCCTCTTTCTTAAAATAGCTCTTGTTCATGAAGGCCTAGGATCTTACACTCAGTTCGGAAATAGTTTTAAGTTACGCCGAACGGAGAACTTCTTTTATACTGAAGGCTGTTTTCGTTTTTATAAATGAGTCCACACATGCAGTAGATGTTAAATCTCTCCATTACAAGACACTTTCGGTTGATAAAGTCTCGCGGGCACTCAAAGGGACAGTTCACTTAAAAAACTACTCGGTCATCATTTTCTCACCCTAGAGGTGTTCCAAATCTGTGTACATTTCTTCGTTTTGATAAACACAGAGAAATACATTTGGGAAAAAGTTTATAACCAAACATTTCTTGGACCACATTAACTAACATAGTAGGACTCAAAATTTGACAAGGTCTACCATTGTATTTTTTGGTAGTTAGTTAGAACTGTTTAGTTACAAACATTCTTCCAAATCCTCTGTGTTCAACCAAATGATTCTACATGTTTGGAACAAGTAGAGTAAGTAACTTTGCTCATGCTCAGTTTATTCCATCGGTGCTATAACACATAATAAGTCAGGGTTTATATGTGTCTGGTTTCATTAGTTTCAATGAAGTCGTGTTATACATTGCGGATAGCTAAAAGTGATTTTTAAATACCTTTTACGAAACAGATGCAGGTTACTAGAATGCTTTTAGGGTTTACTTTCATCATGTGGACAGGCAGCTTTCCTCCCTTATTTGTCAATGGCTGTGAAAAATTGCATATTTCATATTTTCAATAACAGCATGAGTACATGATTCAAATACTTTTTTTGTTTCAATTAAATTTCTCCCAAATTTAAAACTACAAAATCTTTTCTATTAGCATTTATTTTTAGAAAATTAATACAGGAGAAACAGTCTCAACAACAGAAAGGATGCTTTTAAATCAAATAACAGTAATCTTTGTACATGTATTTATTAAAAATCTAATAATTTTTTACATGATGACCTTTGATGCAGCTATAAAATGCTAATTAAATTGAATTAATATTTTTGCATAGCTGAATGGCATCCCTTTATTCTTTTATTTATGGCAACAGTAAGACACACTGTATATGGAAGATTTACCCTCAGCTTTGCTGATGACATGTGATGAGAACCCTAAATGTGCTGATGAAACACTTTGTCATGAGGGTTCTTCTCGCAGGTTTTCATTGCATATGGCTTCATGACTAAATTAGGTTTTGAAACCAGGACAGCGGTTCTCAGGAGCATGTTCAGAAGACATCATGCACAAATCACCATGTCTGCCATACGTAATGAGTTAGTGCTCTTCCCCTAAGTTTGCGTCTTGGGAGCGTTCAAAATAAGTGTACCATATCCTGCAAATGATGGAATTTCTTTCGTAAGGTTGACATATGTCAAATTGGCACCTATAGGTATACTCAATTATTTGTTTAAATTTTCTTTAAATCTTTAAAAAGGGGGAACCATCCTGCACGGTAACAACATAATGCTTATCACATCATTGCATTTATGTCTACATGTTGTGTTGTCCAGAGGGCACAAGCTACTGTTTGATATAATCATGATTGAATAATTCATAGTGCTGTCTCAGCTAATGCAGCCAATGGTGGGATATTAAACAGCACACTTTACTATAAAGCCATAGGTTGTCATGAAGCAGGATTTGTATGCATTTCCCTAAAGTGGACACAAGATGGCATTATTTACTTAAAAGCTGGCTTTAACAGCCTTAGTTGCTGTTGAAGTTTTATGTGTTTCCACTTAAGAATAGTTCACCAACAATAAAAATGTTGTCAATTCCTCACTCTCCAGTTTTTTGCTTAACATAAATGAAAATATTTTAAAGTGATATCTCAGTCCAAAATAAAACTTTGTTATGAATGAATAAAAAAATAAATCAACAGAGTTTACATTTTAACATGTAAGCTGATTTTTGAAAAGCCTTATTTTCTTTTTCTAAAGGATTGTAATGCTCATTGCACCTAACAGGACGATGTTGCCTATAATCGTCTTTATTTGCATAAACAGAATTGCTTTGAGAATCATTTTCTTATCGCATTGCAGCCCTCTGAATCAGTGTCAAATTGCATCATGGTGTGCCAAGATTAACATCCCTATGAATAAATCACTATAGTTGTTTCCAACCTATATACATTTATTTGTACTGATGAATAGTAGGGAAAAATGGAAGTCAAATGCTGTGTTTTCTAAATACCTTATTTTGTGTTAACCAAAGAAAAAATAAACTATAAAGTAATTATCCTACCACAGTAGGTCCAAGTATTAGGGTCCAAGTATTTAAATGAAATAATTGTTTTTTAATGTGAAATTGGCTTGAATTTAATGGCTTTGAGAAACTGTATTCAACAATGGAATAGTTACATACAAATGTTTTGTGATGACCAAGCTCTCAGTTAATTTCATGGTGATCGGTTGTAAACTGTTGAGTTTTTACAAGCTGTGCTGAATTTATTCCGTGAGTGTAATGCAGCTCTTGAAACATACATAATGACTGAGAGTCAAAAAATATTTGTAACACAGCGTTTAGTTGTTTTTTATGGGCTAAGTGCTAATGTACAGCACTAGATTCTCATTTAATCTCACTTCTTCGTCAAATCCTTGAAATGAGACAGTAATTCACATATAACAATCCTAGCAATGTTTCTTTCCGTTTTCCTTTTTTTTCTATATATTTTTAAATAGGGTAGTACCCCTAATAAAAAAAATAGCTTAAAACAGCCAAAGCTGGTCTCTCAATCTGGTTTAAATGGGTGAAGAAAGCTGGTTTTGAAGAGTTTCTTCAACGGGTCAACCTTTTTTTCTGGAATGCATCAGCTAAAACATCTGAGCACCAGCCTGGCGAGGCTGAAAACGTGACCAGCCTGATCAGATCAAGCTGGTTTGCTGGTCTTAATGCTGGTTTAAGTGGAATGTTGGTTTAATATGGACATAGGATGGACTGGTAGAGCTGGTCTAACAGCCTTGTCAAGCTGATTTTAGCTGGTGGGTCCAGACTATTAGACTATTAAGTGGCCAAAACTCATCTTGAATTTTAATTTAAAAACATTTGAATTTAAAAACACCACAAGTTTACGCGCCACTTCAATTTAAATATTGTAATGTGTTTCAAACAGACTTTAAAATCTAGTTGCATTTCTCATTATTAATAAATATTTTGATAAGCTAAAGATATGCAATCCTTTAATTCATTAATTGTTGACATTACCTATTGAGCACATTTCAATAACTGACAAGTTTTTAGCCAGAGGTTTTTTGGTTTTCTATTATCGTCCGTTTACGTCTTAAGAAATACGGAATTCAAGAAGAAATAGGACTGTGACAAATGTTGTGTACCCAATCTGTCTCAAAGACCGCTTCAGTGTCAAAAACTAATAAAAAATAAAATGCTGTGTCATTCGTAAAGACCTCGGTACTTGTAACTACTAAAAAGTACAATGCCTTCCCTCCATCGCATTAAACAGTTTCAACTGATGATTTACGATCCATTCTACATTTGCGATACAAACCTATTGTCTTTCCCATCTTCTAATGAATATTTCATGCTGTTTTATGGGAGTCTTCCAGACTATGAATGATGAGCAGTGAGGTGCCTCTGTACTTAAACTACATTGTATTAAGCCCATTCTGATGCAATGGACCCAAAGTGAAGTCTTAGCAACACACATTAAATATACACGCATGAAGGGGCCTGTTCTCAAATCAGAGTGAATCTTTAATGCCACACTCTCACGTAAGGCAAGGAGCTTTTCTTGTTCGAGCCACGTGACCCGCTCTGTGTCTGCAGAAGACAAGCTCCCACAAATGAAGACAGGATATTCTCCACGCTTCGTCTGACATATGAGATTGCGGTGTTCTGGCGATGTAGCTGTGTTATTTAGTTCTTACTGTGTCTCTCAAGGTGTGGTGTTCCCTCACTGCATAACAGAAGAACGTTACATCTCTGCAGCAGGGTTATCTTGTTTCTGGAAATCTATGGCTCACACGTTCAGGGCCATTCAGTTCAATCTCCCATATTGGCCTGACAAATCGGCATTGAGCTGCGTTTAGGCAGGTTAGGAAATAGTGATAGTTGGTGTTTTGTTCAGCATTGGATGATGCAAATAAGTGGTATCAGTGTAGGCGGTTAATGGATGGCATCAGTCAGCCTTTGATATTATGGGCTTGCCACATTAGAGGCAAACATATTGAACAATAATAAGTGTGATAAACATGGGAGGATGATTCTCGGCAGATGAATACCAGGCAAAACTGGAAGTGATGGTTGTGCCACATAAGTGATGAACTAAACAGAGGTGGCCATCTGTTGGACAATCCTTCTGTGTTCATTAATGTCTCTCGATCTCTCTCTCTCTCTCTCTCTTACACGAGTTCCTCATCCAAATCTCAATCACGTATGATTGCGTAGAGAGAGAGAGAGAGAGAGAGAGAGAGAGAGAGAGAGAGAGAGAGAGAGAGAGAGAGAGAGAGAGAGAGAGACAGAGAGAGAGAGAGAGAGAGAGAGAGAGAGAATGAGAGAGAGAGAGAGAGAGAGAGAGTGAGTGATTGTGTGTGTGAGAGAGAGAGAGAGAGAGAGAGAGAATGAGAGAGAGAGAGAGAGAGAGAGAGAGAGAGAGAGAGAGAGAGAGAGAGAGAGAGAGAGAGAGAGAGAGAGAGAGCCATTACTTCACTGCCAGCGCACCACAGGCAGCATCAGTCTCCCCAAATGTTCACCGTTCCCTCTAAAGGCATCGATGGGGGTCTAAAGCGTTCTCATTGAGCAGGACCACTGACTCCTGATTTTTTCCCGAATATGGACCCGGCAGCGGAACCATGAAGAGTTCAGGAACCATTTGGTCAGAGAGAGCTCCGAAAACCAGCCAAGTTGTCCCCATGTCCCCAAAAAGCGCATGAGAACGCACGCCATTATTATGGGATGCACACATGATCGGGATTCGCGCCAAGTTGTCGGGAACATGTGGATCATCTTCGTCACCTGGACGACAGGTTCCATGCGTCTTTTCCCAAATCCGATCCCAGTCTGACGCGGCTCGGTGCGTCCACATGGAGAGCAGGAACCGTGCGTAAAATCCCGGAGATGCGACTCCCAGCCTGATTCTCGGGATATCCGCCAATGAGATCTGGCTCACTTCAGTCTCGCTCCTAGCTATTGCGCAACAGTCGAAGCTCGATTCTCTTCATCCTTGAGATGGCCGCGATCGCCAGTTCTCTCATCCGCCAGAAACGCCAGGCACGGGAATCCAACAGTGACCGGGTGTCCGCGTCCAAACGCCGGCCCAGTCCCAGCAAAGACCCCCGCTCTCTGTGCGAGCGACACTTCCTGGGGGTCTTCAGTAAAGTCCGCTTCTGCAGCGGCAAGAAAAGACCTGTCCGCCGGCGACCAGGTCAGTGCTGAATGCTTCTTAAAGACCACCGCCCCCGCCCCCCGAAGCCTGTGCTGCAGTCCAAATCTTCGCGTGCACCCCTGGAGGGACGTTACGTATACGTTTGATCAGTATTGATTAGGAGTTAAAAGATGAAATTTCACCTCTTCCATATCACCAAATGTTTGTACCAATCTAAAATCGTTGTATGTCTAAAATGACTTTAAATGTGTGTTCTATTAATGTCATTCTGACTGTTGAATTAAGTGGTCTCATTCTTGCCATCTTAATCAAAGGCTGTGCCATCATGTGTGTAAGAAGTTTGCCCTTTAAACATGGCAAGAATGCCATTTGGAACAGCCAGAATCCAGTGGCACTGCAGTGCACCAGGGCTTTCCTATATGAAATGTTTAATGGTAAATGTTTACCACTGCAGTGTTGGGGTTAGTTGAACCGAGGGATTTCGTTTCATTGCCCACCCCACCACGCTGTCGTCCTTCTTCTGTACCCAGAAGATGGCACGAAGCGTGTGAAACGATTTTAGAAACTCCCCAGATTCCCCCATCTTGATGTAGGACAGCAGAGTGTGTTCCCTCTCCCCAATACATATATTTGGTTCTTTGACGGCTGTTGCTGTAGAATCTGTCTGTAAAAATGTTGTTTTTCCTTCTCCCCCGTAAGATGCGCCCTCGAAACCTCCACAGGTGTCCCGTAAGGGCGTCAGGCTAGGTCAGTAGCTCAGCCTCCATCCATGTGCTATGTCGTCCAGTTACCCACCCCATTTCGTGCTCATGGGGGACTAGCTCCTGTCTAACGGCAGTCGCCCGTGTCTGCCTTGTCCTTGCAGTATGCTTTCGACTGTTGTTCTATCTCTCTGTCTTTATGTTCTTTTGGTGTGTGTCTCAACCCTCCTACCCTCTTTGTTTGGTCCCTTGTCTCTTCTGATCTCCCTATTCGATTTCTCTCTACTTATGTTTGAACCCTTCGTTACCCCGTATGCTTTGTCTCCACCGTCTGCAGTGAGGCTCATGTTTGCTCTGTGCTGCTGATGTGTCGTGTTTCTCCTGTCAGATGTGGTGACTTGAGTAGTCCTGGTGACCATTCACCATTTCATGATCATGACATCATCTCTCTCGATCATAACTGTTTCTGTCTATGGAATGGGCGGTTTGGAACATGTGTGGATGAACAGAATTATATTTGCATTTTACAGGAAGATGTCCAGATGGTGACGTAAATATGACAAGGATTATCTAAACACATAGGAGATTTCATTCGTCTATGATATATGGAACAGAATTTTACTGTGCAGGAATATATCTACACGTGATGCAAATATGACATGCATTATTCAGAGGCATAGGCACGCACGGGTGCATACAATAGCTGTACATGGCATGCATACGGTGTATCAACCAAATCTGACAATAACATGTTCAGGATATTTATTTTATCAATTATTAGTTATTTTTATGCATATATAAATGATATTTGTACAAAACATAATTTAGAGCCATTAAGAGTTTTTGCATATAAGTTGACATGTTTGCAAAACCGATAATCGAATTACAACCCTTATTACGTATAAAACAGTAAAATATTGGAATGCGTTTGAGTAATCGGATAAAAATGTTGACGGCAGTCTATTAAAATTAAAGTAAAATGCAAAAAGTCTTAGTGGTTTAATAAAAAGCTAAAATTTTCTCCTTAAACAATTAATTTTTTTGTGGGAAATAATGTGCCCTAGACATGTTTTTGTGAGATTCACCCTACCCATACGTAAATCTACTATATGGACATGCCAATCATTTTCTTGATATGTGGCCATGTATCAGATTTACGTATGCTCACATACATACGTGAATAAAAACAATACTTTCTCCTAAGAGGTTTGGGTTATTTCCTAAAGGGAGGTCTTTATTTAAAGAGGTGTGGATTGTGATTTAGTAATGTTCTTCCTGATGGATATAGGTAGGCTCGGCCCGTGTGATTGATGGCCCTTCCAGCTTGTCAGAGATATTGGGTCTGCAGTGGATAGATGAGGTCCATGATGAATAGCTGATCATGACTATCATGGACATTCACATTCTCTTCAGAGCTCTGGTCTTGATAGCTGTGGAAGTTTGCTGCATGTCAGGCCATCCATGTGCCCCCTCTTCCCTTCTAGAGTACGTCTCAGGCCTGCCTTAAGAAGCAATTGCACCAGCTTGTACAGGTCACTGCTCCACCAGAAAGCACCTGTTATTGCTCCAGCTGGTCTTCTAAACTCCAGGTGTCCATAGTGAAATTGATTAACGGGGTCACAGAGAGCAAATATTTACAGCTTTATCAACACAGTCATTCATGCTTATTTCAGTTTCAATGTTCAAAATTACATTGATTTGGGGCGGAATCTGATAAAAGTGTGGGGTTGGGGGCGGGGCTGTTTTTTTGTTTCAGAGCCGCAGCTGAAAGGCATTGTGACACGACTGTTCAGCCAGCAGGGTTTTTACCTGCAGATGCAGCCAGACGGAACCATCGATGGCATCAAGGATGAGAACAGTGACTACAGTGAGTAATTGAGACTGCAGTTCCCATCATGCATCACATGTAGTGTATATGAAAGGCCATTGCTGCTTACTAATTGGTTGGTTGGGGGAAATCATTGTCACAATATTTATTCCATTGGTTATTGCTCAGGGTTGGTCAACTAATAAAATCATACTTGACTATTATATGTGATTCAATGTGGGGTGAGTCACAATGAAGATTTTTTTTGCAAAATGTAAACATAAATAGCAATTGTAAAAGTGAAGTTGAGAACAACTCAACATTAAGAAATTGTATATTGTATAAGAAAATAATAAATGGTATAAAATCTTATATGTTGCAGTGATAGTTCAACCTTAAAATTCTTTCATCGTTTACCAACCTCTTGTCATTTCACCGGGGGAAACCTGTTTCATTTTTTTCATTCACAAAACACCAAAAAGTAGATATTTTGAAAAAAGCGGGTTACCGAACAGCAATGGCATCCAATTGTGGCACTACTCAAAGGAAGTGAATAAGTGCCGTTGATGTTTGATTACATTCTCCTAGCCTTTTTTGTCATACAGGGTTGGAAGGAAAATGGGGTGAGTATATTATTTAACTTTCGCTCTAACCTGACATTTATGAAAAACAGTCCTAATAATGTATTACATAAAAAATATTCTAATTTAAGTTGATTTAAAATATTTTTTTAATAAATATACATCTCCTGGTAGATAATAAATTAACCATTTGTGAAAATGGTTAGAAAAATGATTATTGAGATTTTTTTTAAAAGTGTGACTGTCTTTAAAGGCCCTTTGATTTCTTTGAATGTATGATATACTATAAATGAACAGCAGGTGTAATGATTAAATATAGAGTGATAACAACTGTAACAATGTGACATAAGAAAGAGCAAAGCTCTCTTAACCTGGCAGAAAACATTTCTTTGTTGCTGAAAGACATTTTTATGAGTCATCCTTTTCTGTTGGCTTTTTTACAAAGCTAATAAGCTCATGCTCCGTGAAGAGAGCTGTTAAAAGTGTGAAATGTTTGCGTTTCCTGCAAATTGTGAAGCCTCTTATGCAAGAACCCGCTGCCCGGACAATTTAAGATATGCATCTCCGGGGAGTGAGTCAGGAAATTTACTTTTTCATTTAAGGTTTTTCTTTCTATAAGGAACAGTGGACCATTGTGTGTAATTTTGTGATTATGGTTAATGGCCTTTCACTTGTATGGATATAAAGGGTAGTTGTAACCTTTGTATGATAACATAAGCATCACCGTGGGTAGTTAGAACTTACACCATTGCCATTTTGTAAGAACAAAACAATAGTCACAGAGCGAGTAGCTTGACAACAAATGGATAGTTGTCTGAAGGGCCATGCAGGTCACATCCCCATCCTAACTTTGTGTAGAAAAGACTTTCCAAAACCCTCTAAACTGTATAAGAAGTTTCCCAAAGGCATTTGCTGGGAAGCATTTGTCACTGTCCATTACTATTCTACAGCACTTTCACATTTAAAATTCAACCGGGAAATGGTTTTGCAGTGTTTTTATATCTCCAGAGACTAAAACCTTCAGTGTGACGAAGATGAAAACATACCGTGTTTGCTGGCTGAAAACAAAGCATGAAGAGAGACGACTAAAGTGAGCTGCTGAAATAGCCTCAAGTTATTCTTTAAATGAAAACATCGAAAGGTTCCTTTTCTCCTGTAATGTATGTGTCAGTTAAACATCCAGAGATCAGTAAACTGAAGTTAAAAATGAAGCAATTTAAAACTAAAACGTTCCCTCTACATCTGAATTATTCCTACCTCAAGAAAACTTAATTAGAGAGTTTGGCATGCAGATCCAGGTTTAAGTATTGATGTTTAGGATGGATTATCAGAATAATACATTACTTCCTCCTTGAATTGATTGACCCTTTAAACCCTGTGGTATTCACTAGGAAATTAATTCATCTCCACATCAGATTTCTATTGAGGCTGTCAGCAGATCAGACAGGGCAACGCTCACAGAATATTGCATGGGGCTTGACTTGTGCGGTTACCAATATAATTCATATTAAATGTGATAAAGAACTTACTCAAGGTAAAACTTACATTTACTGAAGAAGGATATAAGTATTTATAGACAAATAGATTCTTATTCAGCTATGACAACAATTGTATATTGATATATTATGAGGTTTGTTACTATATTTAAAATAAAGTGAAAGAAAATGACTGGATAAGTTTTGTTATAATGGTGTTCCCCCTAATGGCAAGGACGAATACTGTTGCTATGGTTACCGACTGTACATCTCTTCACATTTATTTGAAATAGAATAATCTCCATTATTGACAAAACCTGTAGGAAAATATGATGAATTATAAAATTGAACTGTTTGTGCAATCTTTTGTAGGACTCATAGGACTCATGAATTTGTTATCATTTGACACTGGCATCATTTAGTCGTTCTCTTCAAATCTGTAGGATCTTCAAATCCTTCCACCCCCAGAACAAAAACTAAGCTATTAAAAGAATGACAGAAAAATACTGGCTCCCTTTCACTTCTATTATATTGATACAAAACCAGTACAAGTGAATGGTTTCTAGCAACAACATTCTTCCAAATATCTTTTTGTTTTGTAGAACAAAGAAAGTCTTGCTGGTTTAAAATTATGTAAATGATGACACAACTTTTATTTTGGGGATCTTTAAATTTTAGTATTCTTCATCAAATGTTCAACTTCTAAGTTCAATGTTATAAATTATAAATGAACTTCATTATTTTGATAAATCACACTTTTTTAAGAGACAAGTAATTCTATTAAGAATAATGGTAGACTCTTAACATTTACTGTAGAATAGGTTCAATGGTAAGGAGGATAGACAGGAATATGCAACTAAATGACAGCTGGGTAAAGCATTTAGTTATCCATTACAGAAGCCCTTCTAATGTTTGTGAGGTGCTGTTTGTAATTAAAAAACCAAAAAGTCGTACTTCTGCGGCAAAAAACAAAAGATATACTATAAAGAATGTTGACAACCAAACAAAATTTGCCCCATTGAGTTCTATTCTTTGGAAAAGAACCAGGAGACATTTCTCAAAATATCAGCTTTCATGTTCCCTGTTTGTTTGTGCTATTCCTTTTGGAACTTTCCGACTAGAATTTTTCTTAGGGAAATGAAGCAACTCCTTGTAAGGTTGCATTACATGAGCATTCCAAAAAATGAGAATCTGAATGTAACAGATGATGATTCATGTTCTGTGGAGGCAGAGTAGATCACATATGATTACAAACTCTCTGCTTCAGCATTCAATAAGATAAGAATCAGATGATGTAGTACAGTGCATTTCTATTTTCCTCCATCAAAATGAGTCAAATCGCTTGTGATCAGGTTGCAGCGTTTTAGAAATGTTTATTGTAAAATGAACATGGTCAAATTTAGTAGCAAATAACACTGTACTTTTTCTAATACCTCTTATTTAAAAATGTTGGCGATTGATCAGTCATTACTGCTGTGGTAATTGGACAGTCCAGCTTTTGTCTTTAATCATAGGTAAAAAGCCTTCTGTCAGAATGCAGCAGTATGACAGGATCTAGCCAGGTCTTGTCTCAGGTTGGGGGAATATCCAAACAGCAAAGATTAGGCTTAGCTGTATTTTGCAGGCTTATGTTTCTTTTTATGTTGCTATTTGTGTGGATTTATCTCCATGTACTGTATACCTCTTGTCTTGAGCTGGTATTCGATTCCTACAAACCAGGGTTCTAGGAACAGCCAGTATAAGTCAATAAAACAGTGTTTGTATCTTTGCAATGATGAATAGATACAGTATATATAATTACAGAATGTTTGATATATATATATACAGCTCAGTACGTCTGCTTATACTTTGATTTTTGTGGGACATATTTTCAAAGGTTGATAATAATCATAATCCATAAAGTTCGAAACCTATTTAGCACAATATTAAAAATGAAATTTCTAATAGACATTATTTGCATTTAAGGCTGTTTATAATCTCTCTTTTTTTATTGAAAGTCATATTTTTTTAAATTCTGATAAACTTTTTGTTCTCTTTCTGTCTTTGTGTGTTAACAGCAATAGTTGACAAATCTATGGTGTGACAGCAAAAATGTACAAAAATTACATCAATAAAGGTTTTAAATATTTTTCAATTCTGCTGCAGAACTTAAAATAGATATCATGAACAATGTTGATATATTTAAATATATTGGCTTCACACATAGTAACACAAACATATGAATAGATATATATCTATTTACATACATACATACATACATACATATTTGCTTGTTTCAGTTTTTTTTTGTTCTGACAATAAGACATAAAGAATGTGAATTCTAGATTGTAAAACTTTATGCGATCCGTAATCCGTGGATGTCTCGTAGCATGGCGCGATGCCAGTGTACACTTGTCCATTAAGCTGATTCAATCTCACTCGCTAAAATCACTGCCTTCTGGCCTGTGGTGTGAATTCTCTTGAAAGGCTGCAGATACCACACTAGGAGAAAGTGGAGAATAGTTTGTCTGCAGGCTGCACAAGACTATTTTTAATGCAGTAGAAAGTGGCTTAATTTAAGATTTTTAATGCTATATTGAGTACATTTATGTCCTGTCATTAGTAAAGACTGTAAATTCCTCATTCTAAATCTATGTATATATAGTTTAAATATAGGTGCATATAAAGGTAGTGTTTTTTTATAGAGTGAGATTGAATCAGCTCTATGGACAAGCTGGAATCGCCCCATCCAAATAGAATCCAGTTTGAAACAACTCACTTCCCACACACTTTTTAATAACCCAACCAACCACAAAAAAATTGTGTTTTCATTACCAATGCTAATGCACAACTTAAGATAACGAAATGTGTAGCAGTGCTGGATTCGATTATGTTATGTAACTTGTGCCTGGTATTTCTCCAGCTCTTTTCAACCTCATCCCCGTTGGCTTAAGGGTGGTGGCCATCCAAGGAGTGAAAGCAGGTTTCTACATCGGCATGAATGGGGAGGGCTTCCTCTACAGCTCGGTAAGACCCGCATTACTTTGTTTGCTTGCCTGTGTGTGTACGTGAGAGACTGCTGTATGCTGTACATATTGTTTCCAGGAGCTCATTTATATTTATGCACATACTCCTTGAGCTCGGCCTCATTAGCACAAAAAGTGAAAACTCTTCCCGCAGAGAAACCTAGTCTTTAACATCTTGATTAAGTTGTTAAATTTGTGCGGTATGAAATCCAGGATAAAACAGGGCTGTGTATAATATGTTTTCCCTGTAGGCTTTAGCTGAGTTATGGTGTATGACAGACATATGCTCTTTCCTCCACTCAGGCCTGCAGTTGAAACAGGTTCGTGGAAACATGTCAGAGTGAGTTATGAATTTCTGACAGCTTATATAAGAGTCGGTCACAGAACTCTTAATCCTGTTAAAGAGAATCTAAGAGAAAGGGAATACATTTGTTTCCGGTCGCCACTGCCATGCTGTGAGTTGACATGAATTTGCTTCCTTGATTTCTCTTTGAGCCAGATGAATCTTGAACAGCAACAATCCTCCATTTGAGGAAAATGTCAAATAACAACATGCAGTTCTTATTAATAATAAAAGGATGTACCCTGAACTGCAGAAGTAATTTCAATGTTTTTCACATGACTTAGTCAAAATAAATGTAAGTTTCATTAAATGATATCAATTGACTGTGGCAAAAAATATATAATAGAAAGAAATCACTCAAAAAGCAACGTTGATTGTACTTCAAATTTAAGGACAACAATGAAAGAAAAAGCAGTAGAGAAAGGCTCTCTACAGATGCAGTCGTATCAACATGTTGATGGTCAGATGTTACCTGTTTAAAAAATAATCTCAGTTAAACTGTGGATCTCTTCTTTGGAAGACTATATTGACTGGATTAAAAATAATGTTTGAAGTGCAACATATGACTTGGGTTTACACAGCTTTCACATAAGCTAAACAGAATGTCACCAAGCATTAAGCAGATGGCTTATGTGCAAGTTGTGCTGTGCAGGTTGGCACTAGCTTGCAAATTTAGAACGTTAAGGAATTTAGAGCACATTTTTTAATTAAACAACAATTTGTAATTAAATGAAAGAATAAACCCAGCATCTAACATACATAAAGACCATCTTCCTTTAGTCACTTGTAGTGGGAAAAGTGATAGTTTACCCCAAAATAAAAATTCTGTCATCATTTAAAGAAAAAGGAAGAGATGCTTTTAAACAAATAGAATTTGACTACCATAGTAGGATAAATATGATAGTTGTTGTGTTGTGTTGATAGCTCTGATATTTTAAACAATGTAGGACAGATAAAAGTTCTGGTTCACTTTGGACCACCATAACAACTTTCCCTACCATTGTGGTCAATAGGGACCAGGAACTGTTTGGTTCAAAGCATTCTTCTAAATATCTTTTTCTGTGTTCAACCAAACATATGTTTAATGTGTTGAAACAACGGAAGAGTAAGTGATTTAAATTTTTGAATTCTTTATAATTTGTATGAACTATCCCTTTAATGTGTTCTTGCTTTTAAGTTAATGCTCACAGAAAACTACATTTCCAATAAAACTGAGTACCTAAGCAAAATCTGTTATTTATTTATTTATGTTATATTTAATAATATCCTTTCTATATATTTTTGTGTTAATGTATTGTTTTAGTATTACACCTTTAGATTTTTTTTATGCGGAAATGTCTTATATGAAAAATCCAATCGTTATAATCACTTCACCAGAATATTTCCCCATTTCTTGCAAATTTTTGTTGGCAAGACTTGGAACAATAGTATGTGTATGTTAATGATTTTCTATACCTTCTCGTGTTCCCATTACATTAAGATGACATTGTTATTACATTTTTTTAATCAACATATTTTTTTCTATCTTATCTTCTTATTGTGTAGCTGCTTTAAGATAACGTCCTTTGTAAAAAGTTCCCCTTCAAAACCAGTTTTGTTGAATCAACTATTTTACAGGTTGTTCTAGGCCTTCAGATACACAGGAAACATTTCCTCCTATTTTAAATAATGTTGTATTTTAATTATTCAATAGGGTTTAAAATTAGACTCTTCAACTCCATTCCACAGCCATGTTCCAGGTGGCTTTCCATCCTAATAATATACTCATGTTAAATGTCTTTAGCAGTTGCAAAAAAAAACTTTTTGGGATGTTCTTGGTGGAGGTTATTTAGTCAGACCACTTTTCCTCCATGGTTAGTTTCCCTTTGCTCATTTGCTCAGTTATTATACCGCTGTTGGAGGTTTTAGAAGTAGTATTACACAGTGGGAGTCGATGATGCATGAGGGTTCCTAATCTCTTGACATCTTTAAATTCTTGCAGTTATTCATTTATGATTAAGGCATGTAGATGGGTTTGAAAGATTAGGCTATTAACTCATCTTTTTTACTATTAGCCGACTGTACTGCTTTCTGAAATGAACGCAAATCTTTTCATATTCATAAAGTAATCTGATAAAGTTATACTGATTGAGAAGATACATCCAAACTCTGCAGGCTTTTTGAAGGAATTGATTTTGTCACTGCAGAGATGCTGTTTGGTTCTCCAGGGGGGAAATTACTTGAGGAAGTTTCCCCAACTCTGAGGCTGCTCATTATCTCTGCCCCCTGGGGAAATGTGAGGAGGAGGTTGTGATTTCTTCCTCCAGGAGCTTAGCAAAGTCTTGGATTTCTTCTGCTTTAATGATGTAG
The DNA here is from genome assembly GCA_033220385.1 of Triplophysa yarkandensis. Taxonomy (NCBI): domain Eukaryota; kingdom Metazoa; phylum Chordata; class Actinopteri; order Cypriniformes; family Nemacheilidae; genus Triplophysa; species Triplophysa yarkandensis. Next base: position 10,431,441 of record CM065664.1, on the reverse strand, counting down.
CTCATACTTGCTTTGATCCTCTTCAGTTTTGGATTAATCAGCAACATTGCAAACTCACAGCGCCTTCAGCTTTTGCTGCACATGGTTTGTTGGCATGCTTGTTTTGATACAGCATTACAATGACTTATCACTTTAAAACGATTACGATCACTAAGCACAGTCGGTCACTAATACTCTGTGTGTTCTCGCACAAGGTAATTGAGGATTCAAATGGATCCAAAAAATAGGATTTCATGAAGCTTTATGTAAATTTTAAACTTTGTCTTGAATATAAATTCTATTGTTCAGATTTAGAGTGGTGATACATCAGAGGATGGTGTCTCTTTTTCTGAGACTATCACTTTATCTATCTCTTTGTCATCGTAAATTCCAAAATCCAATTTTTCACTTGTCTTAAATCTCATCACATTTTTGAGAAAGAGTTATTGTATTTCAAAGCCATTACAGGGAAGAATTTTTGAATCTTCTCAAAATTTGTGAATACATTTCTATTAACTTTCCCTCATCTTTGGTGTGAATATTAACGTACATTTTTATATCAGTTTTCTTTAAGGAATAGTTGTAGTGCGGCATATAATTAAAAATCACTCAAAACATGGAAAAGTGTTACATTTCTTAAAAAGTGTGCTTGTAAAAACTCCAAATTGACAAGGCCAAGATCACAAAAACCCTAAAAGTGATTTATGTGTCTTGCAAGATATAAGTGCATGATTTAAGTTGTGTCATGAATTACATGTCGTCCAAACCTCTGTACAAGTAATTTTTCGATTTATAACAAAGAAACATATTTGGAAGAAGGCTGGCAACTGAGATTTCACAGGCACTATTGATTACCATTGTTTGGTCTCATGGCCCAGAAATAGTTCAAAATTCTGCTATTATGTTAAACAGAAATCACAGAAATCTTAGTTGTTTACCTTCCTGGAAATCAAACAAACGATTCTGTGATCAACCAAACTGGTTTAGAACAACTTGAGAGTGAATAATTCATGAAGGTATTTTCATTTTGGGTGATCTATTTTGGACTGAATTTGCTCTTCTAAATATCACAGCACACTCTCTGTACACACAGTACAAGGCATACATTACATATGAAAACATATAGATACATTTCTACAATTAAGTTAAGAGCTGCTATACTAAAATGTCTTTAAGACAATTATGTAGGAGTTAATTTAAAAAAGACCCTCTTGGATGTCAAACCCTGATTTATTGCAACATGTTAATAGGACAGTGTACTGTGGTCTATAAACAATAGTTCTAACTGAGATAGAAATTAAGCGCAGCGGAAGTGAATGGAGCATTTATCTTACTCATATTAATCATTGAAGTATATAAAGCTGAAGATAATCAGACTCCATGGTCCTTGTTTGCGAACAGCCCCAGCTGCATAGACAGAACCATCTACAAGTGGTCAATATTTACTGCGGGCATGCGGCGCATTTCAATACACATGCTTATTTCAGTTCACAGGCATTAGTCACGCTCAAAGATGATGGTTCGTAGTGCTACCGGGGACGCTGGCTTGCGTGGGAGTTCGGGTTTAGCTCTAGTAAGGAGTTATCTTCAATTATTTATCACGCTTTCACTGTGACCTATTTTACAGCACAGCGGTAACCACAATTCTATCACTACTTTAAAATGCATCTATCTTTAATTACGGCCCTCCGACGCAGAGGCAGAATCTTAACGAAGTTCACATCCATTGAGCTGTGGGACCTTCATTTATATGATTTCTCATAAGTGCACATCTGATGTATCATGCTTCTAGATAAATTGCTTATGGTCCTTCACATTTTCTCATAAGCTTATTGTCCACAAATCGTGTTTTTCACGTCAGTCCAGTGGATTAATTGTATTTTTTACTGCAGTACACCCCTCAACAGATATGACTTCAGCTTAATGGGGATTTTAGTTTTAACAGGACATCATTTTCATTATATACACACATACCCTGCATGCAGGCCTGCATATTTAACCTTTACCACTTTTACATTAGCGGAATAGGTTTGATTAACACAAGGGTTGTAAATGTTTATTGCTGTTAGCATTGAGTGTATTAGATCGCTAAGTAAACTGGGTCCCATTAAAATCTTCCAGAATAGACTTGGTGTGGTGCAATCTGATAAAGAATGCCATAATTTAATTGTATGTCGAGCCCGAGTGGTTTGACCCTATAGATCACTTGTTAAGGTTTAACAGAGTGCATTTCCAGCACCATGGTCAGTGGTTAATATAAGTGATATACTTTGAATGTGATATGAATAATTGACTCGATTTACAAAATGAATCACTGAATATTTCCTCACCTGAGAAAAACATTGGGCGGATGATTGATTGGAATGCTTGCACATGAACGGCTGCTTCATAACATTAATGGCATTTTAGATTAATTGAATTGATCACTCAACGAGTTTCTATCATTAAATAAACACACGTATCCCCAGGAAACGTATAAATGCTATTATTGAACCTTTTACCCCAAGGATTGTTAAATTGGATATTATCAGGCAAACACCTTAATCTCAGTTTCAATGCACTTGAGCAAACTTTGCCATTTTAATCCTGGATTTAATGCAAATAAAACTTTGTTTGTGTGCATATAAGGGTGTCTTTTGACTGATGATGGAACTGTGTCCTTCTTCAGGCTCCAAATGTGTGTGAGGCAGCTGTCTAGACGTTGCTTCAAATGACCTTATCCTTTGAATAGTAATGACCTGTCAGACGAAACTCAAGATTAAAGAATTCATCCCAGTTCAACAGCTCTGTCTAATCCAGACTCACACAAATTCATCTCCCTTTACCTTCCTTCACACCTGATGTGTCAGGACATTTTGCATTTCTCTTAGGGATTTATTTATATTAAGCCTGCACGTCACACATTTATCAAGAATAAGGTATTTCTCTGTGATTTTGGTCATTCAAACAGTATGCGTATCCTTTGGTTTCTCAAATGTCTGCTGCAGTTCTTATGGTTCATTGAATCAGTCTATTTTTCTCTATTATCCCCCAATTTAAATGGCTTCTGTTTCGTTCTGCTCTAAAATGTGTGCTTTTTCGCTTTATTGGTCCTTAATGGCCTCATTTGGATACTGGTTATACACAATGAAAACTAATGCAACTGTGCTGCGTTCTAGCTCTCTAGTATGTGAGGAGCATAATTTTGTCTAGGAGGTTTTAAGCTTTTAACTAGTCCTTTCTGAGACAAAAAGAATACACTTATATACTTAACATTATTGTATATTCTTAAAAAAAATTCAATCTGTTTAGGTTCATTCTAAAGCATTTATCTTTTTATAAGTTTATATTATATATATAATTTATAAGCATTTAATCTTTATTGCTATGTACATAATTTCAAGAGTTGTATAAATTTATTTTTTATTTCTTCTTTTAGTGAGCTTTGCCCTCATAGCAGAATCCTTTGAAAGCTGTCATAAATCAAGTGTACAAGTTCATCAAATGAATGACAATTAAAATATTTTGGTTAATACAGTACCCCCAAAATGAATAGTGTGACCAATTGTAAAAGTATAATCTTTTTTGTTTTATGCATTTTAAAATGTGAAAAAATCTGTTGCAATAAAATAAAACATATGTACACGGGTTGCACATATTAAAATATATGTATGTTTAAGTTTCAAATTTGATTTATTTTCTTAACTCAAAGATTTTAGTTCATGTAATTTAAAGGAGTACTTTGGCCAAAATTGTCACAATTGTGTGAACTTTTTTTTCGCAAAACACAAATGAAGTATTTTAAAGAAAGTTGGTAACCAAACAGCAGTGATGGCCATTCACTTGTGGTGGACACAAAATCAAAACATGTAAATGGTTGCTATTTTCCAGCACTTTCTTTAAAATATCCCCTTTTTTGTAATGCTGAAGAAGTAATGTCACAAGAGGATTGAGTACATTCTATAAGAATTTTAATGTTTGGGTGATATATAATTATAAAGTATCACTAAGCATACTGGGAATTTGAAATCTTTGCCAAGTTTTAAAGGGATGGTTTACAATCTGGTTTGACTTTCTGTCTATCACACAACACAGAAGATATTTCGAAAAAAGACTTTACCAAAAAAAGAATGCAAGTGATGTCGCTGTTTAATTATTGACATTCATCAAAATAACTTTTTCATTCATATGACAAGATGGATCATTGGCATTACAGTTTGAAAACCTCTGACCTAGTACAAACTAATGTATAAGAGAGAAAGAGGTGTAATATTTAATATCTAATTGCACTGCATCAAATTCTGTTGGAATTTGAGTTACAGGTATTTTAACTGTGCTTTAGATGCGATATTGTGTTTTTATTTGGTTTTGATTGCAGAGTACATTATATTCATTACCTATTTGTTAACAGACACCACTGATTGGTTCCTCTGCTCTATTTCTGGTCCTGTTTGTTTGTTTCCTAAACCCAAAAATTACCAACAAAATACATTAAAAAATTCAACGAAATATTGCCTATAGCTCATGTTGGTACTTTACTTTATAGTTTTTAACTCAGAGGTCATGCTGCAATACTGCAATGAGAAGTAGAGTACCCTTGTGGACAGGTGCAGGAATGATGTCTGCCTTGAGGTCAGAGAGAGGTCTTCGGTTCATCAGTTTTTGCCAGAGTCCTCCAAGCCACACTTACTTCCGCAGCATCCCCAGCAGGTTGCGTCTGCTGCGTGACAACATGTCACATGACCCAGAAAAGACACGCTAACTTCTGCTGTCTCTCTTGACCCCCACAGATCAGTGGCTGTTCTCTTAAAACACACACACTTGCTTCAAGCGATGTACAATTCCTGGCAGCCTCCCTGAGGACTCCCCAATAAAAGAGTTTGACCTCTTTTTCTCCTCTACTTACGTCTGAAGTCACATATTGTTATTGTTTATTTCCTCAGGAGATGTTCACACCTGAGTGTAAATTCAAGGAGTCAGTGTTCGAGAATTACTACGTCATCTACTCGTCCACCATGTACCGCCAACAGGAGTCGGGTCGAGCCTGGTTCCTTGGTCTAACCAAGGAGGGTCAAGTCATGAAAGGAAACCGAGTAAAAAAAACCAAACCCTCTTCACACTTTGTACCAAGACCCATTGAAGGTATAGTGTTTTTGAACAGGGTTAATGAATTTTTTTATTCTTTCATTAATAACTGAGTGGGTATCAATTCTGTTGAACACAAAGAGAGATATTTGCAAGAATGTTGGCAACTGAGACTACAATTGACTACGATATGAAAGCAAATATGAATTTGCTCGGAATTGTTTGCTTTCCCCAGAACATTCTTCCAACTAGCTTTCTTTTTGTTAAATACATTTATACAGGTTTGAAAAAACTTGGTGAGTAATTCACGACAGATTTTTTTTATTTCTTTAAGACTATTTAACAAATCAAATATCTTAAAAAATGTTATACCAAGGACACAAAATTTGTTGATGACTCATGTAAAAAAAATTAAAATGATTTGCTGGGACAGGTGTATCTTCCTGCTTTGAAATTAAGAAGAAAGATTCCTAGCACATTTTAATAAAGTAATCAGTATTTTCTCTGAATAAAGCAAGAATTTGATCTATGAAGCAATTGTTTGTCTTGTGAAAAGTGGCGATAACAGCAGAATTGAGTTGATAACATACATAAAAAGACATAGGGATTTGAATACAAAATAATTTAAGATATAAAGATTACTCCCATTATTAATAATACAAGACTTCTTACAAATAAGAATTATTTAAATATCTCTCCGGGTTAAAATTGATGAATAATGAATATGAAATGTAACAAATGTACCAAAGATCAATCTCCTGACATATTTTTGCACATTGCAGTTTGCATGTACAGAGAGCCTTCACTGCATGAGATAGAAGAGAAGCAACGCTCCAGGAAAAGCTCAGGAACTCCGACAATGAATGGAGGTAAAGCGGTCAACCAGGACTCCACATAGCAGGGCCCAACACAGGAGGCTGCGGCAGCCTGGTAACTCCTCCCCCTGCTCCTCGCGCCTCCAACCACGGGAACAGAACTACACGCTACAACGAGACGACGATCTGAACTCTTGCCTGTGAAAACTTTTAGAAGAACACAGACAGTAATAAAGACACAATAAGTTTCAGCTCCAATCAGGACTTGAAATCACATTTTATGCAAAAAAAAGCTCAATGGGCAGTCATTCGATACACAACCATAGTGATATTCTTTGTTCGGGATTTATGATGTGAGAAATGAGTTTTAAACCATTCTCATTTGTTGATTTTCATGTGAATGCTTTAGCACTTTGTCATGCTTTGCTCTTTGACTGCGGAAATTTCTCTCTTTGCTCTGAGTCATTATCAATACTGTCTTTGGATTTTATGGAGATTTTTTGAGTATTTAGGTTTTGTGTTCTTTGAAAGGCATACGCACTTTGGGAGTCCGGATGTCAGGGACATGGATGTCAAGTGGGTGAATGTAGAGCTTTCTGAATATCTGAAGGTTTTAGCTGCTCATTTATTTTAGTAACCTTCACCGTTCTTGCAACACTTTCTTCAGAAGTCTTGCCCTGATGCACATACGTCCAGCACAAGTGCACATGATGCTTTTTTTATTTGCGTGCTGCCCTGTTCAGCTCCTCTTGAATGCGACTTGGTTTCAGCTGGTGTAGAAAGGATGTTTCCTTTGTGAATTCCTTTGAGGTATTCACAAATTTAGTGCATCAAAGCAAACCTAGAGATACGAAAAAAATCTTTCTTTCAATTTTGTTCCAAATCTGACTTACAAGAAATTACCTCAAGAAGGCCTGGTCCTGTGGGACTCATATTCTAGCCCTGTCCAGTTCAAAGCACAAAGAAGGCCAGTTTAGGTTCCCCACAGGGGATTTCAAGCAGTGGGCCTGGACAGGGCAAGTGAATTGTAGGTAACTTACAGCAGGTACACAGATGATAAAAGCTGTCATGAATCAAGTCTTCCACTAATGATAGAAAAAAGGGCTTTGACCAAGTCTGCAGCAATGAGGAACAATGAAACTACGACACTCCAAACGCATGAGTCATGAGAAAGAATACGTCTATACTTAACTGAGAACCAGTTGAATGGACAGTGTGTAAAAAATGTGTAGAAACAGGCACGCGACAAGAATGTTCAGCTCAGATGGGTTTTCAAAAAAGAAAACACTTTTCATGAAGTGTTACCCTTCCCTGTGTATAAACAGAACTCTTTATTTTTCATGTTTGCAGATGTTTTCACCTTATTGAAACACTATCATATATGCATTATGAATAATGGGATGTACAAAACATGCATTAATATTATAAAGCAGAATGAAATTATGATTGTTTAAGAATAAAAGTATGATACATGAAGATTTCAAGCTCTCTGTTTTTGCTTAGCTTATTTTAAAACAGATTCTTATCAAAACATAGTCATATAACAGTTATTGTTACGTTCAAAAATTGTTAAGTGGCAAAAAATATTTACACCTATAATGTTAATGTTAAGTCAATTTAAATATAAAATCAATGTCAAAATTTAAAGTCCCCCTAGTGTTATTCCTCTAATTTTCACTTTTTTTGTTTTTTGATTACCACTGACATTTTTGTCATGGTAGTCATTGGGGACCAGAAACTGTTTGGTTGCAAGCATTTAAACAAATATCTTTGCCTGGGTTTAACCAAAGCGAAATGTGTGCAGATTTGAAACAACTAGAGAACGATATATTCAATTCATTGTATGTGTCATTTTTAACTGTCAACAATTGTATGATGTTTTAATAGCGAAACAGACATAACAATGCTTTTTAACATTTAAAAAAAGGCATTGATAATTTTTTTTTATCCCAGTCATAGGTATGTCCTGCAAGTTGTAACCATTCAGGCACCATGCACTCCAACTTGTCATTTTGGGAAAGCACTCAAATGCCTTAAATTTTCCTTGTTGTCATGGAAACAGACTTTTCATTTTGTCTGTAAGGAGAAAGAGGAGAAGGAATAGGGTTGGGGAGGGGGGTGTTTTAGGTAGATTATCAATTCTGTTCTATTTGCAGACAGCTTGTATTTGTGATTGTTTCAATTTTTGTCTTCTCAAAGTCACAGACTGTATGTGTGGGCCTGATGGCAGTGATGAACCACTACAAATCTCTGAGGAAAAGGACGATGTGTCTGTGTGTAGTCGTGTGTGAAGACACAACCAGAGACAGGTAAAAGCACCTCTGCTTTCACAAAAAAGAACTTATAAAGGGCTGCTTAAATAACTGAACACACATCTAAGAGCATGGAAAAATTCTTTCTTCACATATCCATTTTTGTATAGACCTCATCAAACCTTTTTTCTTTTTTTCTTTACACTTGTGTTATATAACTACAAAGTCTATCTGATCAAAGGTTGAACTGATTCTGTCAGTACCTCAATAACACATACAGCAGGTTCCGGTATAACCCTAAAGCCTTCAGTTCTGTCTGCTTTCTTGTAAATCCCCTTCGTTCATGAACATTTCGGATTTGATTAAATGTACTCAATCTGTAAACATTTACTTCACCATCCCATTCTGTCATTCTCGCATTGATCTGCAGTCTTCTATGTTTGTTCTCATCTTCACTCATTCTGTTGTTTGGTTAGAGGTCTGATCTTGAGGGATTGGTTGTTTTGTTAATCATGGTTCCCCCAGCAGGGACAGGAACATCCTCACACACTAAGAACATCGAGTTCTTTATTAAGAAATAATTGGTCTCCTATTAATTAACATGTCTGGGCTGCTGTCTGTTATCCTCAATGTAGACAAGCACCAAAGGTTTGATTATATTGGGCTGAGAAATAATCATATCCAGAACAAAAGTTTGTGTTTGAATAATATTTTCAATAAAAAAAATTAATAATAAATAAATACATACAGATACCATTTTTGATAAAAAATTTGTGTGTGTGTGTGTGTGTGTGTGTGTGTGTGTGTGTGTGTGTGTGTGTGTGTGTGTGTGTGTGTGTGTGTGTGTGTGTGTGTGTGTGTGTGTGTGTGTGTGTGTGTGTGTGTGTGTGTGTACAAAATATATATGAATATTATTTAGAAAAATCTAATCATTATATAATTAATTATATATAATTTAAATAAATCTTATATATGATTTTACTTTTGAAATTTAAAATTACATCTTAAAATGTTCTAATAAATCAGAAATGAATATACACAGTACACAAACTTATGTGATGTATACACACACTTTTATGTTGGATGCGATTTTTCACTGTGAATCGTTTTGACAGCCTTACCTTTTATTATTTAACTGGTTAGGTATTGTCCTCCAATAGTAAATACATAGAATATATACAGTAGATAGAGGATGACAGCATGCACCTGTTAAAATCCCTGCAGGATTGGAAGTTGGAGGTATCACCATTTTTCTCTTCCTGATGTCAACAGCTCAAGAGCAAAGCGATTTGATCCATTACCCGGTCTGTGAGGACAAAGTCAATGTCCTTCCTGGGAGAATTATGGGATATTTTTGTCAGGAGTGTTTTGCTGTATTTTTCTTCATATAGAACTGCCCTTTGAGGTTTTAGTCATTTACATTCATATATTCGGCCAATCATTTTATACATAATTGCTCGCATTGAAAAATAAATTCATAATCTTGACATTGCTGGCACAGTACACAAATGTAGGGGTAGGACTTGCTGACCAAATTCACATCCACGGCTATTAAACTATAAAATGCTACCAAGCCAATTATTCTTATCATTACTTCAAATACAAGCATTTAATTACAAAATGACAATGCTGTGACTTCCTAACACACTGACAGTAAAACATATACAAAAGGATTCAAGTCTGTTTCATTAAATCATAGATTATCCCCTGTATGTTTGTTAGGGGGATAGAGCAAACAAAATGGGTTGCTTTTGGACACCTACACACAAAATAATGCAATATTCCCAATCCGTGGGAACATTATTCACATATGACAAAAGCAGACTTGACATGAGCAAACAAAGTAACATTTAAGCAAGGGTTGAAGCTAATGGAGAAACAGTCGCCATAAATAACTGCAGAGGAAACTTCAACAGGGACGCTGGAGCTGCAGAGAGAGAGAGAGAGAGAGAGAGAGAGAGAGAGAGAGAGAGAGAGAGAGAGAGAGAGAGAGAGAGAGAGAGAGAGAAGAGAGAGAGAGAAAGACAAAGAGAGAGAAAGAGAATGAGAATGAGCTAAGGAGACAAAGACGATAGAGAGCTTTTGTGATTATTATTTCTACTTAGAATAGACAGAAATAGTAAAACAAAATATTTTAGGAAAAATGGGCAAACTAGGTACAATTTCCAATTATTTATTTTATTTCAGTAAGAAGTGAATTTTCAGTTTTTTATTAAAATAATGATACTATTCCTTGACTTGCAATTAGATAATGTTTTTTTAACATATAGGTTGATGCGATTAAACCCTAGGGATGTTTCACCTCATTTTAATCCCACAATGAAACAGTTCAGTGACTATAATAACACATACTGCTTACAGTTTGCCCAGGGCACCACAACAGAAAAGGGAGTGAATGGAAACTGGCAGATATAAAAAAACTCATTCCCTGCCAAAAATATTCCATTTGAGGCCTGTCCATGATACTCTATACAGTTCATCACAAAGATTATATGAGGCCAGATGAATGTCGTGAACGGTTTAATGTATAAATATTTAAATTGCTTTAAAAAGAATTATAATATGTTGTATAGTAAGCAAATGTTTTTGCTTAAGATTATTTAGATTAACTATACTTTGTGGCTTCTCTAAGATTGTAGATTCAGATTCTTTGGCAACTAATTAACAAATCAAAGAATCAAATTAATATATTTGTATGTACAATCAAAGATAAATTAGTTAACAAAGTAACCTCTTACAAACAACCATCTACTGCAGTTGTTTATGGAAGGTTTGACATGCTTTTGTCCTTCCAGTGAGACTGATGTTAGATGAACATCTGAAGGACCTGGATACCCCCTGCTGGTGAGGAAAGGTGGTCTGGGGATTCTATCTGCACCAGCTGTTTTTATCTCGACATCTTAATAAATGTAAGGATGACACTCCTTGCAATGTAATATCCAGGGCATTTGTGAGATATACATATCAAGGCTAAAAATATCAACTCATAGTGTCATCTTCATGTGCTAGTTCAATGTAGATCCATTTAAAGTCATACCATCTAAGCCTACTTTTGAACAATCGATGGGCTCCAAAGAGACAAAATTTTTTATAACATTAAAAACAAACACCTGATGCCTTTTATAATTCATACCTGATGCAACTTAATGCTGCTGCACCCAAAGGCATCAGAGGGCAAGCGTCACAAGTGTGATTTTATTGAGCCCTTCAAACACATCTACACAGGCCATTCAAAGGTCAGTCTGAGTCCGACAGACTCTGGCATTGGTAACCGTGTCTAATAAAAGAAATGGGGCCCAGCAGTCTTCTTATCTAAGAGGCTGTAGCTTAATAACCAACACAGCTCAACACCTAGTTTACAAGAACAAGGTGTCAGACATGCAGCCGAAGGCTCGGTTACATGTAAAAGAGTGTAAGAGAGCTTAAGTTTCCAACACATTTCTACCGTGCATCTTTATAGGCATTTCCTAACAACATTTGAAAGTGGGACCCTGAAGATGGGTGATGATGATGTCATCAGAATGGAAGATGCTGATTGGAGAGTCAGGGATCCAAGGAAATCTATAAAATAGTTATTAAAGACATGCAGGAACGAAACAAGAAGAGTAAAGAAGACAACATTCATCTACGCATTGAGAAAGGTGAGAAAAATAACTTAACTTACTTTTAGGATTCAATGTAGAATGTTGTGCTGTGTATGATCTAATCTCTTTAGCGCAAAGTAAATATACATTTATATTTTTAATTTGTACTTTCAAAGTATTTTGAAGGTATAGATTATTGAATAATAGAACAATTCTGCTTTATTATATGATGTTAATTTACAATTCATTGTTTTATCATTTTCTACAACTATGCATTATTACACACCATTCTTTTTGATTTGTCTGTATTTATATGTGTAGGATTCCCTGAAATTTTTCCTCTGAAGGTTGGTCTTCAGTGTAATGCAAATATAACATCATTAATAAGGCATGTTTGTACATGACGTTCTAAAATGAAACATACAATGTTAAAAAAAATGGCAAAAACACAAAAATATTAGTCTTGTTTAATTTTGTATTGTTTTAGGCATTCGTTAAAAATGCATAATTTAATCTAAACTTAAAGATGACTTATTGGTGTATCCAAAGTCAGTTTAATGCAATTAAATCAAATTCATTGTTTAATCTGAATAAATCGATTAAAAACATGTTAATTTATGCCGTCTAATATTTTTTACATTGAATGCCCAAAATATTCACACTTGTTCATTTACTTTGTAATCAGATCAGGCTGACTCATTTTATTTCTTTATTAACAGACTCCAGGCTGTTCCTGTTAAACTATTTCTGGTTGGAATTTGAGTTTAGCTGATTAACACATTGTCCTTTGCCAGCGTCTGTGCAGATGATGCATGGATTTATTTGCCTTCTGTGAAAGTTGGTCCTCACAAGGGGACTCTCCTTGGGGACACTGTGCCCCTGTGGTCAGAAATAGCTACATTATTTCCATCTCTTTGACCTTTTCTAAAAGGACATCAGCAGTGAACATGTGCCACGGTCTGGGAAAGGCGCGACCATTCCTGTCTAGATTCTAATCAAAGATGTTTTATTTCTGTGTTCACCTAGTTGCTGTGTTTGTGTGTACACATGCTTCTTTCAGATGCAGATTTGGAGATGGTTGATTCTGTCTGTTGCGTTTCTGATAACTTCATCTTACTGCAGTGCCTTTAGCCTTCAATCAAAGGTAAAACAAATCAAAGCATGAGGAAAATGCTTTTCTTCAGGTGTAGATTAATCAAAATGAACACCTATGCAGTATAGTCACAGGTCTTTGTTTTGCCTTTAGAATCAAACCGAACACTTGGCCAGTGAGCCTCATCTGGCCAACGTTACTGGGTACCAGCAAGGTCACTTTGAGAACAGCACAAAATCACAAGGACTTGGCAGGAATAATTTCAATGCACCTCTTGATCCCCTTTCGAGGAGCTTTTCAAAAATTAAGAAAGACGAAAGGAGGTAAACTCTTAATTCTCTCTAGATTAGAAGTTATTTGGTAGATCTGATGTAGATCTAATACAACAGACATCTGAATATCCATAAGGTCAATGTGACCTTACACAACTGTTTTGGAGAAAACATTTCTTCATAACTTCAGTCATCCTCCATGAATAGAGCTCACACTTTGAACCAACGCCAGCAGAACAACTGCTTTGGTTTATGAATAAAACAATAGATCCGTTTAATACGATCTAATTATCACAGCAGGCATATCAACTACAAATATAAAACAGGAATTTGTTTCAAGGCACAAGTTTTCTACAATTCTAGTGTAAGTTTAACAATGAGAATGTCACCTTAAATTTAATCTTTACGACTAGGTTAATTTTTTGAATCCAAAGAAATCATATGAATGTCTGTATTGTTTTTATACACTTTCATTTTTAAATAATAAGCTACTGTAAAACCTGTTTCTCCACCTAGGCAAAGAAAAATGCCCCAAAAACAGCCTGGACAAAAAGGTTTAGTTGAACAGATGATGCCTAGAGAGAGCACTAATTTCAAGATACAAAGGGCAGGAGACAAGATTCAATTTGCTGACAATGTTGAAAGCAGTCCAATGCACCAGCCGAGCACTAAACCGAATGGACGCATGGACGTATTGATGTTTGAAAGAAATTCAAGAGTTTCAAAAAAGAGGGGCCGGTCAGGAACATTTGGCCTCCCAATTGATCGCATTGGACATGTACCATACAGAAAAGGCTAAAATGTACATATCTCTGTGTTCACTGTTTTTCTTTTCAACACATTTCAGTTTGATGTGATGGGTCTAAAAATAATGTATAGACCAGACTGTAAAACCTGATATTGTTTCTTTTTTATAAAGAATTTTTATATCAGTTGAAAACTTCAAAGAAAAATTTGATCAGCATTCTCATTATGTAAATAATTATGTTTTAATAACAATTATGTTATCATTTAAATAGAATATACAGGAAGGACAAAATGACATTACTTGATGTTTACAATGAAATCCTAAAAATTCAGCAAGCGGTCCATGTTTTCCAGTATAAAAACCTGCAACCATCTTTGCGTTTAGCTGGTTTGATGTTGCTTAAGTCTTCAGATGCAGATGCATTCTCCTGTCTTTTCACAGGACCTTTTTTAATCCGTGGAGGTCCTTTAAAGGGTGTGTTAATGCCGTGTTCAGCATCATTTAGATTTAACAGTAGGATGAGCAGTCCTCGAATGTAGCCTTCAGATACCTTAAACAGTATACACACAATTATACATATCATATGTATATGAAGTATACATACTGAATAAATATGAATATATACACATGTAAAGATAAACTTTTCAGGTCTTTCAATCAGTTGATTTGGAACTTTTAGATCCAGACTGCATTCTGATCACCAGCATTTAAAAGTCTGCTTCAGCACCTTGGAGAGCCACCCTGAAGCATGTGTCTACAGATCTACAACGTTCTAAAAGCTCAACTCAAACAGTATTAAAACGTGTAACCCCTACCTGTTTTTCTATCGAAGTCATGTGTGACGCTTCCATCACTTTGTTGAACGATATATGCATTGGTTTACCAGATGCACCTCCAAATGACAGCAGCAGAGATAGAAGAAAAGCAACATAAAGCATTTTAACCTTGTCGTCTTGAAGCACACCAAATTCTGCTATTAACCTCTGTTTCACTTTTGGAGTGAGGCAAGCTCCTTTATTTAAGCCTTTTTAAAGGGCCTCGGCTCCTGTTGTTCGCTTGTTTGCTGACGTCATAAAAGGTTTGCTTTGAAAGAAAGCAACATTCCTGAATCAACCTGTTGTGCTGTTGAAACCTCAAGTCTGAACCTTTAAACATGCGACACACAAGACTTATGCACTTCTGAATTCAATCTAATAAATGTAATAAAGTTAAACCCATTCGAAAACCTTAAGTTAATATTCATAAGATGCAGATCTTACCATTCCTGTGCCTTAAGCAAGTCAGAACAGGTTTTAACCGGTCATCCTTTCAGTCCCAACCAGCCCACCTCATCACTTTCCATCCACAGGCCCGTATTAACATCTCTACAAGCGGTCACATTTTCTTGATTTCTGGACAGACTGTGTTCACTCACTTGAAATGAATGCTTAATTACCATCTCATGTGCTTTCATGGTAATGGAAAAAGAGACAGGAACATTTCCCAGCTCATAAAATCTGATGTAGGCGACTAACTTTACAGGGTGACAAAATAATCTGAGAAATTACTCGATGTAAGTACTAAAGCAGAACTGTGACGTGTGTTATGTAGACAGGTGGGAAACCAAAAAATGGAACACTCTCATGCATCTGCTGATGTGGCAGTGACTTAACACAGCACAGATGCTTTGTGTTGTTTTATATTAAGAATATTTTAATAATATTTATTGATTAAGAATGTATTACTTTTTCCCAAGGTGTGTTAACACATTAAAAAAAATTGACTTGGTGGCTGGAGTTTCCAGTTTAGAAGAAAGTACAATTAATAGTGCAAAAATAATGAAGGGATACAATATAAAAAATAATAATATATGCATGAATCCACACATTTAGAAAAAAAATTAATTGTTTAAATAAATACAATTTACAGGTTTATCTTGTATGTTAATGTTAGTGCTTGAATTGTAAAATAGACATTATAATTGTTTAGATTAAATAAATAATTTGCAGGAAAGAATACTTGTGTCCGGCTGTTCACGTTTATAAATCCCTATATTTTAATATGATAAACAGCGTTATTTTATATACATTCAATATTAAACGTGTATAAAATATCGTTTTATTTTCTTCTATGCCCATTTCACGCTGACCTTAAAATTGATTTAAATTTATTAAAATCCAGTCATTTTTATCAAGTGTTTTTTCACACTTGCGCGTTTTCAAGAGGACTTTTATTTTGGAACAGCCTCACTCAAACGGAAGTACGTCCGCGTTTCGTTGAACAACAGAAATGGAACCGGAAGTCCACGTTAGCGACGTTGAAACAGCTCTTTGAAAATATAAGTAGCAGACGTTATATTATTATAAATTATTATTGTTATACTGATTCGAGCTTAACAACATGGGAGGCGGAGACCTTGTAAGTAACAGTTACAGCTTTTGATTTTGTCGTGGTGATGTTAAACCAGTTTGAGCCAGCTGACGTCATGAGATCCAATTGTGTCACATAACCTTACATCAGTTTTTAGAAAATCAATGTAATCAAACACCACAAAAACGACTTTAAGTTAAATACAGTGAAATGCTGGACATGTCAGTGTAATATCTGCTCTGTATTAAAGTCTGGACAAATGTTGTGACCTGTTTGACCTGAAGCCAGTCCATTTAAACATGATGTCTTTGTTTACATTTCCTAAAGTGTCTAACACTCAGTTTGTCTCTTTAAATCTCACCAGAACTTGAAAAAGAGTTGGCATCCGCAAACCCTGAAGAACATCGAGCGGGTGTGGAAAGCAGAGCAGAAGCATGAATCTGAGAGGAAGAAGATCGAGGAGCTCCAGAAAGAGCTGAAGAATGAGCGGGCCCGAGAAGAGATGACCCGATATGCACAAGAGACCGGCGCTGTCAAGTAACCGACACGAGTCTTCACGATCAATAACATCTTGTGTCCTTTGATCATTTGTTTTAAATTCTGTTTTGTTTTGTCACCTTGTAGAAAGAAAGATGACCGTTTGGATTGGATGTACCAAGGTCCAGCGGGACAGGTCTCTCGGGATGAGTATCTTCTCGGCCGTGCCATTGACAAGCAGATCACTGATCAGTATGAGGAACCAGAGAGCGGCCCATCAGCTGAGACAGGCCTTCTGCCCGGATCCATTTTCAACCAAACAAATTCTGTCTCCACGAATGATATGGCAGCCAAAATCCGAGAAGATCCGCTATTTGAGATTCGGTAAGCTTGACACGCTCTGCCTTACCCTTAACGGGTTTGTAATTGTGTACGAAAAAACGTGTATTGTGGGATAAACAACCAAATCACCTTTATTTACAGCAAACGTGAGGAGGATAAAAAAAGAGGAGTTCTTACCAATCCTGTGAAAATGAGAGAAATCCAAAAGATGGTGAGTGATACGAATACTGTTTTGGTTTAAACATGATTCTGTGAAGTTTGTGACATGTGACAGTTCTCCGCACCTACAGTTGCGTCACAATCTTGAGAAGGAGAAAGAGAAGAAAAAGAAACGGAAAAAGGACAAAAAGGAGAAAAGAGATGAAAAGGAAAGGAAAAAGGAGAAAAAGCACCGAAAGAGAAGTTCTAGCTCCGATGATGAGGATAGAAAGCACAGGTACACAATACAACGTTTGTTATATTTGTCTACCTTTGAATCAGCTTTACAGAAATGTTTGTGTATGTTTTGCCAAACAGGAGAAAGGAGGAGCGATCAGATCTCACAGTCTCAAACGGTCATCACAGATCAGGCTATGGACTCCAAGTATGTAGTTTATTTACAGGCTATTTTTCATTAAATTAAATAAAAATTAAATGGTGACTGCTCCTTAAATCCTGCTTATGTTTTAATTTACATTTTAAATACTTAATATTTATCAACAATTATTTGTTTTTGGGAATGCATTATTTTGTGTCTTTGTGTGTAATTAATTGTTTTGCCATCCATGTTTCAGTTACCAGCAAATGGGTCCCATCACGCTTCTTTATCAAACCACCATTCAAGAGACAGGAGCCGTTCCCCACCGTCCTACAAAGGAGACAGAGACAATCATTCAAAACAAAGAACGAAAACCAAGGACCCCAGCCCACCAAGACACAGGGACCGTTATCAACGACCGCAGTACACCAACTACAGCAAGTATGACACTTCAGGTGTTGTTATTGGGTTAGACGTGACATTTAGAAGTGATTAAAAAGAACAAAAAGTACCCTTTTCACTCAAACTGTCCTTTAAACCACTGCAGATAACATTTCATTTTCGGCTGCATAGAATGCACTTTTAAAGTTTTTCTTTTTAAAGGCGCCTCTCAGCTGAGGAGTTAGAGAAGAAGAGAAAAGAAATGATGGATTTTGCCCGTGAACGAGAAGTGGAAAGAGAGAACAATGTAAAGAGATACAAGCGACAAGAAGAAGAGGAGAAGGCCAAAGAGAGCACAACAAATGGTGTTCAAGCTGGCTTCATACAGTAAGTATACAAACAAGCCTTCAATAAGTGTTTTATTAAGTATATTACACATATAGGGTTATTTGTGTAGGCTTAGTCTAGTTTTGATCCATCAAGGTGGTTAAAGTGAGCAAAAAGGGAAAATTGTGTCATCATTTACTCACCCTCATATTTCAATCCTTTAAGCCTTTTTTGCAGAACAAAACAAAGATATTCAGAAGAATGTTGTTCTGAAAAGTTTAAATTTAGATTTTACATAATAATTAAATTTGTGTTATTAACACTTTTATCTACATCTCTCTAGAATAGAAGTAAGTAGATAAAACAGTTTTGGGAGTTCGTTTTGATCCAACAGGACTGTGATATTTAATAGAAGCATATAGCATAATGATAGTGCTAATGGATTTTACTGTTTCTATTGATTATTTTATGTGAAATTATGTTCAGTCAGTGGAGGAAGCATGAATGACAGTGTGATATTATATTTTTAGCTCACATATCTCATGCTGTCATATAAAATATTGGGCGTTTGTTGCTTGGGATTTAAGGAAAATCATAGTCATACTATATGGAACACAGGACACATCACATGGTTGTTATTATTTCAGTTTTTTATCAAGCATGCAGGCTAAGGTACTAATTCTATGTTTTTACTGGTGCCCCTAAATCTGTAAAGCTTGGAGCACTACCATTTAAAAAGTAAATTTTTAACACTTTCTGATGAGGCTTATTTCAGTAATTCATCTAAACATCTGTCAACAGCGACATGAAACTAGAGAGTGCTGCCACCTCATCTCTGGAAGATCGTGTGAAAAGAAACATTCACTCCATTCAGAGGACCCCTGCTGCTCTGGAGAAGAACTTTATGAGAAGATGAGAGTCGCCAAAGAATAAATGTATTACAACAATTTGGCTTGTTTTAAAGTTGTACAGAAATTTCACCTTTCTTTGTATTTTAGTGATGACGGATCACCATGTATATAAAATTCATAAAATTGATACGGTCTAGATCAAGGGTTTAGCCCTAGTCAATTTTTTGCATTTACTAGTACTGATGTGAATGTGTCTGGTATACACATGTACTTTATCATGTTTTGTTCTGCTTTTATGGATAGTTTGATACATTTAACATGTTGGTATTCGTGAATAAGTTTTGTTTATCCATTCAGATGTATCAACATTAAGCTTTGTTTCGAAAATAAAGGGACTCAAAGTTGGACTCTTGTGCAAAAGTATTAATATGTTTTTCCTTCTGTTATTCGTTCTAAAATCCAAAACATGTGTTACCACCTCACAGAAAAACCCCACAAACTTCATATTTATGCTTAATTCAGTTTATTACAAGCAGTCAATGCTTCACAGCAAGATAATACTGACACTGAGAAACACTGGTCACAGAAAATTGCTGAGGCTCACTCGTTTGATACAAAGCCAATGAGATATGACCGGCCCGGTGTCAATTTTGGTGAAGGCCTCGGTTTGGACCTGATGGTTGTATTTGGTTAACATGCTGTTCTTGATTTCCAAAAGTAATTCTTGCAGCCTGGCTTTTTGTCTCCATTGTCTCTTCTCATCAGGTCGAGTCCATTCTGTAGTAACCCCAGAGATGGGCTGTCTGACTGCATGGCTGCTGGATCATTGTTAGCGAGTAGCCACTGGAGCTCTGGAAGGGTGTATCTCTCAGTCATCTGTAAGAAAAATACATCATTACACTTTGTAAGGAACATTCTTTAAGGATATGCTACAAGATGTCATGA
This sequence comes from Triplophysa yarkandensis, assembly GCA_033220385.1. NCBI lineage: Eukaryota > Metazoa > Chordata > Actinopteri > Cypriniformes > Nemacheilidae > Triplophysa > Triplophysa yarkandensis. The sequence goes on along the minus strand of CM065664.1, from coordinate 10,411,445 downwards.
TACATCAGCAATAAGAATCTAGTGTTGATGGTTTACAGCATAAATCTTACCTCTTCATCAGCTGCTGGTCCTCGAGATTCCTCTAAAGCAGGGTTTAATACTATATGAGACCGGCCACATGATATGATTCCCGCTGTCATCGCCAAATAGAGCAGGGAGAGAGTGAGATGAAGTTGGGAGGAGGCCATCTCTGCTTTCTTTAAGAACGTGGCTTAATCGAGCTTAGTTCAAGCCTTTCTAATGCAAGTGCTCTCTGTGTGTCTTGTCGAATATCTGGTCTGTTATTTATATTGGTGCGCTCTCAGGTCTAAATTAATAACGCATTGAGAAATTTTCCTACTTGTTTGTTCAGTGGTAATTAAACTGAAGTGGTCCAAGCGAATGTTATAATGTATAGAGCCATCTTTTTGTTTGTAGTCTCTTAGTTTCCAGGTCAGTTTGGGGTTTCCTGTTGTCTCAAAAGCGGAACCCATAATAAACTGCTAATTAGTGCCATTACATTGATCTGTTGCTGGAGTAACCTCTCGGTTAAACTGCAGGGTCGTAAATTTTTGTGGTCCACCATTAGCAAATGGATGTCGCTTGGAAACGGGTTAAAGAGCATGTTTCTTCATGTCTGTGAAACTATGAAACAAGTGATAGTTCACTCAGAAATTAAAATGACAAATGATTCTCTGTCATAAATTACTCACTCTTTAGTTGTTTCAAACCTGTATAAATGTGCTTGTTTGGTTCAACACAGAGAAAGATATTTGGACAAATGCTTTTAATCACCATTGACCACCATAGTAGGAAAATTACTATGGCATTTTCGCAGGCCTTCAGTCTTCAATACAAATGATTTTGTTCTCAACAGGACAAAACAGTTAGAAGGTTATTTTTCCTGCTATGGTAGTCCATGGTGTCCAAAAACTGTGTGGCAATACATATTCAACCAAATCTCTATCTCTTTGTTTAAGCATTTGAAACAACTCAAAGGGAAGTCAATTATGACAGAATTTTTTAAGTCTTTAGGGACTTATTTTTAGTGTAATTACCACTGGCCTCTATAATTCTCAGCCTCCCCTTCTCTTCAAAAATGTCTGGAAGGCTATTTGCAGAGTTTATAAGAATCAGAATCAGAGTAAGCTTTATTGCCCGGTGAGCTTACACATAAGAGACATTTGTCTTACAGAAGGTTCCAGCACTCAATGCAAGGTCACAAGAAAAGTGAAAAGTAACATAGGAAAAATACAAATAAATATGTAAGTTAAACACACAATGGTGGAAATGCAATGTGACAGAAATGCTCCGGATGGAAAAGAATACATATAGAAGTTTTATAAATATACAAGTTATACGGTGCTATATGTGAATTGTCTGTGGTAAACTATTGCACACATTTATTGCCCAGTAGGGTGTATAATATGTTTATACCAATGCTAAAAGATATCCTCAGGTGTTTTAGATATGCAAATTTAGGTTGGATTTGATGACAGCTGAGTAGAACTGTACGAGCAGCTCCTGTGGCAGGATGAACGTCCTCAGCTGTCTGAGGAAGTAAAGTCTCTCCAGGGCTCTCACAATAGAGTCAACGTCCTTCAAATATGCCAACACCAGTCTTTCATATAACTTCATGGCTTCAGAGGTTAAAGCCACAGGCCTGTAGACATTGAGTCCTGTGATCTTTGGTTTCCTTAAGATTGGGATGATGGTGGAGTGTTTAAAGCATGAAGTGACTTTGCACATCTCCAGTGATCTATTAAAGATCAGTGATAAGATAGAAGCCAGCTGGTCAGCAGAGGTTTTCAGAAAGGTGCCCTCCTTCTCTCTTTAAAAGATCTTGCGCACATTATCCTCACTTATCTGAAATGTATGGCGGCGGAGGGGGAAGGGAGGGTGGCTGGAGGTGTTGATGGCTGTGTAGAAAGATGTTCAGGGCGGGTGCTATGATGTATATGGATTGAAAAACCCAGAAGTCTTTTCACACACAATGAAATTTGTGTGTCAATGAGTGTTGAATTTAAAATGTAAATGCACCATTCTAGTTTGTGCATTGTAATTTAAAGGCACAATTTAGACAACTAAAGTTTGCAACAAAATAATCTCGAGACATAACTTGCTTAAGGCTGCGGTTTTATTTGTGTAGCCCAGATTAATAAAGTGTCAAAACAAAAGGCAAAATACATTTTTATTTCTACTCACACATTAGAGCAAAAAAGGCTAAATTTTGATTTAACCTTCTCATTTTAATATGATTTAAATCTTTGACTTGGTCTTACTCAGTACATTTAAGATGTCAATGTTTTATTCTCACCTAATGTTCCTTTAATGTACAATGATTTTATGTATAAAAAAGAAAATTATAAAAATGATTAGGTGATTAATAATAGCTTTGTTTTCAGGCAGAGTCTAACATCTCCATGGGAAGATGACTACATGTAATTGTGTAAACTATTGATACCAAGAAACAAGTCAATCATGCTATAATGCATGCTAATGTCATGTTCATCGTTTAGACATCATGTTAGTAACATACTAACATACTAGGCAGTCGTGGCCTAGTGGTACGGCAGTCGATCTTGTGATCACAAGGTCGCCGGTTCTATTTCCAGGGCCGGTAGGTAACGACTGACGTGCCCTTGAGCAAGGCACATAACCCCCTTTCCCAGCAATACCTGCATACTGCTCCGTGTGTGTGTGTGTGTGTGTGTGTGTGTGTGTGTGTGTGTGTGTGTGTGTGTGTGTGTGTGTGTGTGTGTGTGTGTGTGTGCGTGCGCGTGTGCACGCGCGTGTTTTCCCTCCTCACTGGATGGGTTAAAAGTAGTGGTCACATTTGGGGTATGAAAAATAGGTCACTTTCACATCATACGTGCTAACTCATGATAACAACAGTTTCCTTTAGATTTTAACATTGTAGTTTGCTTAAGATTATCATAGACTCTTCACAAATTAAAAGTAAAATAAAAAAGGCAAGATTTTGTGAAAGTTCTAATAACATTTGTTCTGGTTTAATTACCAATGTTACAACAAGTGTGTGTTTATGTTTAGTCATAAAATAGTTAGATGTATTATGCTTGTCAGGAACACAGGATTGAAGTCATTGGGTCTGTCCAAACAGAAGATAAAATAGGACTGCTCCGCTTATGATCACACACATCTGACAGAAGGTAAAAACACCAGCAGTGCTAGACCACATGTTTCGGACGAATAAGAATATGAAAAAGAGGATTTTGGTGTACTGTTATGTTACCTTTATGTCACAAGGAATGTGGATTTAAATTGTAATTACATTAACTGACTTAAACAGAATTTAAAACTGTAGTTGAAAGGAATTTCTTGTTGATAAATGTAATTGTAATCTAATGATTCAGTTTCTGCAATTATAATATAGTGTATTAAACTTATCGGTGTTTGGAAACACTAATTAAAAAATAATGTTATACAGCAAATAGTTTTAACTGTTCATGTAGTGTTTAAAAAGAGTTTGATAAATAATCAATTCTAAAAAATATCAGCCAATTCAGTCTATACAAGACCACTGTACAGTACTTATTGTCACATGAACAACATCGATGCCTTTTAAAACATTTTAATGTTTGGACTTTTCATTGTAATGGCTCTATTCTTTGAGCTCACATTTGTATTTTTTTTTAGCTTTTTTATTGGTTTCATTGAGTCACATTCAGTCCCTTTATGTCTTATCTTTATATCTTAAACTGTGATGTGCTTCTGTTATCTGCAGCAGTATAGAACTTTGCCACAAGATGTCTCTTGGTGGCTGGGCATAAATACTATGTTGAAGACAACAAACCCATGGTAGTCAATAGGGTCCATCCAATAATTGTTTGGTCACAAGAATAAGTCCAAAAATCTCTCTCTGGTTTCAACCAAACAAAGACAATTTTACATGATTAGGAACAACTAGGGAGTGATTAATTCATGACAGATTTTCCAATTTGAGGTAAGCTATAATTCTAATGTTTTGGTTTTATTTTTCCTTGTGGGTGAGAGCATTGGTGAAGGGTAAATGCACCATTCTAGTTTGTGCATTGTAATTTAAAGGCACAATTTAGACAACTGAAGTTTGCAAAAAAAATAATCTTGAGACATAACTTGCTTAAGGCTGCGGTTTTATTTGTGATATCCCAGATTAATAAAGTGGCAAAAAAAGGCAAAATACATTTTTATTTCTACGCATCCAATACTGCTGGTATAATGAGCATGCAAATAATATTAAAGATAACATTATAAAGCAAAAGTTCCCAACCAGTTTTTTTAACATCATGTCTTTGGTTAATAGTCTGACAATCCGTTAAGACATTGGTTGGTCTGTGGGTTTGTATCAGCCATACAATCAATACAAATATCCTCTCCTAGTGGACATCGAAACACAGGGATATATCCTCCATTCTTAATGATACTTTGCAGCAATAAAAGCATTTCAGCCCTAGTCATGTGAGATAGTTCAAAATGAAAAATATCCTGAAACACAAATGCAAGCCAGTTGTGATCTAGATTTTTAAAAACCTTTAGAAATTGTAAAATGTTGTAACTGTGACCTGGTTTGGTACATTTTGATCCACACGGAGAATTAAGAGTAAAGAAAACAGTACAGGATGGTTGGGATTGCCATCTGTTTATTAAGTAAGACATGAGACTGGGTTCATAGTAATCTTCTAATAAGCGATACTCAGCATGGTCAGTGGGTAGATTATCGTGAAATAGAGGTCTGGCAGCGATTACTCTATCACCCTTGTAAAGACGATCATGGCTGTTGAGTCCTTGACGAATTAGTTGAGTATCGTCACCGAAGGTGTGTGTCCAGTTGTGATGGTCGCATTCTTCTTTTGGTAAAACCACAGCAAATGCATACTGATTATTTGTGTTTGTCCTGTAAGAAAAAATATATGTTAAAATTGTTAATTATAAAATTAGTAAAAAGGAACAATATTTTTTTATTATATTTCTATTACATTAGTCGAATATAAATAAAATTTCATATATCGTTTCAGTGCTAATAGCATCACAATGTTTCAGAGTTATAGAGAGCCTTAAGAAAAGATGGATTACAACACATGAAATTTGGTAGGTTTTTATCTTTTGCAACGCCTCCAAAGTGACCTACAGTAATAAGAGCTACTACAAGCATTTAACTAACAACACAGATATGGAATAATTAGCCTGTACTGCAAAAGTCCCCACAAAATCTGTTTTCCAGCTTTATGACCACTTTTAACATGACAATTAAATGATTAAATACATACACATATCTGATATGATTTATGATGCTAGACAGGACTCCAAGATTTATAGCATTGACTCTGGTCTGTGTCAAGAAACACAAAAGATGAAGCAAGACAGCCCCTCTGATGATAAAACACATCTGACAGAAAGAACAAAAAGTTCATTTAAAAGAACATTTATTCTATCGCATTTATAACAATAGTTATAATTTCTTCATTGTATTGCATAAAAAAGAAATACACAGCAATGAATAAAAAAGAAAAGCAGATGCATGGATTTAAAACTTCTTCTATAGACTTACTGTAAGATGGTAAAGAGATCACCCACCACAGAACCAAATCAAAAAGAGTATTACCAGATATGCAATTCAATTTTGTGTTTTTATATAGGAATTGCATGTGTGTTTACTTATTTCATCAGATTAACAACTGGATGAAGAAACTTCCCATTTTCAAGGACTTGCCCAAAATGTTGTGGCATATTGTGAAATCTGTTATTGAACAAGAACAGAAAGTACCTCAAGAAGTACCTTAAACAGTAACATCTTTTAAAAACATCAAATAAATTTGTTTCTGCAGAAAATATAAAATATTTGCAAATCCAACAGTTGATTAATCTAAAATGTACTAGGGTTTTTTAAGTTTATGTAGTGAACAAAGATAAATATTTATTTAACAAATATGTATTTTCGAATACACGCTAATATTTTTGGTGAATTCTAATAGAAATATTTAAGTTCATCTGATTTACTTTATATTTTTACATACATATATACAAAATTTAAATGTTATTCACTTAATTTCAAAGCTTTTAAATTTTCTCTTTTTTGTGTAAAGGGTTTCACATAAATGTTTAGTGTATCCATTGTTATCAGGCTTCTGGTGAATCAAACAATTTAATTATTACAAATAATTGAAACACTGTAGCCAAATAGATAAGTTAATAGCATAGTTTGGAAGATAGTTTAGAAACAGTATAAGAAAACATTATGTTAACATTTTGTGTAAGTCATATTAAAATGACCAGTATTATATATATTGCACACAAGGCACTTGTAGCTGTGGTTTGAGAGAGCTAGAACATCAGTATTCATTCAGCTGGTTTTAGGCCTGTAATGTGTTCATTCCATTAGTTTTCTTGTTTCTGTTTCTGTGTGCATATTCTGAACTGGGACCTCCAACTGGAGTCTTGGGATGCATGTCAGTTACCAAAACTGCTTTTTAAAATGCCAGGGTTTTGATGGAACTCACCATATTTTTGCATGCTTGTGGCACATTTATCCGGATTTATCATGACAAGTAATGACATTTTTTACATAAACATTTTAACAGCCTCAGCTTTATGTTGTCAAAGTAAGGAAGAAGGGTTAATGATTTAGGATTTAAGCACAGATGTGGCATTGGATGTGAAAATGAATACCTTAGTTAAGATCTTTGTTTTGTGTTTTCTAAGTAATTAGAAAAAAATCTTTGTTTCTCTAAAACAATTTTTTAATATATATAAAAAATACATTTAGACAAATGACTGTAATTCATGTATTATTCTTTTTTTATTGTGAATAAAACTTTTATTTCATGTAATATAATGCAATCAGTTGCTGCAGTTTTCGGAGTTTTTTTTACATATCACGGTTTGGAAACACTATTGAGAAACTTTCTGTATGCAAAAACAGTTCCTATATTTTATCGCATGTTCATCAAGAGTCTGTAAGCTTGTTTAAAATGGCTATAGATTTCAGCCAAATCTTTTTCAGCTGCTCAGATAAGCTCAGCAGTAAGTCTTTGACTTTCAAATCAACATGATAAGATTAGGTAAAGTTCTACAAAAAGATTCTGACAATGCTCAAACATTTTTCATAGTTGTATAAGATAATGCTCTACTAGACAAAAGCTTTAGGCACCCTTGAGTGAACTGTTTCTCAATATTATCTGAAGGTGTCTCAATGTTTGAAATAAGTTTGAGAGACAAAATTATAATACAACAGACATTACATTACAAGCATGACTTTTCCAGGACAAAACATTCATTTTCTTTAGTAAAATGTTTTTAAATTGGATGATTAATTAAGGAGTGCAAAATAGATGGGACTCCTATCAGGAAGAGATGCTTGTCAAAAAGACAAGAAAACACTTCCGCAAATTCTGGTCAAAAGTTGACTACACTGAACCACATTTTAATTTAATAATTTTGATGATTTTATGATCATTCTTAACTGTGGAAGAATATATGAATATGTGTCCTCAACTTTAAACTGGTGATGAACATTTTATTGTCTTTTTCAGGTTATTAAGACTTGACAGTAAAAGGACAAACACTGCACATGAAATCTGAGATTCATATTTATTTATATTGAAAACTCTCATGTGACAATAAGTATACTTTGTTCAAATGTTTCTGTACAGATAAGAGAACACTCAGTGCAATAAGACAAAAGAGAGCTTTCTACCTCTCAAGAGTGCACATTTTACATACAAAGAGATTGTACATTATTACATTTCTGATCTGCACCCTCTGGGCACAAGAGAGTGAATATCAAACAATCATCTTTAATGTTGACCTGCATACTGTGAAGGCTGACCGGCCAAGCTACCTCCAAGTTTTTGACACTTTACACTAAGTGCTACTCCAGGTTAGGCGTTCCTTCCTAAACCTCTGATCAACCTTTTCGACACTCATTGTGAAAAAATCTTTAATTAGATTTCTTCGCCAAATCCAAACCTAGCAACTGATGCGTTAAATGTCTTTACCCATGGCTTGCATTCTCTGTGACCTTTCACTCAGTGTGACCCAGTTACAGTGAGTATCGGTCTCCAAGGCAACACATGTCGTGCAGGCATCAGCATCAAACATGGAGGTCAAAGGGAGGGATGAGGGAAAATGACTAGGATGCAGGTACTTTGGCAATGCAAATTCTGCATTGGTTGTGCAAATGAATGACCACTTGAACTGATCTAGGAGGTAGAGGGAGAGTGGCAGACATCAGGCTAAGCTATATGGGATAGAGGATTGCAGAATTGCTCTCTTGTGTACAGCCTCTTTGTTAATGCAGCTATAATCCCTGTTTCCAGGCCCTGCGACCGTGGGTTATACATACGTACAATAGCGGAGAGCTATTGCTCATTGGTTTGTGATGCTTAAAAGAAGCATTTGTGTCAATCTCCATCCATTATCTTCATAATCTTATGATAAATAACGGCACAGTCATTCTATACAAGACCACTGCACAAAAAACAACTTTTCATTTTACAATTTTCAGTCTGTGCATACGATTCTTAAAGTATGCTGAGTTGCAAAAAATACAGCTTTGATATTCCAGATTGTCATTAATCTCCAGGTGACCATCCTCATTGTGCACATTAGAGGATTTTCATTGGCCATCTATTGCCACGGACCCAAAGCGGAGAGGGTTCCCACCTTATTATTAAACACAGATCAAACAGTCCATTAAAAGCATCCAGTAGGGGCACATTGTGTGCATCACATGGGAAAACGGTTACCCTTTAGCCTGTGCAATGACCTGAATTTCTCATTTGACGCAGCATGGTAATTAAATGACAGAAAATAAAGACTAAACAAATGAGAGCGTGATTGATAAATTGGTGATCTTTCTTCATATTAAGCATTCAAATAAATCTAATAAAGTATGGAAAGGCAGAACGAAGTAAGCTAGACCTAATCCAGTCACTTTCTAACATCCAGTGTTACAATAGATTTCATTTAGCGTGGTGAAGCGCTGTTGAAATGTCTAGAGGTCTTGAAATAGATAGGCAAGTAAAAGCTATTGATGCAAAGGTACTGATTGTGTTTTGCGATGTCAAATTAAATAAAGGTAGAAAAACAACAACTTCACCGGGCTAACTCTACATAATCTTTGCAAAGATATTCCATTTAATTTAGAAAATATCTATGGATGCTAGGTCATCACGTCGAGTATAAAAATATTAGATATCCACCACAATACGAAAACCTCGCAAAAATATTGCTATGGTAATCCCGACTTGCACATCCTCTGGCAAGAGCGTACCCGATTGGCTGCTACAACCCTGCATGATAAAGGACAGAGCGTGACCCTGCGATGCTCTCAAGACCAGAAGGTCAAATGGCTGTGTCCCAGAAGACAGTGCTCTGAGCGGGGTAAGGGGGCGGCCCATGCTTCTTCGCCCCATTGGTTTTCTTGCAGCTGGGCACGTTAGGCGGGCTTTCTTTGCAGGGGCTACGATCTGGAAGGCGCTGTTGGGATCTGATCTCTCGGCAGAGTCGCTGTTTCCTCTCAATCTGCTCCAGCATGGTGCTATCGTCATACAACCAGGGCATTGGGTGCATCTATAGAACACATTGGGGAAAAGCTTTGGAATGAATCAAATAAGGAAAATAAATCAAAAGAATAGAAAATAAAAGACTGAAATACCTGCTGGAATTCTGATGGGTTTCTATGAGGTGTACTCATTGGAGATGGTGTTGAGAATGACCGGCCTTGCTTGGGAACTGTCTTAAAGTCTGCAAGGACAAATGCAGCTGATGATCGAATGAACACAAGACACCACCCGACATGTTGTTTGCATTTATTTCAGTTTATTATCCTTACCAGCATTCGAGTTGCCCATCATTGAACTTATGGAAGACCTTCCAGACCGGCTGGAAGAAACCATGGTAGACCTTCTGGCCCTGATGTGTGCTTTGGGCGACCCTGTGCTATAGCTTCTATCCTTCCCTTCAAACCATGGTAAAGCTTCATTTGTGGGGACTCTGTGATCTTTACAGTCCCGTCTGCTCATTAAATCACTGCCATTTGCCATTCTTTCCCTCCCCATAATCTCCATGACAAGGCTCTGCTCCTTGTCCTGAACAGATTCCACAACATGCCTGCCACCCTCCTTACTGTTCCGCCGACTTTCAAGGCCAGTTCTTCCTGCATCCTTACTTTCATGTCTGGGAGGCAGTTCTATCCCATAGCAAACTTTCTCTCTGCTGTCCCGGCTGGTATCTAGCCCATTTCGAAGCAGTTCCTTGCTATCTTGCCTGGGCAAAAGGTGTGGAATATTGCACCCTCTGTCTTTACTATCTCGTCTTTGTAACGGCTCTGCAGTGTTGCAACCTCTGTCCTTACTGTCTCGTCTATGTAATGGTTCTGCAGTATTGCAGCCTCTATCTTTACTGTCCCGTCTGTGTGACGGTTCTGCAGTGTTACAGCCTCTGTCTTTACTGTCCCGTCGATGCAGTGGTTCTGCGATATTACATCCCCTTTCTTTACTTTCACGTCTGTGCAACAGCTCTGTTGTACTGTAGCCTCTGTCTTTGCTATCTCGTCGAGGCAGGGCCTCTGTGCTACAGCCTCGGTCCTTGCTCTCTGGTCGGGGAGGCAGCTCTGGACCATTACATCCCCTGTCCTTGATGTCTCTCCTGGCTGACTGCTCAACTATTCCAGTTCCACAGTCTTTGCTGTCACGTCGAGATAAGGCTTCGATGCCATTCGGTTCTTTGTCTTTGCTCTCTCGCCGATGCGACTTTCCCTTGTCTCGCTTGGACTCTTTGCTGTGGTGGCTCCGCTCCTTGTGTTCACGTTTGGACTCAGAGCTGTGGCCCTTTCCTCTAGATTCACCTAGAAGGGGAGATGTATATTTATATATAGTCAACTAAAGGTACTTATGTCATTAACAGTCTACAGCAGTAATATGATTCGGCCACAAGGTAGCGTCTCACTACTGAAGAATTCGTGGTTTGTTGATGAGTTTTGCACTCTGTGGTTTGTGTTATCAGTGCCCTGGGCAGTTGTGACAGGCGTAGCAGAGATTATCGTATATGGCATTTATGCAGATGTAAAATGTATTTATTTACAGGATTGATATTATTAATATTACGTATACATGCATATTACACAGAATTTTGTTACATTGCAGAGTTCCTGGTTAAGGACATATTTATTTTTGTATTGGTAAATGAGTTCATATAAATATTTTTTCCACTAACATCTTGTTTTGCCAAAGAGTGTATGTATGTTGTTTTCGTAGAATCCCATTTACAGTCAAATGGGGTTATTTTTAGCAGTTGCACCAATGCATGTCATCTGGAATAGCAGATAGTAAACTATTTTTATAATTTTTTAGTAAAGTACCACATTTTTGAGTAAACAGACAATTATTAACGTGCGCATGCTTCCCGCATTACCCTATTTGAGCTTTCGTTTACTGCCTGTCGAGATTGTTTAATGTGCGGTTGGCCCTCTGACTCATAACACAATTGGTGAGTAGGTTCATAAATAGGTCACACACTGTTTTTGGCAGTGTGGACAGATAATATATATCCCTGTGTCACCACAGCCAAAACCACATGAGACGATATACAGGTGCAGCACAGGTGCAGGTTTCTAATAGACCATATGAAAATGTGCACCATCAAAAACAGATACACATTTCATACCAGGCAACAAGCTCTAAATTGAAATGGGAACGGATTTTTATTTGCAAAAAAACCAGCATGTTGACTCATACTGGATGACTCATAATGGTCAAGATGCTGGTTGACTAAACAGGTCTTTAAGTAGTGACTGGAATGCAAGCTTGCCCAAAACACAACATATGATGGGGATTAGACACGTTGATCTTTCCTACAGGATTCATGTAGAAAGCATCAAACTAAGATACTTATTAACACCATGTTAAAAATATAAGAGAGCTCTCAGTCAAGGTCTTAATTAGTTTTTTTTTTGGTGAAGAACAGTACGTGTCTGTACAGGCAGTCCTGCGCTGCTGTTCCTCCGAGTACCAAAGCGTCACACATTCACTGCAATGGGGCTCTTGTAACCTGCATCGTGATTGGTCTTCAGATCCTCTGAGGGAGATTCTACAGGGAGATCCCTCCCCCCACTTCTGCTGTTACCCAGATGAATGATCAAATGTGGGCTACTTTATCTAGTCCTCTCTTAAGATGAGAGGTTATCCCATTTTGATTGATGTCAAGGCCTTCTTGACCAACCTGCATCACTCAAGACTCGAGCCCAAGACCTTGGCACAATTGAGTGCCAAGCTCATCTAGTTCAGTGACTTAAGGTGCTGGTAGAGGTGTGCGAAGTCCATGTATCTCTTTTAAAATGAGATTGCAAGCACTGTTTCCCCATCACTGTAAGGTGTATCTGCTGTTGTATACAATATTAATGCAGAAACACCTAGCTATTGGCAACGTTTAGTCTTCCGCACTATATAATAGGCATAAATATACTGTAAATAATCTTCTGTGTAAGATAATCCTTCAGCGAGTGCGGATGATAAACTTATATGGTCCCACATACACTATTAAAATAATTCACTTCTATTGTAATGGAAACTATTGACCGACATGCACTACATTAACTGCCGCCACATGCCGTAGACACTTACAGAGCCTTTTCTTACTTTGGAAACAATCCATATGTCTATATCTATAGGGTATTCATAAACTACATTTTTGTTTTTGGTTGAACACTTTCAGAGCATTCAGGTCATTGGTTCAGATGTTATTTAAAGAAACAAATTGCCGCTTTAATGCTTTGGCAGAAGGTTGTCTGCTTTAACCTCTTAATCTCTCTAGATTAAATTTTATGATCTATGTCAGTATTCAGATAAGACCATTGTGCAAAGAGAACCCTGACCAAACAGATTGTGCCAAAAACGACAAGAGCAGATGGAAATTGAATAATTACAGGTGAATTGAGAGATTGAAGGTAGACTTACTCTCTCCTGACTCCTTGCTTTTTCTACTACTTGTGTTCTTTTTCAGCATGTTCCTGCCAGTGGTGAAAAGGTTGGTAAGCTCATCTAGCGGGCTTGTGGGCGTCCGTGAGCGGACGACTGACACATTCTGCATAGAGCCATGATGGCGTCCCCCTGAAGCACCATCCTGAGGCGGTGAACCCTTTCCGTGAGGCGTGGCGGAGGCGCTTCGAGGAATTCCAGCTCCAGGAAATGGGCCATCAAAAGGTGGTGATCTCATGAGGCTCAGAGGCGTCAGAGAGCGGCCCATGCTTACAGGTGAGGGGCAGGCCGATTGACTGCGCTGATAGGCGTGCGAGGAGGAAGAACTTTTGTAGAGGGCACAGGGCAACGGGGGCGCTGAGGATCGCCCTGACACTGTTATGGTCGGAGTGGCTGTTAGCTCCCGCTCAGCACGCCTAGAGTGCGAGGTAGACATTTCTAGAGAGGATGAGGTTGGAGACTTGCTGTATGATGCGTTGTCTATCGTGGGAATCTTTGCCACGTCTAGAGGCGTGAGTGGAGACTCGTCCGAGTTCGGCGAGCACTGAGCCGGGGCTGGAGGGAAAACCAGTAAAGGCGGCCTGTGGGTTAACAGGTTGGGGAAAGGGGCAGGGATGTCGCAAAGAGACGACCCTCTAGGTGTGTTGCAACGACTAAGAGGAGCGTAAATTTCGGCCTCTGGGGGGCAAGGGGTGGGACATTGGGAGCGGTAGCTTGACAGATCCCATCGTGAGTCATACTCGTCCAGTGCTGGGTACTTCATTTCTTCGTAAACGGCTTCACCCGGCTCGTCCTCCTCAATACGAGGGGTTGGTTCCCGAGGTGCTGCGTTTCCAGACATCTCAATGTACACTGGTTCATCCATGTCCGAGTCCTGCTGTGGACCCTGGGGAGGAGATGGAGCCTGGCCGTCTCTTGAGGATGGTAAGGTGGGTGAACCTCTTGAACCATGATTGAGAATGTAAGACTCGTCAAATGAAGTGCTCAGTTGCGTGTTGGGATTCCTTTTGGGTTTTGGGGGAGGAACTTTTCGGCAGTCCTCACTGCAGCCTTGTGTTCCTACATCATAAAAAATGAGAATATATGTGTATTAGCATATCTATAACATTTAAGTATATTAGTAGTTCATAATGTTGGGTCATGTACAACAACAAATCTGAAAACAAGCTGACATTAAATGGTCCAGTTTGTAAAAAACATCTAGGGATATCTGGCGCAATGGTTTACAAAACCAACAAGTCAGTGATGCCAAGTCCATCGATCACCCCTCTCCCTTCAAAACACTATGATGGATTATACAGGACGAATGCAAATTTCATGTAAGAAAGCATTTACCTGCAAAAATTCGTCTGCAATTTTGTAAATTTTTTTTTACATTTATAATGTCATAAAGCATATATGCATATTTTAAATAAAATTCTGAAAACTTGTATATGAGTGATGCCTACTGAGAAAATCACTGCTTGTACAGAATACAGTATTTAAGCTATAATGCACAAATCATATTTTGCAATAACACCATTGAATATATATATAAAATAAACTTTATCTGTCATCATCCTTCTTAAATTGCACAAACTTGAGTCTGGGGGGACCACGAGTGATCTTTAGCTTTTGTTTGACAACATTAAATAACCTGACAATGTTTGTCTACACAGGTGAATGTAATGTTTTTTAATTATTGAAATACCAGATGCTCTCTCTATTGCCAAGCCCATACATGATGCACAAACCAGTCACATTAATAGTTTATGACATGCAATAAAATTCAAATTAAATATACACTTGGGCGAAAAAATCCCGGCACTCCCTAAGAGCAGCACATGATGATAAAAATCACCTGTGCAAATAAACTGGTTTACTGTACTCTGAGAATAAAGATGATAAACGACCTTGATTTCAGGGCTGACAAAAGGTAATATTTTTATCATATGAAAACACACTTTTTCCTCATAAAGGTGAAAGCTTGTGGGTGTGTAAAGAAGAGGGAAAACATAGAATTGCAATGCACCCAGATTAAAGTCATTTTTCATCTTCTCTCTATGAGTCAGAGAATCCCGGTGCGCATGACTGAGAAAAAAATTGATTATATGTGTTAATTCTGTTAAAGTAGAGAGAGGTGCATCTTGAGATCAATTTCGGTGCCCCTTAATGTGCTCCTCCTCTTGCCATGTCCCTCTTCACTCCCTACGAGCGGATATGTTTACCATCGCCCCCTCTCCTCCAGGGGAATTAAATCTAGGTCAATCGCTCCTCTTGAATGAATTCTGTACTGCCTGGTCCACCCCTCTAACCCCCCCGCATCTACACGCAACTCTCCTCTCAATGAGGGACGTCCCCCACTCTTTGAAGCTCATAGGCTAAAGCTCTGCTGAGCTGGCTGCTAGGCCGCCTCTCATTGGCTGACGTATCGATATAACTTCCTGTCACCTCGCTGATGATTGGCTGAGGCTGATGACAAATGCCTGGATTGGTGGAGCAGCAGGGGGTCTCTGTTTCTGCTGGCTGGTTGCCGTGGTATTGAGGAAGATCTGTGTGCACACATTGATGCCTTAAAATTCTGTCAAAAAGCAACTCTCCCAGCATGCTTTGAATAGAGCATACTAGATCAACATTATTATAGTGTGCGCTTTGAGTTTTATTTGTATCTAGAGAAATAGTCTACATCAAAATGTGGAGGGGCTTGTTCATATCTGCATAATAGTGCCCCCGAAACAATGCTGATGCAACTGATGAAAATAGTGTGGGATGACAAGGGAACTCAATGACCTTGACCCCCCAATTCATGGCTTCTTGCATATACTGTGCACCCGTGTTTACGTGACATTGCATACAGCTAATGTCAAGAGTCTGTTGCGGGGTGAGGTGATGTCACTAAGAGCTTTTTCTGAAGAGTGAGGTCAGGTCAACATATCTTGTTTTGGACGGTATCCCACCTTTACATATAACGGGAACTGATTGAGATTGTTGGGATAAATGGATCAGCTGCAAGCCAGAAACAAACTACAGCAGATTTACTTGAATTAGTGCCAAGGTTCGATATGACTGAGAATGAAAGCTAAGTGCTAGACTGTGGTTGCAACCAACCAGATCCTTTCATTTTACCAGAAAGTTTTAAACATGCTTCACTTATCTTTTAAGGCCCACCTCTGCATATTTAACACTATAACACAGTTAAAGGGATAAAATAGATTCTGTCACCATTTACTCACTCTTTTTACCTCTTAAACACATGTAACTTTCTTCTGCACAACACAAAAGAAGATAGTTTGAAGAATGCAATTAAGCAAAAACTCTACTTCGCATTGGTGTGCATTAGTTTTGTGTCCATACAGTAGAAGTAGATGGGTACAGAGTTTTCTCATAATATCTTCTTTTGTGTTCAGTTGAGAAAAGCATGCCAAACAGGTGTAAAGCGACTGTAGAGTGAGCTCTCCTTGAACGTAACGCATTATAAGGTATCATATTTTAATGTCTATAGTTTTTTAAGTTCTTTTCATTTATATTTTTTCCTAGTGGACTTTATTTCTCTGTACACACGGTTGTCTAGTGTTATGCTATCAATTGTAATTGATTTTCAAGTTCAATTTTGACTTGCAACAATTATGAAAACAGAATAATCGAGTTTACACAATCATTTTGCCGCATTCTTCTTTGCAAGGCTTGTCAAATTTCTTGTTACTATTTATTTACATCTACATATTACTACTTTTATCTATTTTTTACTTTAATTTGTAAAATTAAAAAATATTAAGATCATTTGTTTTGTTCATTAATTAATAATTTATTTTTTAACTCGTTTTGAGAAAACGTGTATTAAAAATCCTGATCTCAACATTGGGCAAAATAATGGTGATTATAATTTTGGGTATAATCGGGCAGCCCTAACACAACCAATGTCTTAATGCACATCATACTTTCACATCAACCTTAAAAAAGTAGTCGATAAAGTCGAATCTGAGTTGGATTGTGCATAACATATCATACAGCCCAGACTCATTTTTGCACACGATTCAACCATACCTTCACATCATTTGACTATCCAAATTCATGACCAAGACCGCCTTGTTGACTCAGGTGTGCTTGATTTTGCATATAAGAGGAAAGGCTCATATATTACACTGCTACTGTACAGCTTCAGAAGAAACATTTCGTGCAACAGTGTATGTCAGGTGAAACATGAACCAAAGGCATCTTACCATCACACCTCTCTGACTCATCAACTTTGGTGGGACTGAGGTCTACAGCTTCGGAGGAGATGCTGAGCTTGGTGTTGGGGTCCCGTCTGGGTTTGGGTGGGGGTAGCTTACGGGACGTGGGGCTTCCCTCTTCTTCCCCTCCTCCCACTGAGTGGAGTGACTGGGAGCGAACCGCAAAACCAGTGTTGCAGGGGGGCTGGTGCTGGTGAGGGGACACGTGCTCCGCAGGGGCCGGCATGCTCATGGAGCCCATTCGCAGGTGCTTCCCCTCTGTGACCACCTCCTCCCTGAAAAGAGACCACACAGAGGATAAACACCGGGATTATGATGTCAAGTGCGGCGTAGTGTTATATATAAAAGCAGATACAGTAGACATATCAAGTTTTATTTATATCGAATCAATTTAAGTGGGCTAATTTTAGGAGATGAGTGAGTAATAATTATTTAATATAGTGTGTTTGATACATTTGTGTGTGTTTGTTTGATGCAGTGAAGCCACTCATGTAAACCAACAGTTTATTTAGATCAATTGATTTCTGTTTAACACCCATCAGACATAATGACACAGTAAAAGACCCCCGACATAGTGTGAATAGATTTTTTGAGTGAATTTAACCTCTTCCCACCCAGCATGATAGCATTCCTGAATGAAATCAAAGCCGACTGCAATGATTTAATAAGATGACATCACCCTCTACATAGGCCGCACTAGAAAAGATGTTCAAAGTTTTGTCTCTAAATGCTCTAGATGCTTGGCATATTCCCTATGTACATCTCTGCTGCACTGGTTCTGCATCCCTGACTAGTTCTTTTGATGTGCGAGATCAAAGATCTCTGTTAACATCTCCCTCCCTACATCTCTCATCACCTTTAGTTTGTTAAAGTCAGATGCAGATGCAAGCTCTGTTCATGTTGACAAACTTCAAGCTGCTTACGTTTATTACCTGACTGCGTGCACGTGTTTGTGTAACTTGGTAACTCCCCCACACACAGATGCTGAACAGCAGGAGTCTCGTGAGAAGGGTTCATTGGTCAGGGGCTTAACTTTGCCTAGCAACAGGGTACCCACGGAAACCAGAAACAAAATCTCTGCTGCTTCGTGCAACTATTCTCAGCACACACACACACACACACACACACACACACACACACACACACACACACACACACACACACACACACACACACACACACACACACACACACACACACACACACAAACACACACACACACACGTGATGGATCAGGCATTAAGCTCTCATTAGAAAGAGAAGCAGAGATGTTGGAGCAGCTGTCTGCACTGCATGTGCCCGCTTCTGCTTGCGCACAGACAAGTTTCCTACTGTTAAAAGTTACTGACGCAATACTTTTTCATGGCACAGCATTCAGTGTTTATCTTTCATTGTGATTTAACATGAAATACAGAAGAAAAGCAAACAAGTGTTATGATTATTAGGTAATAATTATTCCAAATTTTATAGATTATATATTTAGTATTACATACTCTTATCGCACCTTGAAATATACTCACAACTATAGCAAGAACTTCAGAAAAACTTAAATTGATTTTCATGGATTTTTTACTTTGCACTGCATTAAATGACATTATTCAATCATTAAATTTAATTTCATTCACAGGGTGACTCAAGTTAAATCAAAGAAGCTTTACAAGTCATTTGAGCTCAACTTATATTAAACTAACTGGAATTTTGTTTGTTTTATTTATTATAATTTTCTTTTATGAGATTTACAAAATACAACTAAAGTTTATTTATTTCGATTGAACTTTCAAAAGTTCTGTTTTGGCACGCCAGCAGCCCTGACAGCGACACTGGCTCAAACAGCCCGCCATATGTTGGGGTGGGGGCTTTCTGTTTGTTCAATCAATGGAAGGTGCGGAAGGAAAAGCTTCTAAGAAAAAAGCTAAATATTTAAAAAAAAATTGTATTGTGGTTCACAGTTTTAAGCGTTTAAAAAACATTGAAGACTTTCTGGGAATGCAAAGCAAGATGGACTGCAGCATCTTGGTCCAGGTGCATAACAGGGAGGTTGTATTATTTATAAAATTGCCCATAATAGAATTTGGGTCATTTAAAATGGTTCACTGAAGCCACTGGGCAGCATAATATTATGCAAAAGCCACATTTTACTCATATAAAAACCCTGATGATATGAAATGCTTCATGTTAATATGGTAAGCTCATCCAAATCTATGCCTTTGAATACATTTTCATCAAGGCTGCATGACGTTCTTTCACTGCACCTCAGTTTATGTTCCTGTGTTTACAGCATAGTTGTGGTATGCAAATAAGCACGTGAGTCTGTGTGCGGACCAAGTCTCTGTGGATGCCCAGAGACATGGTGAAACGACCAACAGAATGGCAGAGAATGAGACAAGATCCACCTCACTTGCACCGATAAAGCAATCCGATTGGTTAGTGACTCTTCCAGCTGTCACCAGGCAGAACACATCTCCTGCCAGCATGCTCTTCACACTTAATCTCTTTCTAACACATTTTCTCTCTCTTCCTTCTGCTCTCTTTCCACCAGTTCCTGTAAAAATGGGTCGTCTCATTGACCCACTTATAGGCCTCATGAAAAATCCAACTATATTTTTTCGAACCTTCATCCTCCAGCGACAGGGAATGAATATTTCATATCGATAACAGCTGATATGCAGTGTAGGAGAAGACCACTATCAGCAGAGACCCTTGTGTACGGGAATGTACTTGTGATTTATGCTGACCAAGTTTTGAAAATCTTTTTGTTAGGAAGTACAACTAAGGTTAAATTCTGCATTCCAAATACTGACAGTATACAGTTTACAGTTCCAAATTTCTCAGCTCTAATTTCATAAGATAAAAGGTTTTATGGTTATCAAAGAATCTATCATCCAAACTTCATAGTTCATTGACTTAACCAAATACGATTATAAGATGTCAAACCTAAATGCATAAATCATTCAACAAACTTTCCAAGTGAGTAAAGCCTACCCCACTGCCGCGCATGTTTTACCATGCATGTTGTGTCCCACTTAAGCGGGTGCATTGCGATCAGCCAGCATTCCTCGTAAGCACAAAAATTACGTCATGCCAGTGCTGCAATAAACGGTTTAGTTCGTTTCAGCCTGTGCCAAAGTGTGAAAGATCACTCTGAGAGCAATTGGCTATTATCGCACTTAAAAAATGATGCCAAATGAGATCAATACAATCTATGCCAACTGGTCTGGGCAGCACTCAGCAGTAAATTGCCCACTGACACAATTACAGCTATGATGATGTTAGCAAGGCCACTGATTTGAAGTGTCAAAATCCATTTGATGCCTTGGCTCATGACTACGATCTCTTCTGTATGACTCAAATTGCATTACGCTGAAAAGCTAGACTGTATGTAATGCATCTTAGTGGAAGAGTGTGAAATTGATATAAATATAATTACTACAATAGTCGCAAATCTAGAGAAACATAATCCACATAAAATGTCTTGAAATGGCATTCCATAACTTGATATTCCTCCCAAAGACAAAAGTTTGAAATAAGAGACCTAAATATGCCCCAAACTGAACTTAAAAAAGGACATGGTCATTCTTGCCATCAACAGCATGGCACTATGCCATCGCCAGAGGAACACACAGTGTGTGTCAGCTCCGCAGGAAACCATATTAGGGTTTGTTTCCTTATGTAGCTCAAACGCATACATGTAGCATGTGCCAATAGTGTGAGTAATTGAATCACATGAGCTGTGCTTCCATGAGCATGCATATGAAACTGCTTGCCTTTTAATGCCTCCCTGCTTTCGTTTCTTGTCGTTTTTCTGCTGCAAGTTAATCCTGTTTTTCTTATTCCACACTTGTTCAAGGTTCGGCGTGACCAATCCTGTATATGCTCTTAATCCACAGTCTTCAACATACTGGAAAAACTTCAAAGAACCGTCCACTTTGGAGCAAATCATTGGTTTTGGGCATTCCAGCAGGGCATTCTGAAACAACAACCATAAGACGCATGTCATTAACATTGTTTTGCGATGTTGATATGTCATAATTATGATATATGTTCCTTGTGAAATTATATGTAATGCACACTTTAAAACAGAATGTTACAGATCACAAGATAAGGCTTGTTTTAGTATCTAGAAGTAAATGCAAGAATGTAATATAACTATATACAGTACGTAGAATAATAAAGGCTCTTATGAGGGTTCTAGGTCAATGAGATTCTCTCACGAAAGCAAATAGCAATTGTTTTATAGTATTGTTCAAAGTCTGGTTCTCACAGAAAACAGGCCAGCCAGGATTATGAAGTGTACGCTAACAGGGTACCGGTTAGTGTAACAACAACATGTTTACTCAGGCTGTGTTCTTTGAGCTTTAGTAACCGCATTTATGTACAGAATACACGCGTGTGTGGAATTACGGTGATGCAGCAATGCAGAGCGCGTGGGTGTGCGATGTGTTGCTCATTATATCTGCAAAAGTAGGAGAAGACAGAAGTGTGTGTTATGTAGGTCAGTGTTATCACAGTGATCCAAGCATTTGGGCTTTCTTGTTTACATCAGGGGCAGTGGGTGTGCTTCTGTGTGAGCAGGGGGGTTAGAGTAGTCAGATGGGCACTGCATTGCCTACACAAACAGCATCATTGCCAAGTGGGCATCTTCTATCCTGCATCCTGGCATATTAAACTTTTCACTAGGGTTTTTTCTTTGTATTAGTTTATATAACATAAAAATCCGCTGTGTGTCATTTAAGCATGTTAACCTAAATGACTCATCACTTTATTAGGGATCATGTAAAAAAATGAAATTGGAAGTTAACTTGAAAATGACAATTGTGTCATCATTCACTCTTCCTCTCATTATATTAAACCTGTATGTCTTTTTTCTTCTACAAAACAATTTGTTTTTCAAAATGTTGTTAATTGTTTCACATTCGCTGACGTTGGCTTTCAGTCCATGCAGTACAAGTGTATGGTGCCACTGCTGTTCTGTAACATTCTCCAAAATATCTTTTGTGTTTTTTGTAAGAGAGAAAGTCATAAAGGGAAGAAATGACAAGAGGTTGAATAAATGATGACAGGACTGTCATTATTGGGTAACCAATTAGAGTTCCTTTATTTACATAGTTGATGGCTGGATGGGCTGGTCTAAGGTTCGCAAATCTTCCCCTTCAATCTGAAATTTGATTAAACAAATTTCTGCATCTTCTCCTTTTCAAACAGTCTCAGTTTCTTTTTACTTTCCTTGCTATCTTATCTCATTCTCCATCATTTTATCTTACACTCCCTCAGTCCTTCACTTGACATTACTTGCAACAGTTGGCCCTCTGGGAAGAAGTGACCCTATTTCCCAAACTAAAGCAGGAATGGCATGATATGTGTATTAAGGTAATGTTTAAAGAGATATCAACCACTAAAAACACCTTACTACACAAACTTGGTGCAAGATAAAGTCACGACTGTGCTGGTGCATGAGTGGATGGAGTAGTATTTAATCAAAAAGCATTTCTCTAATACAATAAATGTTTGTAAGAGGTTTTATTACGAGGATAAACGGAAGCTAATTATGTTCCAAGGGGAAAAGGACAGAAGCTAAGACTTTTTGTACTTACAGAGGAACTAGGTCCCTGCAGGTTGTGGTGTGAACCAGTTCAGGTAAATCCATTTAGACTTGAAGCCTGGGACAAGACCTGACTGATATTCTGAGGTTCCGACTGTAGTCCTGCAGGAAGAATTCAGGCCATTGTGAAGCCACTTTCTAGATCGCAAACTCAAATTCCTTGAAAGCGGATGCAGGAGGGTAGGAAGATGCAGCCCTGAAAGTGACAGTCTGCAGCTTCTTGTAATCAAAAAACCTGGACCACCTTGGTTCAGTGCGGCACATCCGAGGAGATGCTCTTCTCCTCATCTGTACATGCAGCACCTACAAAAGCTTGACAAAATTACAACAACAACCAGAGAAATACATCCTTCTTGATTCCCATATACATATGTACTTTAAAAAGTCTGGCTACTGCGCAAAACAAAATATAAGCCTATAGAGTTTTCCAAGACGAGGCTTTCAAAGTGAAGCCTTCCTTGTTTTTGTGAAGGACGTACTTGAGCACGAGCTGTGCTGGTTCTCGGATGTAGGGCTGCTCTCTGAGTGGATGCCACAGCAGATTAACTCAGGCTTCAAAACACAAAGAACACGCCCCCACCCTCCTCCTGCTATTGGCTCTCTCTTCCCCTAGCACACACTTGATCTCACCGTTTCCCGCTCTCAGTACCATGGACAGCTCCTTCTCAGTGCTTTTGTTGGTGGGCTATAGTAAAAGAGGCAGGAAAAGCTGTCAGTCATGGCACAGTGGGTGGGTGATCATGACTGCCAGGGTGTGACCTGATTACACTCAGCCTCTTGCATTTGTAAATGTGGACACCACTCCCAATTTCCTCAACCAGTAAACAACACAGCAAGAGGCAACATGCTTATGACTTGAAAATGTTTGAATGTTTGATTCGATTAATGCATCTAAAATCACAATATATATTTCGTTATTTCAGTGGTATAGTTCTTAAAGTTAGAGTTCCCACAAAAATGAAAAATCTGTCATCGTTTATTTATCACATTGTCAATTAAAACCTGCAGGACTTTCTTTTTTTCTGCAGAACACAAACGATGGTACCTATTGACTTAGTTTTGTGCACTAACAATAAAAGTGAATGTGCAACATCGGGTTTTGCTTACTCACATTTTTCAAAATATCTCTTTCAGTTTGGTATAATCAGAGGGTGAGGAAATGATGTTGGTATGACCATTTAAGGGTACCCATTTAAAATACTCTATTTACAATCCCAAAAAAATGAATAACTGAATTGAAAAATGTAAATTAAAATCAAAATAAAGGCGCAATTGTTGTTCTTGACGTGTTTATTCTATTCATGCAGCGAGAACCACAGGGGCCTGTTCAAATGGATTATTGCTGTCAAAACAAAGGGATGAGGGACAGTGATCTGTTGTTTTGCTGAAGACCTCCACCCCCCCTGCCCCCTCCACTTACTTTCGCCCTCGCTGCATTCTCTCTTGAGTCTCTTGAGCAGAGATACAGAAACTGTCAGAGGCACAGGAATGCAAAATTATACTTACAGTCTTCTCCGAGGTGATGCCCAGGGGTTTAAAAAACGCTTTGCTTGGCAAACATAAAAAGCTCATCGTAAAGGTCTGAATGAACTTCCAACCCTTGTTTTGTGTTGAGGTCAAACAAACAATTAAGAGTCATTGATGCACAATCAATAAAATGGGGTTGCCGCTTTTGTGAAGACATCTCTGTCTGATAATGCCATATTAGGAGCAGTTACCCAGCTTTAGGACAGGTTTATAGAAGAGGTTTGTAGAAACTTTTTTACACCATGTTAGAAGTGGCGAGGAAGCAGCAGGTCAGTGGACGAGAAAAGGCATTTTATAGATGTAAGGCACTCATTAAAATTTCACCACACAGCATTTCCACATCCATGCTTCACCCACTAAAGTGGGACACCGTCTGCCACATTCTCACTTTCATCAGAAGTGTTAAATCACTCACACACTTCTTTTATAAGGGTTGTGTGAATGGGAATTACAATATGGTTAATACTATTTATAAACTTTCCAGCTGCTTTGAAACGCACATGGCAAAAACCAAGCAACACTTAACACATGTAGATGTGAACTTACACCCCCCTCCCCAGAGGGTCCGCACATATATACAAGAGTGTGTTCTCTTGTAAGAGATGTGATACGGGGTTGAGAATTGGGGTCTGGGCGCCACATTCCTTCAATTAGAAAGCTGATTGAATCAAGGGTTTAGCTTCCTGTAAGTCTATAAAGAATAGTAAGAACACAACAGCTGCGGTCTCATGCGGCAGACAAATGAAATAAACTGGTCTAAAGCAAGTCTGCTAATTTTTTAACCTTGTTTTCAGTTTGCTGAGCTATTGTGACCTGGAACTGCCAAAGGTTCCATCAGAATGACTGGTGGCTGGTGCTCTATGTGATGCAGAGGGATTGTGAGGAAAATAAAAAGTGACAAAATGTAAGCATAAAGTCATGGTCTATTATTCTGGCTGCTATGACCTCACTCAGAGATGCCCGCCTTGTGTCATGCCTCTATAAATACTTAATGACCGAAAGCAAGTTGTGAGACACCCACCCTTCACCACACAAATATACATCAGGACCATGGAAATGTAATATTTGTAATCCAATCCTTGCCTCAACATAATTTTTATTGATTTATATAATTACAGGTTAAGATCACATTAATACACGTCTAGCAGTCATTTTAAAAAAAAGTTTAATTTCACAAATTATTTTTTTCTTTGTATCAGTTTTTGTTTTTGCTTAGCATAAAAGCATGACACACTGATACAATATTTTCTAATGGATTATGTGCAGGTGCTTCTGAATTGAACATCTTACCCCATGCTGTGTAATAAATATCCTCCTGCTTTGTCACCTGTTCTTGTAAATATCACCAGAGAAAAAATTTGGAAAAATCCACCAAAAATTATAATTCTGTAATCATTTACAATTGACGACCTCCACTGACTTCTATTGTGTACACAGACGAGTGCAAGTGAATCGTTTTCTGTAAAACTAACATTTTTCAAAATATCTTTGTCTTGGTTCTGCAAAGGAAAAAAGTCAGGTTTAAAAATAAGTATGGGTAAATAATTTTTTTCTGTTAAGCATGCCAAAGGACAAAATAAAAAAAAACAGAGAACAGGGAAAAAAGGGGAAATAATGGATAAAAAGTAATAGGGGAAAATGACAAAATTTTTCTTATATGCTCTGAATCACAGACATAAGTGTGTGGTGTGTGTTGATTTCAAACAAAGAGCTTTTAGCGCCACCTGCTGTTCTTAAGTCATGTACTTCAGTTAATGATGTTCGACATCTCTACACATTTGGTTTAAGAACTTTTAAAGTTACAAGCATTGGTCCAAAAATTGATACAAGCAGAAAGTGAGTAATTATTAACAAAATTTTCAGTTTGGGATGAACTGCCCTCTTTAAAGGCTATCTTCTCAGGGTGGGCAACAATTCAATTCAATTTCAATTCACTTTTATTGTCACATCACCACGGCACGTGTGCCCTGGTGAGTGAAATTCTTAGGAGCTTGCTCCAAAAACAGCGCAGTACATGTAACATATAACATGTAACATATAGTACAGACATAAGACAGTGTGCAATATGCACATACATATAATCAGTACACACAGTGTACTATAGACAACACAGTCGAAACATTCAACATACATACATTTAGCACGAGAAAAACAATAAACACTAAACATAGAGTGTGCACGTTCTGCATAATGTAAACAATGTAAACAATGTAAACAAACATGAACAACAACATGAAATGTTGGGAATACTACAGAAAGAAGGGTAAAATGCATGGCTGTAAATACTGATAAGCTCTAAAGCAGTACTGCATAGACTAGGACAAATTGTTTGATACAATGATTATGTCAGTAAAATGGTTAAGCTTAATTTCCCTTAACTTTTCCCATTCATTCTCTATGGCAGTGCTAAACACTACGGGTGCGATATATTTTTGGCCACACGTGGATTTCATGCCGCTGTTTCTTCGTTTCCGTGGCGGCGCATTTAAGTGTAGAACAGTCATCTGTCAATCATTCGCCATGTGGAGGAGAGAGATTTATATATTTATATATAATTCTTTATCAATAAGCTGATAAAGCAGACAGGTGATGCTGTTTTAATATATGCGAGTTTTCACTTGTAAAGTTGAATGTTTCTTTTTCTCTTTCCATCTCTTAATTTTTAAGTTCATCATATTAAACTCTGGGAAAAGTTGGAGTAAAATATTCCTATAATGTAATGTGTTTATATATATTTGTGTCGAATTTTCTATTTCCATACATTTAATCTTATATAATGTTGCTCTTAAGAAAATTATCTCGGGTTTATCACAATAAAGAACATGTGTTCAATTATACAGAGCATTTTATTGCCTTTTTACAAAGACACAGATAATACAATTACATTTCTAAAACAGTTATTTAGATAAAAATGCAGAGAATTACAATTATTCAATCAATAATGAAAATAAAATATACAAAATACTACAAATATGGCCCAGGACATGGTTATCTATTAATCCAGTCACATTTCGTCATATTGTTAATAAGTATTACTTATTTTTGTACAATTTTTTTTATAAAATTTTAATTTGTTTAAGATTACATTTTTTCACATTAAATCTTCATATTAAAAAAACAATAAGCAAACTGAATTATGATGTAATTGTTTATCGAGAAATAACAAATCATTTAAATAAAGTTTTCAAATGCGTGTAAATTAATTCATTTCATTTATTCATCATAACATTTATTAAATCTGTTATATTAAATAAACAATACGCAAACTACAGTCAATTACAGTGTATTTTTTATTAAGAATATTTGAATTTTAAAATGTGGACATCATAAACGGGTAATTTTCACTTTATTTTCTTTGTTCAATGAAATCTATAAAAAAAAGTGCATCAAGATATAAATAAAACAGAATAATATTTATATTTATATACACATGTGGCTGAAGCGGACCTCTGATTGTGTGTTATGTTATTCGTCCCGCCTCCCGTGACTTTCCTCTCTTCCTATTGGCTAGTCCGCGCTCCACGCGTCAATCACATCAGACCCAAATAAAACCATGAAAACTGTATGGATGACGTCAACAGTGCAGTTTCATGTGCACTCTTACCCTTAAATCCTGGGGATTAGACTTTATACAATTTAAATCAGTTTTACGTCACAATATGAAATGTGAGTTAAGAATATAACTTTAATAATATCACCGTCCATACGTCAACCTGTGACGTCAACCTTTCACCTCAGTAGGGTTCGTAGCGCGTGCAACATCCGTCTACAAACCGCTAACCGGAAGTCATCTGCACTAGCATGGGCTAATCAACAAACGATTGAAATCATAACAGACGTTTATATCCCGAATAAACGAAAACACAGATAATGTAAAATAACAAATAATGGTCAATTACACTCAACATGTATTTTGAAGTGAATATACAAGTTATCAGCTAGCAAAGAGCAAGTGCATCAGTTACCAAACACATCACTTACAACAGAACTGCAGGTAAAGAGAGAATAATCAGGTAAGTTTATTATTTATACATAATGTTTGTGTGCTGCTGATGGAGACACTGAGCCTGTCTTCACTTAGGTCCGTGTTCATCTAGAGGCACTGACTATTTCCTCAATTTGTAAGGTTTTTATGACCATTGTGTGTGTTGTTGTTTTTACAACACACAATCTGTCAGTCATTTAAGGTTTTGTGTATTTATGTGGTAATGTGTCTCATACAATTTGTGTTATGTGACTTTGATGAAACCCAAACACACATTTATTGTAGAACAGACACACAACATTGTGTAATTGATTGTCTGTGCTTTCTACAGGTGAATGAGCGAGGCGGACATTTTCCCCTCGGCTGATATGGCAGAGATCAACCGGATCCATTATGAGCTTGGATATACAGAGGGCATCAGTCAACAGATGCGGATCCCTGAGAGGCTCAAAATTGCCCCCGGCCTATCAGAGGAACCGCCTGGGGCTCTTATAGATGCACCCCACGCTACCATGATGCTTGTACCAGAGCGGATTGTAATTGCAGGTGATGTCAAGAATGTTTTTTAAAGGTTTTCCAGAAAACAGCCGCTGACTTTTTCTCCTTTTTCATTGATCAAGGGGATGGCAGTGATTCTCAGTTCAGCCGACCGAGAGATCTGGATCTCATTCAGTCCACACCTATGGAGACTGTTGAGCTGAAGACGCCACCACGAGTTCTCACCCTCAATGATCAATCCCTGGGCTTCCTAGAGCCAGAACCTGCATCTAACTCGGATTTCCGACAGAGAGAAGAGGTAAGGACTGAATCTGAGATGTGCAAGACTTTAAATGTTTTGGCTCTTGGCGTAAAATAGTCTTTTATACTTTCTGCTATCCTTAGGTACCTTGCTTTAGTTCGTTTTAAGGAAACTGAAGAAAGGTGGACCCTTCGCTTGTTTTTTTATCGCAGCATTTGAATGATATTGGGATCTGTGCCTTGAGAAAGCAAATCACAATTTTACTTTAGGTAAATCTATATCTGTGTTATTTCTCAGATGCGACCCCACTTGAGATCAAGAGGAGTGAGGAGCGACTCTATGATGCGCCGCAGTGGGCAAGTCAACAAATATGATTTGTGAGTAAACATGTTTCATCTAACTGTCAATTTACTTAATTTACTACTTGCTTTTCATTATGGGCAATGGGGCTTTAACAAGCTAGCTTTTCTTTCAGTATTTTTATGATGTCAAGATAGAAGATATATCTTGCAATCTTCTTGTTGGTATGGTACAATGTAGTCAAAGTGGTTTAGGCTGTGGACTGGACAGTTAACATTTGGGGTTGACAACATTCTTCTCTTTCTTTTGGTCAGTGCAAGCCCATCACCATCTCGAGCACCTGTACGTATCTGTCCTCCTCTTATTAGCCCTGAGGACAGTCAGAATCTTAACAGTGCCAGTGGGCTTCTCAACTACATCAAGAACACAACTCGAAGGGCCTACCAGCAAATCCTGGAAGTGCTGGATGACAGTCACCGCAGGTAAACTCTTTCCAAAGAACAAGATTTGACATTTAATTATATTAAATATATTCAAACTGGTTTATGATTGGATTAGTTTGGACGTTTTCATATCAAGTTTAAGGGACTTTGATATTATATCTGCTCAAGTGTCTGTTATTGAATTGTCTCTAGAGTGTTCAAGAACTGTAACCATTTTACTTGCTTTTTATTGTTCAGCTTATAAGCATATGAGGTCAAAAACGTATAGTGTTATGTCTGTTTTTGGTGTAGTCGAACAGCTGTTGTGAGCTTTGACCCTAATCTCGAGAACATTACAGAAGATGCTGTCTTAACAGATGCTGCATCATTGCGACGACAGGTAGCATCTTATTCCTCTACCATCATTCTTTTTCATTTGATTTATATACAGTTATCTTTAATCATGTCTTATGCTTGACTGAACAGATCATAAAGCTAAACCGAAGACTGCAGCTGCTGGAGCTCGAAAATAAAGAGCGAGCCAAGCGTGAAATGGTCATTTATTCTCTCACTGTGGCATTCTGGCTGGTCAACTCATGGATCTGGCTGCGACGCTAGAATGCTCATATTTGACAATACGCCTAAAATATATTTGTTTTTTCACTTTTTGAGTTTACTTCTCAGTAAGTGTATAAATGTAAAGCTAAAAGATGTTGAGTTGCACTTGTAATAACCAAAAGGTCAAATTATGCTCTGAGAAATATTCTGCAAATTGGTTATTGTTGTTGATGCTGTATTTTGTACATGTTTTATTGTATGATGGTAGGTTTGTGATTCAGTGCAGTGTTATGATGTAAATGTTCTATTATTGTATTACCTGGGTTTTATTGTTTATACCTGGAGGCTGATACTTTTTTCCAAATTCTTTGTTATCATTGTTTATGGAACAACATATGTAAAGTTGTGGCATCTACAAAAATAAAGTTTGAAATTTATCAATGAATTTCAGACTCTTTGTGCATTGTATGTACAATGTAAAATTTTTTACATCATTCTGCTCTGTTCAACACAAAAGGAGATATTTTGAAGAATTAGAAAAGCGAATTTTGGGACATCATTGACTACCATATTAAAAATATAAAAAGTAGGTTTAGATGTCATAGAACTGTTTGCTTTTCTAAATTCTTATTTATAATTTTATATAATCATATCTTTATTTTTGTTCAATTAAACAAAATATTAGATAACATTTACATTTTGTCATGGAGCTGACACTTTTATTCAAAACAACGTACAAGTGAGATTTACAAAAGAAGCAATTATCCTAGTTAGTTAAAAAACAACATAAAAATTAATTTACTTTATTTCTCATTCCTTGTTCAATAGAATAACTTTATGGCCAGGTTTCAGGTTTAATCAAATGTTATGGATCTGTGTTCAAATAAGACAGTACATTAAGACAGTAGAATTGGCATTGTAGAGTGAAATCCACAATACATTTGTATTAGATGTCTATACACAGTGTGTTTTACTCACGCATTGTAATAATTAAACTTTACAGCATGTGATTTTTAAATAAAACATTTTGTGTCTATCAACTATGATTGAACCTAGAATAATGTATATTTTAAATACTCATAATAATTTTTATAAAAGTAGAAAATTAAATACAATTAATGTGTTATGTCATAAAAAATCTTTATACTCTGTCACTTTGTCTGTTGTTGTGTGTGTGTTTAAACACTAGATGGCGCTGTGTCGCGACGCAGCGCGTGTCTTCATGACCTGGAAGAAAAACGCACGTGTCAGTTTAGCCCTGGTCGACTTGGCCCGGAAAAGCGGACGTGGACTGACAACACACCTGCTGTCACAGTGATAGGAACACAGCACACAGTGACAGCGGGCTTTCCTGCTGAAGAGAATCGGTAACCGTCATCGTCGTTTCTTTCCTTTGGCTTATTTTTCAAACGATGATGCAAATGCTTCGGAAAGATCAACACATCTCATAAACAGACCATCATTGTGTTCTATGTCGTGATGGCTCCGATGGGCATTCGGCTGTCTCCGCTCGGTATCGCCGTGTTCTGTGTTTTAGGGGTCGGGGTGATCTATCACCTCTATGCAGGGGTCTTGTCCAACAGATTTCCCTGGTTCCGACAGAAGAGGACTGTGGATCTGAGGGATCTTCTGGCTCTGTCCATAGAAGCTGCAGAGCTGGGTGGACTGGAGGTGAAGAGGATCAGGGAGGAGAACGTTCTGGAAGAGAAGTCCAAGGGAAAGACTAAAGAGGGAAACAACGAAATGCTGACAAAGGGAGATCTGAACTCTCATCGGAAGATGTTTTACCTGATGAAGAACACCTACCCCCATATACAGGTACAGGTGATGGGTCGCCATGGTTACGCTTGTTCCTGTCAAAATGTGTCAACTCATCAGTTTGCTTTGATTCTTTGATGTGCTTCCAGGTAAACTCAGAGGAACATGATAATGCAGAAGGGGAGGCCACCATATGGACACGCAAAATCCCCAAAGACATCTTGGAGAAGGTCTCCGGTGGGAAGGAGGTGCCTGCCGAGAGGATCACTGTGTGGATTGATCCGCTGGATGCCACACAGGAATACACGGGTATGGAGAAGTTTTCCCCCGACATGTTCACTCATCCTTTTCCCTGCAGGTTTCAAAGGAAGATATTTTGAAGAATTAACACACAGGACAATTCACGATAGTTGTTTTGTTTTGACTGGTATTCGTCCAACAAGCATTAACCCAGAATGCAGAGTTTAACTGGTCTTGCAATTTTACATTTACATTTATTCATTTGTCAGACGCTTTAATCCGATGCAACTTGAGTATTGTGCAGTGGCGAATTCTCACTATAAAGCAAATAGGGGTAAGGTGTCTTCCCCGAGGTCACATCAGTCATTGTGTACTGGCACTGGAATTCGAACCCGCAACTTTCTGCTTTAAATGGGTCTATCGTGGTCTAGCACCTTCCCCCGTTTGCTCTGCAGTGATAATTGACAACTGCATAATACTTGTACGTCGCTTTGGATAAAAGCGTCAGCCAAATGAATAAATGTAAATCCAACTCTCTATCCACCAGACCACGACTGACCCCATTGTATGTTCACAGATCTGCTAAAACATTGCTCAAAATATCTTCTTTTTTGTGTTACATAAGAAATTAGGTAATGCAGCATTCGTACGAACTGGAAGTTAACAGAGGATGAAGTAATTGTTAATTGGGGCTGAAATTAGGCCTCGAGATGTCGTAACACCATAAAGCCTCTGCTAGAATTCATGATCAATATTTGACCACTTCTTTTGTATACTGGTCCTGTAATTGTAGTAAAGATGTATGTTCTAAGCATTTGAAGTATTATTTGTGTGAACCAGGATGTAAATCCTTCTCTCATTGTTTGCTATTCAACAGAGAATCTCCGCCAGTATGTCACCACCATGGTGTGTGTGGCCGTGGATGGAGATCCTGTTATAGGTGTGATTCACAAACCCTTCACTGGGTACACAGGTGTGTTTATCTTAAACTTACACACATAATCCTATTAGACTGCTTTATGGCTTACAGTACAGAAGGCTATTAAGAAAATTCTTTGGAATGTAGAGCATTCAGATGTAACATAATTTTTTTAGGTGTATTTATTATATAGGCTCTTAATGTATTGTTGCTGTCGGGAATGTCTTTAGTTAACATTTTAAAGTGTCTCTTACACATTTTCTTTCCATGATCAGCTTGGGGTTTTGTTGGTGAGGGAGCAAGTGTGGCACCCCGTGCTTCCTATAATACAAACTCTCCTACGGTGATCGTGTCGCGCTCTCATGCTGGAAAAGTGAAGATGTTTGCTCAAACAGTATTTGGCAACAATACTGAAATTATACCAGCAGGCGGAGCAGGTACTTTATTCCAAGAATTTTCCTTTGCCTATTTAATAAAAAAATGTATGATACATATAGATAATAGACTTCTTTTACACACTTTAATTTTATATATTTTTCGCATTGAGCTATGTCACTTTTTACTAATGTTGAAATTTGAATGGAACTTTTGAACTGTACTTTCACAGGATATAAAGTTTTGGCTCTTCTCGACCCTAAAGACGAGGAACACGAGAAGGCTGATATTTATATACATGTTACGTTTATCAAGAAATGGGATATCTGTGCTGGCGATGCCATTCTGAAGTCTGTCGGTGGTCAGATGACAAATTTAAAAGGAGATCTGATCAATTACTCCGGATCAGAGGGGAACCCGGGTGGCCTGCTTGCCAGCATCAAAACTGACCACAAAGCTTTGGTGAAGAGACTTCCAAACTTGGAAGAAAATTAACAAACAATCACAGATAAACTTGGAACTTCTTTGGAATCACACTTTTTGCAAACTTCTGAGAAACCGAGAGAAGCAGATGGCAGACGATGGCTTTGCCTGCATCAGTAACTGTAACTGTGATATGTGTAATAATACCCAACAAATCTGAAAAGAGGTACAGGATCTAATCCTAAAGCAAGTGTTCTATTGTCCTGTAAGGTCAGTCATGTATGTAAAGAATGTGTTCATTGAAGTAAAGGTGTGGGTCGAATCATGAGGTCAAGTTAGTTTTAATGATTGAAACGGTAGCTTTATACTTGTCATTGGTTTTTGAGTTTGTCTCGGATGTTATTGTGTTTGTAGAGCTTCAGAAAGGATTTTAAATGGATTTTGGTTGACGATTTAACTGTGAATCCAGAGATAACTTGAATATGATGTCATTGTACATAACATTCATTTTTCCCATGTGTCCAGTATCCAGTCAACTGGTTTATACACAGATAACTGAATAACTGTGTGATTAGATGATTTAAGCTTCAGATGTAAATAATAAATATACCACACAGAATCTTGCAGTTGGAATTCTGCTTTTGTTTTATTTTTTGGTAAGTAGACTTAGATGAGAAGTAGACGAACGGTTTAATAAGTTATAGATGCTTAACAGACATTATATTTAGTGATAATTTTGTAAATATATCAGTCCTGGGGCTCCTTTACTGTGATAGATAACTCAGTGTAAAACTTCAGTTTTCATAAAAGAAAGTATTTTTGTATTGAGAATTGATTCCCTTCTGTGGTTGTTTGTTAGTGTCTTACAATAGCCATGGTTGTGTCTTTCTCTCATGACAGAACTTGTGTGCATGACAATGATATTGTTGAAAAAGAGAATATTATTGGTAAAATACTTTTTTGCATGTGCTCTTTTACAGATCTTGTCTGACAATTGAGGCATGTTATTTGAAATCACATTGAGTGACATTTTGCCCTTAATAAATAAAAGACTTGGAAATACAAAAAATTTAATCATTTAGTGCTGTCAGATTTGCATTTTTAAAAAGTACTTTTTAAATCAAACAATATATAATTTATTATTTTATACTATGCTATTTTACACATTATATTTTTATAATCAGTATTAAAGATATCAAGGATATATTTTGACAATGTTTTTTACATTACAGAGTATGATTTAAATTAGAAATTGACAAATGTAATTGTAAATTGAAATTGGTAAATGTAAAGAGTATAAACCTTTCTATAAATATTTATTCTTATATCATAAAGATTTTCAAAATTCCAAAACTTACCACAAGATGGCAGGTTAGTTTTATCTTGACTTGCCTTAAGTTTAGTATCTTGTTAAACACCTATGTCAATTTAAATTGACGTACATTTAATTTTCCAAATAGCCTCAGCCCAATAAAAGTATAATATTGTGAATTAATATGTACAGTAACTAAATGTTTCAAATGCAGCAGTAAAACCCAAAAATATAAAACCCTCACACTCTTGTCATTTCAAACCTGTTTAACTTCACAGAAAACAAATTAAGATATT
Source organism: Triplophysa yarkandensis (assembly GCA_033220385.1). Taxonomy (NCBI): domain Eukaryota; kingdom Metazoa; phylum Chordata; class Actinopteri; order Cypriniformes; family Nemacheilidae; genus Triplophysa; species Triplophysa yarkandensis. The sequence goes on along the minus strand of CM065664.1, from coordinate 10,375,828 downwards.
TTGAAGAATGTTTGTAACTTATATCAATTCACTTGCATTGTTATTGTGATATAAATAAATGGGTGCCGCCACTACTCCTTACCAACTGTTTTTTAAACATCTACCTTCTGTGTTCTGCAAAAAAAAAGTCATACAGTTTTGAAAAGAGGATGAGTAAATAATGAAAAAAATCACTTTGGGAAAGTATCCCTTTAAAGCAGAACAGATGAAATAGAGCATTCAGTAGGACACAGCAGGGAATGAAACTGAGCTGCTTATGGCATTAAATGGGTTTTACAATGCACCACAGCCTTTCTCCCATGATCATGTTTCACATTTCTGTAAATGTGTTCAATTAGCACAGCAAGTTGTTCTAACCCTCTGTGACAAATTAAAGCCCCCTCTTCTCTGTGCGTGTCGATGAACCCCTGTGAGCGTGTGGAATTAGACAGAAGTTGTGAAGAGGTCTTTAAGGAAGAAGGAACAATTGCATATTTACAATAAATCTGACAAAATCACCTTTGGTGTATTGTTTTAGGATATAGAAACAAACGTGTACACATGATAGACTCATTAAAACAAACCAGGGACTGATTCCTGTTGCACAGATTTATGGATTATTGCATTATTTATAATCTCACAGGTCATGTTGATGCGTTGCATCAAAGGCTTGATCTTATTTCTTTGATGTGCTGGGAGGAATTGTCCTTAATTGTGTCTTTATTCCTGTAATTTACTCTCTCCATCCTAGCTTCATAATGTAATGCAAGATCTACTCCCATATGGCTCTCTCCGATATTAATTTACAGTGCAATAACTGATAACAAATGATCATACTAAAATATGTCTGACGATGCATGTGGAAAATTAATAACAGCGGGTGGATTTTGTGTTTCCTCTTAGCATTCGCCCTCAGCATCAGTGTCACATACGTCAGTTTACATCTCACTGGTCAGTTTTGTCAGGCCGCTGACGTGTGCCTTAAAGAAAAGTATTTAATCTCCTTGTTCATTATAACATGGCTGACATTTTACTTTGACACCTGTTTCTTACTGATGCCAAATCATTGCAGACATATGCAAAGCACGCATGAACACTGATGGCAGCTGGAAACAGCTAGAAACACATTTACTGAGGTGTGAAGTGAAGAAAGTAGAAAATAATGTTTCAGTGGTTGTGACAACAGCTCACAAGGGAAACTGTCTCTTGAAATAAGGTAGAATTGGTTCAGAGCACAAAACAGAGATGATGTGTGTGTGAATGTTCCCATAGGCAATTTATCCTGACACCTTCACAACACTTGTTAAGGCTGATGAAGAGCATGGGATTCATATTGCGGGAGACAAAAAGGAAAAATAAAATGCAATTAAATTTCATGCCGATACAATTGCATTACACGGTGATGTACATACTAACGCAGCTTGAAATACTCTATACTCTATACTCTAAAGCTTGGACCTTTTGAATGAGATTTTTGTCATGAATTACATTAGGCAAAAAACATATATTTTTGATGATGTTTGACAGCTCTACAACTACCATTTACAAAGAAATTTAAGACTTTCGGAAAATGGTCCATGTGATAAGTAATTTTACCTTAATATACCTTAATATGAAGTGACAAGAACATTTTTTAAAGAAAAAACAAACAAAATATGGACTTTACACAACAATGTTCTCTTTTTAATGTCAGTTTTCACACAATGAATGTGTGAGGTGCTGACGTAGGAGATGTTGTTCATGACGTCATCAAAATGATCTTAACTTGGGTTGCAGATAAACAAGATCTTCCAGATTTGAAACAACATTTAGGTAAGTAATTTGTAACTCTTTTATATAACGAATCAAAAGCACACAAGAGACTTTGTTTAATATCATTTCATTCTGTGAAAATACTTCAAAGTTTGTTTTTACATTTTATAAAATAATCTTCACACTTATTTAACTGAAAAACTAGAAGGGATTAATCTACTAGAGGTGGCAAATAACCAAAATTCAAGTTCTCTTGTTGTTATCTTAGTTTACAACCATATTGTTATATGTCTGTTATATTACACATATAAAATATACATTTGCGTTAACACCATTTACTGTAAAACAATGATTTCTTACGATTGCAACGACACATAAATCCACCCCTCCTCCATACCCTTGGAAACATTGTTAAAGCTGTGAGAGTTGTCATGTTTTTACATCTTTTTCGAAGAAGATAACATTTTAATGAAACACATTTTGTAGAGTGGTTTGTCCGTTAAGGGCTACTGTAAAAACTTGCCAATTCAATGTAAAAGGACCAGGGCTGTATGTAGATAGGAATAGCATGTTCCAATGTAATGAAACATATCCCTCTAAAAAAAAAAAAAATAGTTGTGTGTACTGTATAGTGTATTGCATTTCTGTCAATAACCCTTCATAAAATAACACGTTAGACCTTTATATGGTGTGTTATGCACAGGTTAAAAATCCTCATCTACATATGGTCAGGCTGGAGGGAAAGCATCAGGTTCGGTGATTCAGAGTGTGTTATGGAACAGGCACTTCTCTTCCAGCCATTTCCAAAGAGAGGATAATGGATTAACAGAGTCTAGTAATTTGACATGAGCAGTATGGCTCTTTGAGTAGGAGGGCATGAGGAGCTGTTGCATATTACTTACAAACAGAGAACTTTATGAGACATACAGTGGCGCAGAACTCAAAATTCCCTTAAAGCCATAATAAAAACATCTCAGTCCCTAACAGAAGTAACTATCAGCAAGAGTTATGAGCATCAATGTGTGGTGATTTTCCACAAGGCCAAGGCTGCAACAGCTGTTTAAAGTTGATGGCTGTGTATTATAGCAGAAATAAAACTTTTGGGAGATGGTGCTGGACTTTTGACAATATGGAGCAATTACTTAAGTCTGATGCTTAAAATCAACACACTTTTAACGTCCCCCAGTACTGTATGATAAAGTCTTTAAAAAATGGATAAAGTAAATGATTGACATTTTCTGTTTATTTAATTTTTTATTTTTTGGTAATTCTTAAAAGCAATTAATACAATTGCAAAGGGTAAAATACTGGTAAATATATTTTATAAACACTTGTAAAAAAAGAATAGGGAATATTCCTTCACAATAATACAGTACATTGTGCCCTACTTTTACAGATTTTTTTCAGTGTTTGGTTTGATCGATTTATCCCATTTAACTAATCTTTGACCCTTAAGAGCAAGTATTTAAAAGTTTTTCCTCTAGAAATAGTTTACTGTAAATACTGTTTAAAAATAGCTCGAAATTAACTCTACATCTCAGCTTCATTACCTATTAAACTTAAATTAGCCCCATTGACTCCATTGCACTTATCAATTCTGAGGCTGGTCAAACTGAAAGTGAAACTGAGAGTGGAACTGCTGTTCAACAGGGTCAAGTGAGTTGATGTGATTGATTACAGGTTTATGACATCATTAAATGGGACGGTTTTAAACCCCAATAGTTAGACTGTTTTTGGTCAACTGGTCAACAGTTTTATTTACATTTGGATGGTTTGTCATTAGAACAGAAGCGTAAAAATAATAAACATTATTAATAAAATAACATTGAAAACACGGGGTGTCTTTAAGTTCAGAAACGGACTCTTGTGAGAACAAAGCAAGATGACATCACCTGTATTCTAGCTGAAAACAGCAGCTGGTGATGAACCACACTCATTGATCAGAAGACCATAAACCATCCGTTGTGAATAAGCCGAGGGCCTTATATGTTTCCGCAGGGCAGTATGTTTTTTCTGTTTTATAGACCACTGCCATAAAGGGTAAACAATCTGTGTGTTTTTAAGCCGTTATAATCAGCAGATTGGGGGCAATAAATGACATACTTCTTCACTTAACACCTGCATAAGTAATTATTCTCGAATGAGTAAGGTGGCAAATAAAATATCCTTTTCGTCACCTTTGTGGAGGTTTCTACCTAATCTATTAGTAGGAGATTACTGCGGTGCTAATGAAAAGAGTGGACGTGTGTACATGAATCACTAAGTCCAGAGGATTTAATTATATTAGCTTTATTTATCAGATAGTGAGAAGTCACTCAGGAGCGTTTCATAAATGTTGCAGGATCCGACGTGGCAGTCAGTAGTTGCTTTAATTGCAGGTCTGTGTTCGGGCTCAAAATCAGTCACTCAAATAACGTGTAATGCAATAACTCTTTGGCCTTTGTTATTAACTTTCAATTGAGATTAGAACAGACACCTTCCTGCGGTTTAGTTTTTTCCCACTTTGCCAAGTCCTTGTTCTTGCCACCAAAATGCCTGCTGTGTGAAAAGTTAGATCTGAAACTTATTTCCTTTCTTCAACATTGTTTTTCCACCACCAAAATTTGAAGTCCTTCAAAATGTTGCTTAAAGTCAATGAGGTGAATATAAAAATCAGAGGTCTCCAAGCAAACTGTAGGTTCAGGAGATCACTACATCATCTCTCAACTTTTTTTACCTCTTAGCAAGAAGAGACTCCTCCAAAGTACCATGAACTAGGGCTGTCAAAATGATTGATCACCATTATTTGTATTTAGAAAAAGCTGTTTACTTAAAATATGTATTTGTATTGTTCATTTGAACTTCTTATTTAAAAACACAAACACATAAGCCTATATATTTAGAACATAATTAATAATAAAATATGTATAAAAAAAATAAACATCTGTTGCACATTACATAAATATATGCCTGTATGAACTATAAGTACCCAAATTAATATGCAGAATATACTTTTATTCTAATTGTTATTAATCGTATTAATTGCTTTCACAGCCCTATACCGTAAACACAACTCATTCGGGGAACCTTTCAGCATTTTTTAATTTCTCATGGAATCACATTGTATCATGTAATTACATAAATTGATTTTATTTTTTCTTGCTTGACCAATCATATTCCTCTTGTTGTTCTTGTTGTTATGGAAACGACAGGTCTTGCTTTTCACTTGATAATGGTAAGCTGCCACAAAGGTGATTCACATAAGATGTTTTTTTGGACATTTCTTACTTTTTTTATTTAAAAAGACAACCAGACCATAAAAGGATGCCGGCGTGGCTTTAAAAAAAGGATCTTTTGAAAACATGATTTACTTCGTAGTACTTCAATGTAAAACAGACAGCTTCAAGTAGATGTCAAATCTAAGCATTCCCAAAATAATGTGACATTTTTTTTTTAATTGTTACTTAGCATCCTGTTTTTTTACAGCGTCCTGCTTTGTTGAACATACAGGACAATTTAAATCTAATGTTCACCATCAATGCTTCATCCTTTCTGCTACACCAGTTATAGTTTTCTGTGCATTTCCTGTTCGGTTGTCACCCCTGTGGGCCGCCTAAAGACATTTTCAATCTATGATAATGTTTTTTCACGCCGCGGTCTGCATGACTGTCTTCCTCGGGCTTTAAGTAATTATCCCAGCCATCTGCCCGCATCTCTGCCACAGACAGGGGGACCTTGACATCCCTGCGTTCTGCCTTACAGAGCGTCTATGAGCCCTAAGGACTTTATTCTTTCTTACAAATTTTAAAAGAGTTACTCACAAGGTCATAGGAAGGAAGCATGAAGATGGATGACGGTTAAAACAGGTGAAAAGTTACAGATTGACACTCACATAACCGGTGCTGAAACAAACTGTATGCAGATCTTAAATCAGTTATGCAACCAACAGGCTAAAGTATAAACAAACTATAAATATGGAACATATGTGAATTATTTATGAGCTTTTTTGTGATAACATTTCCTGACTGTGACTGAACATTTAGGGTTCTGCAAAGAACAATAATGTGCAGTTGAATTACATCTAAAGGTTTTTGTAACGTCCTTATCACCAGAAAGCAAACTATCAACTTAAACATATGTATAATTAATTTTTATCGTGTCAATGTAAGCAGTTTATTTCTTTATTACATGGTGACAGTATAGTGCTAGAGCATGGAAGCAAGTGGGATGACTTAAGGCATTGCTTGGCCACAATAAACAGATTTTGTTCAAATTAAATGTCAATTGGTCCTATAGGTATATACAGATCATTGAACATTGATTATTAACATTTATAGCTTGCATTCTCCTGCCAAATAAAAAATTCAGTTATACTTCAATATTCACTTGTATATGGGCTAGTTAGGTTACATTAAAATTACGAAGGACTAAATGACAAAGAACTTTTTGTATTGTGCGTATTTAGTAAAAATAATACATAAGCGATAAGCTAAAATAAAGAGAAATATATCGGTCCATGATGGATATGAATGGTCTCTCTGTTCTATATAGAGCTCCATCCTGTTATGGTTTTCTCTATTGTGATTGGAGTGCTTGCACTCAATAAATGATCACCCCTTCAAGCACAGAGAAAAAGTGTTGTTCCCTTAAAACGCCTGGTTCCACAGAACACACAGGTGTCAGTCTAGCTTCCCCGAGGCTATGTCTGTTACAAAAAACAGAGGAAACCGAGTTGTGTGACTTCTGACAGAGCCTGACTGACTGTCAATGACCGAAAGCAAGTGATGATCAAAGCCACTCTCAGTATTCACGAGGCTTCAGTGCTTCATTCTCGAACAATTTAAAATTGCTAATGTGCAAAATGGCCTCACCGGTATTGTACACAGACTAAGTGACAAGCTTGATATACAAGTGGGGATGGATTTTTAATTTGCTAATGCTGATGTTTCCGTTGGGGTAACAACACCAGAAGCTCTATGAATAGGGAAGTATGTGACGTTTATGTCCTTTCTGAAATATTTTCACGTTTGGTGATTTGTATTTTTCCTAAAAAGATTTATTAGTCACCATTTATGCAGTACAACACTAGGAAGGTCTGGCTACAAGAGACTTATACTACGTGACAACACAATGATCAACATTTGACTCTTGTATATGTCCTATTAATAAAAAAAACTAACCTTTTATGAAAAACTTTATAGTTTTGCAAGTATAAACAAATATAAAAAATAGTATTTCTAGGGATACTCCCCAAAACATCTGTCATGAATTACTCAATTTAACAGCAGATTGACTATTGATTGCCATAGTAAAAAAGGATGGCAAAGGGTCTAAAGAACAGTTCTTCAAAATATCCTCCTTCATGTTCAACAGAACACAAAATATTATATAATATTTGATCTAATATTTTACCGTTGGCCCAGAAATGTCAGTTGCTAACATTCTTTTAAATATCTTTGTTTGTGTTCAACCGCACAAAGAAAGGATGGACAAAACTTTTGGCAATTAATGTCAAAAGTTTTAATTTTGGTTTTTTTCATTTCGTGAAAAACAATGGTTTTGGACATTTCCAGTTTCAGATGTACAACGAAAATACTTGATATAGGTAGGAATTATGACATTCATCCACATGGCAGCCTTTCCATTAAACACAACCTATTACATATGTTATGACCAAAGCCTCTGGGATTCGACCCTATGATCTTTTTGCTGCAAGTACCATGCTCCTCGAATTGAACAAGAAAACAGCCTCATGTACAGCGTGGTGATTGTAATTCTTTTAATGGCTTGATGTTTAAAACATGTATAAGTCAGATGTTTACGATGACAAGATTTGTTCCTGTGGTTCAACTAGTAACGCATTCGCAGTACAAGGCTCATGGGTTCAATTCCCTAGAAACACACACAATGATTAAATGCATTCTTGAATGCACCACTAGTTGCTCTGGATAGAAGTGTCTGCCAAATGTGTGGGCTTTCAATTTGCATCTTTTCAGAACAAATCTGTTGAGTCCTTCCCCCAGTAAGAATAGCTGTAACATCAGTATTAAAAAAGCTGAGAAAGAAGAGAAAGGCGAGTCATCCCTATTATTCTCACAAATGTAACTTCAAAGCTGCCCTGGCTTACAATATTTTGTAACCATTTTATGAAAGCCAGCTGACAACTCAAGTCATTATTCATTAAGTACAATCTACCAATTGAGAAAAGTAATAAGATGCACTTTTACAGATGGCATTTAAAGTGTCCCTGTCCATCTCTTACAGTGACATGTAGAAAGTATGTCAAAAACTCATTGGGATGTTATAGGGTTGATGTTATGTAGCTACATGGCTTTCTTGATTCTACAAAAGGCAAAAGAAAATATCTTATATTAGAAATATATATTATATATAATACAGTAAATTAGAAAAGTGTTGGTAAAAGAAATCCTGATTACCATGCATTGGTTTTGTGTAGATACAATAAAATCAATGGGGACAACACTCTTCAAAATATCTTTTTTGTGCTCTGTATAAAAAAGGAAGCTTTAAATGCTTCACTTTAAATGCTTCACTCCATACCTTTAAATGCTTTGAGAGAACAAAAAGGTCTCTCAAATTTATGAATAAAATCTGCATTCTAGTAAAACTAAGTCTCAGCCTCAGACGTCATGTCCAGGGGACATCGGCTAAATTTCTGAAGCATAAGGCACTCTTCAGAAAAGTCATCATCTGATTGGTTGAATTTCCTAGAAATTCCGGGAGAGATACTTTCGTGTTTGCATTGGTGGAAATAACTCTTCCTCACAATCTCAATGCTGAATTTTTAAAAGTATGCAAGGTTCACAGCATAAACTTATAAACATTGTTGATCCTGTTAACTTTTAAAATGTTCATGCTCACTGGTCTGATGGAAACATTTCCATGGCACAAAACAAAACACAGTTGGTTGTACCACCTGTCAGTCATATAGCCTCTTGGATGGGCCTTGGCCAAAAAAAGCAGAGGAGTACACAAAAACATCATGGTGAACATTCATAAGTATATTGTATATGTCTCGAACAACCATAAAAATCTTTATATCAAAGACGTCAAGTGGCAAATATGATTCAACATTCTAAAACCACCCTGAGGTAACAATTACTTTTTAATAATAGAAACTGAAGGCAGTGATTCTGACTACAAAATTTCATTTGCTCTGGGAAACTGATAGGCAATTTAAAGGCTGTCAGAGGTCTATCCTTTATCATCTGAAGCTCTAATGGCACCTCTTTAGTGTGGAAGCTACGAACACATTTTATGGCCCTCCTCATACATTTTAATTTGGACAGAAGAAACAAAGCAAAGAAAGGATTTAGTCATCTTGCAAAGCCATTCAATTACACATTTTTACATGATTAGACTGATTTTCAAAGTCGATTTTCAACGCAATCATTTTTAAAAGCAGAATATGCAAATTATTCTTACTGACATTTCCCCTTTATTATACAGGCCTCAAAGATGAGCCTCATTCACACACTTTTCCCCTGGAGCCGAGTGGAAGACAAACTATTACAATTTCATGGTCAAATAATGGTACATAACCCAGTGGTACTAAAACCAATAAACATATTTTACAACCAGGGTTTATGTTCGGATTATTTGGGTAATACCTTCTACAATGTAAAATGCTTAAAATGATAGTATACCCGAAAATCATATGACTTTATGAAAGAATAGTCTAATAGTAGCTTATTGAAACAAGAGAAAACAATGTATGCCACTGCTGTTCAGATACCAACTAGCTACAAAAAATCTTATTTTGTGTTCCGCAGAAGAAATTAGTGATACAGGATTGAAATGATAAGAGTGTGAGAATATATTTTTGGGTGAACTTTATTTTACTCATTTCATTTTTGCTTATTCATTTTTACCAGTGAATTATTTCTAAACATACTGTATGACTTTGTTTTTTGGGGGGAAAATAGTCTCTGCATCTTTCAGCATCCATGATCCTGGAAAGAGATAAAGTGAATGAAATGATATGGAGAGAAATAGGGCAGTCATCAGACTCCAGTATCAGCCATTTGATATGAATAGACCCTTTTCAGCCAGTTCACAGTAATTTTATGACATTACACCAACACTGCATCAGTGTTGCCCTGCTTTGATGAAAATGAAAATAATTATAGCAATTGTGCCCTTTCCCATGGATAAACAAGTCTGGTAATGTATTTTATGACACCTAGGGTTCCTACTGAACAGTAACCCCGTGGGCCACACCATCCAGCGCCATGAAAATTGGAAGAGCGCTTTCAAGTTATCAGCCAGCGCTTCATCAAAGCCATGCTGTCAGTGAATGTTCTCACCGAAAGGGAAAAGGTCACCGATGTGTGTTTAAGACAAAGCCGAACGCTGCAGACAACGTATTGAAGAAATTGATGCCAGTGAAGAAAATGAGAAAATGGAATCTAGGGTCAGTGTGTTATTTAGGGGTTATTGAAAAAAAATGCTTTTTAAGAAAAACGAAGTTAGTTTTGTATCGACAACTCAGAATCAGAAAGAACTTTATTGCCAGGTAAGCTTGTGTATGGTAATGCTGACACAAGCTTCCAATGCAAAAAGACAAGTAGAAAACCAAGAATACAAATACAATATATGTAAAATAGCAGACAAATAGATCATAAAACAATGAAAAAACAAACAAAATGTATGTTGAGCTGTTTGATAAAGTAGTAAAATGATGAAATGCTATGGTGTAAATGAATAAATAAAACGGTTGTTGCATATATCTAGATTTAGTAGGAGTGATGGAATGATGGTGTTGAAGGCCAGTACAAGTAAATGACAAGTAAATGGATTCATGCGTGAATATAAGCCAAGCTCAAAAGCATCTCGGAAGTTTCATTTGTTTTGTAATATTGTTCCTATAGAGTTACAAAGTGAACAACGATAACCTAATTTTAAGCATGAACAAGGTTATAAGTAGAGTTATGGTTTATTTCTAGTAAATTTAGTTCACCCAAAACAAAAATATGTCATCATTTACCCACCCTCTTCTTCATGACTTAATCTGCAAACTGGAAGATATTTTAAAGACTGTTGGTATCTGAACAATGGTAGTACTCCTTGACTTCTATTGTATGGACACCAAACACTGTATGTTGGTTCCCAACATCCTTTAAAATATTTTCTTGTCTGCAAATGTAGATGTCTTGGTTTAGTGTCTTAAACAACTTGCACAATTTTCCATAATCTCAAGATGTCACCAATGATAACACATTATATATACAGTATCTTATACACTATTCATCAATTGTGTCTGGCTAAATCCAACCTTAATTATAAGGAAATATTTTACATTTACTTTTTGCATATCAAATGTGCATAAATCTTCAGTAAAATCTTTTTAATCAAGTTATTTGAAAACAGTGGCGAGGATTTTACTAATGCACATTCAGTGCCATTGCATGTTTTATGTAAATATTGGTTTTATGAATTAATAAAGGCTACATATTTCATTTCAATTAGGCCTTCTCATTAGGGTTAACCTCAGCTGAAAAATATGAAATGTTTCTAAAATAAAAGTGTAACTATAATTTATCTATAATTAAGTGATCAATGATTTAAAATAATTTATAATAATAGTAATTTTTGACATGCCATCCATCATCAATTGCAGGCATGTTATATACTTTAAAAAATGTGCGTATTCATAAAAAGGGAAGTTCTAAAGATATATGATAATCCGTAAGACACCTGTTTACTGATCTTTATTAGCACCCTTTTGTTTAATTCATTATCGCGGTGGGCAATAATGTAATAATTGCAAGAAGATAAAATGTATTAACTTATTGAGCCTGACACTTGGAAAATAAACAGAGCAACTCTCCTTTGAAATTTCGTATGTTGTCCACTTGAGAAGGTGTAAATAAAAGTTTTATTAGTGATCATAAAGCAGTTAAATACAACACATAAATTTAGATTACTCCTATGTTTGACAGAATTTAATTAACTATACCTGTCATCGGTTCTGTTCAGTCATAGTCTGAGTGACACTGTAATTATGGCACTGATATCCTCACTTCACCCGACAGGAAATTGAATATAAGAGCTTATTAAAAGGCTGCTTACTCAGACCACAAAGACCAATCACATTTAATCATGCCTCAATTATCTCAATACATTATGTGGAAGTTTGACTTTTGTTAACTTGAACAATATGAAGAAATGTATACAACTTTCAAACAACTTGAGGTTGAAATTTTTTTCTTTTTTGTTTTTGTGTGGAGTATCCCTTTTACGTCTGGGAAAGAATGAGTGCTCTGTTATCATTTTTTTTATTTTCCTCTCTGAGGACTAATATTTTTTTTTGGCTGATGTTTGTTGTGATTTAGGACATGTTTTTCCTGACAAAGAGAGCACTCATTACCCCCTGGACCAATACTTATGACTGAGCTTTGCTCATTAGTTTTATAGTGATGTAAGTGGCTCAGGTTAGAGAAAATTTAATATCATTTAGTAGTCCAGTACTCTGCTTCATAGATACTACTATTTGCTAGTTGCTGTAATGATAAGCATTTATGGCTCTGCAATCCTCAGCATATATACAAAAGAAGATGTTTTTTAAACTTTTAGAATAAAACTTTAATAACAAATGTATCATATTTAGGTAGCATGACAAAGTGTTAAAAATAAACTAGAGATTGAGTACACACTTTATGCTGGCTTGAGAAAGCCTGGCCTCAAGAGTTTGAACTAGTTTGAAAGCTTTTGGGTTGAACATAATGTAAATCTTTGAAAAACGTTATATGCTGTGAGCATGAACAACCATGCATTAACATGTTATTACAGAAATGCTGAAATGACTAGCATAGGGATTGCATTGTTTCCCTCATAATGGTATGGGCCTGGCTTCATAGCTTTACAATGATCCTGCGATTCTGATTGGTTAAATGAGCCCGTCCGCTATCTCTGTACTGTAAAGAAATTACATCAAAGACGTTTTTTTTTACAATGGAAGTCTATGGGATCCGCTTTCAAATTATAGTTCCATGGGGAATTCGGGTGGCTCTTACGCCCCAGAGGTACGACCTACACCCTATGATGAGGTATGTTTTAACATAGAGAAGCATGCCGGATAATGGGTAGAAGAAAAAGAAGATCCCAAAAAATATCACTGATGTTTTGCATTCTGCATTAGCACTATTTAAAATTATAAGTTAAGTAGCATTACAATTTATGTAAAAATGTCAAGCCAACATAATAAATTGAAGACTAATGTGCTTCTGCCTGGGCCATTGGTCCCTGTCTGAAGACATACTATTGAAAATGACATGGCATTTCTGCCTGTTTAATTTACATTAAAAAGTAGACTGTTAATCACTTTAATGTAATTATGCAATGTACATTGACATTCTAGATGAAAGTTATAATAAAGTTTTGGCTAATAGTTTGAATTGGAGTTAAGAAAGTCTTATTCCCTTCCTCACTGAACCCATAAACAAGTGAGATCATTAAAACACTATTAACATAGGAAGTGATAGATATGTACAGAATGTTCCAGATGCATCCAATAAGACATATAGCTGATGGCATCATGCATGCTTATGAGTAAATCAAATTTCCCAGTATGTGAGTCTATAGTCTTGAAACTCAATTATTGTCAGCAAAGACATTTGTATCTTTAGAATTATACGGTTGCAAGATAACATCAAGACTATAAAAAATGTTGAATCAAGTCCACTTAGTTCCGGAAACTGCAACTCATATTAATCAGTTTAATAGAGTAAAGCTGTTCTTATTAATTGTGCAGACTCTACAAGAACAGATTTCACAAACCTCTGTGCATAATCATGCACTAAGTCACTGTCTTAATGTAAGGGGTCTTCATCAGTCACCTTATCAAAATGATAAATTCTGAATAAAACATGTTCTTCAATAATACATCATAGTAACAATACTCTCAAACAATGTTGGTCTTTAAGAATTTGATTGAGCTTTAAGCGAATGGACAATGTTAAAATTTGACAATAAAAAAGAAATATCAATGTGGACAAAGATAGATACCAATTGAATCCACTATAGAGATTTCCTAGCATACTATTACATCATAAAAATTTCAAATAATTACTTTGTGATGATGTCTATGCCTTCTGAACATACAAAAAAATACATGTGACCATTTTTCACCCACCGACAGATTGGTATTATTATAATCAACATTAAAATAATAGTTCATATAACTGAACTATTAATTGATGTATATATTTTTCATTGACATTTTTTTTCCATAAAATATTTACTTCACAGTTTAATAATTAAGAAAACTACTCACAAAACTCCAAGGAAAAACCCCAATTGGTTATGTGTGGGCAAAACAGTTTTCACCTCCGTCACTCTCTGCATGAATCTCACTACTTACGTCAGACATCAAACGGTGTGACGTCATTGGGATGCAGTGTTTAAAGATGTGACGCTCACTCTCGATCAGAGCAGGGAATCATCCTGAGAAGAGAAGAGCTGCCACAGCACTAAACCTTTAAGCTCAAACAACAAACTTCGCACTTTGGGAGTCATTGAAACATCTTATTTAAGCTGTCCTGAAAGGCAACTCGACAACTGTAAGCAGGTAAACATTATTAAAGTAGACTGAAAGTTTCTGCGATAGATTAAACGGTGCACCAGAATAAACGCAATTTTTATGAATTTTTATGAATGAAAGAATTTTGTACGAGTTGCTGCTCTTGTTCACAACATCTTGAAGTTTGTTTCTTCTGTTTTTCCGTGATGTCTAAAGTATTTACCATTGCATGTAGGGTTGTTTATGTTTAACCCATAATAAAATAAGTGATAACGGTTATGTTGATTGTTCTCTGATTAAAGCCCATGGCGTTAACTATGACTTGGTGGTGTGTGGCTTTGAGCGCTTCTCTTGCGCTGACGGTTCAGGCGGAATGCGGCAGAGACTGCGCGCTCTGCGTCCATCGCATCAGCCGTCAACAGACAGAAAGCGACACACTGGTGAGTTTTACACATTAAACATTTAACATGATTGAAATATAGTGTTTATATCCCAGGAGTAATGACAACAACAACAACAACAACAACAAAGAGAAAATAAATATTTTGGTATTTTGACATTAAATGTATTCTTATCGCTTTATTATTAACCCAAGTAGTTTTTTTATTTTAGATATTTATTTATTATGTAAATAGGGGAGTGACAATTGTTGTTTTGTTGTTTTTATTTAAACATGACAAAAACAAATAAGCATTTTTATTTTTGTTTTATTTGTATGGTGAACACATATACAAACAAGTCTTAAAAAAGTCAACATTGTGGTTTATTTGGCATACCAATTTGGGAATGTTTTCAACCAAAGTCTAACTAAAGCAAGTTTACATTTTTTCAATATGTCTAATCGTTAAATTAAATTAAATTGAAGGGATTGAATCAAATTCAGTTTGTTTCGATTGTAAAAGCTTTGTTACATATTTTGATGGCATTGTTTTTTTCATTAGATTAAATTTGTGTGCCCTCTGGTGGACTATTTGTAACCTTTGGTTGCTTGGCCATTCTCTTTTTTTCCTATAGGCTTGCACATTTGAGTGTGAAGGAACAGTTGACTCCAGAAAGCTGGAAATCTGCAAAGACATCCTGACCGAAGATGAACGGCTTGCCATTGACAACGTAAGACAAGATGCCAGTGCTGACCACCTTTTTACCAAGAAATACGGGGGCTTCATGAAGCGATATGGGGGCTTCATGATTAAGAAGGCAGCAGAGGTTGGCACTCCAGCTGAGAGCGAAGGCACGGAGACCATAAGTAAGAAATATGGAGGCTTTATGAAAAAGGACCAGGTAGATGACAGAGGTGAAGACCAACAGGTAGAACTGCTGAGAGAGATTCTCAAAATTGGCCTCAGCTCGGAGTCTGAGAACCAGCGAGATGTAGATGTCGTGAAACGCTATGGGGGCTTTATGAGGAGCGTACAGGGCGACGGTGTTCAAGAGGAGACAGGAAAAGACCTGCACAAACGCTATGGTGGGTTTATGCGCAGAGTGGGTAGGCCGGATTGGCTGGAAAGCCAGAAAATCAATGGGTTTCTGAAACGCACCTGGGAGGATGGAAGCGAGACAGCACTACCCGGTTTGCAGAAGAGATATGGAGGATTCATGGATTAGAATCTAGTATAATTGATTAAATATGGACACACATCCAAAACAAGCTGTTCCTACTTTGTGTAGCTTGCACTGTACCCATTTCATGAAGCCATTTTTAATTTTCGATTTATTTTTGTCTTAATTTTGCGGCAGAACATTCCTAAATAATATACAATGTAGAGTATGTGTGATCTCACTGACTGGTCTTCCCCTTCTCCCTCTCTCTGTATGTGCAAAAATAATTATGAAAATGAACAACTGGATAAAGACGCCATCGAGTGCTAGGCCTTGCTTATTCAATGAAAGTTTATGGATTACACAACCACATTTTAAATGTACTTTTAACAGTGTTGGTTGTTCTATAAAGAACACATTAGCTAGTCTGCTTCACTCGTTATAATTTCTAGATATGGCTAAATCTCCGGTCTACTATATTTTTATGATTAATGCATTTCTTTAAACAACCTGCCTTTGTTAAAATCTAAGAACATTTCTGATTAATTTACTGTACAGAATATAATAAATTCATCTTACTGCAGAATTAAAATGTCTGAGTAACACATTCATTTCTTCAAAAATTTATTCATTTTTTAAGGATGTCAAATGCAATTTCATGCAAGAACTAATGTTTACATGTTAAGCCTTATGGCACAATTAAGTAGTGAAATACGGCCAAAATATGTAGTTAGGACCAGTTTCAATTATAGTCTTAACACAGCATACTCTTCTGTGAATTTAAAAAAAGTTACAAATAAATACCAAGAACACACATTTTTAATTTTAAGCTATTCTTCTATTAAAAGATTGGTAGTGACAGAATAAAACCGGTGATGAGTCAATGTTTCATGTCATTCAATAAATGTTCAGTAAACTTTTCAAACACTGTATCGATCAATCAGGATCCTCTGAATCTGTTTTCATGACATATGACATCTGCTGTATCTCTGCAGTCTCTAATAAAGCTAATACAATATTTTAACTCAAAACTAATTGTTATGTATTTATCTAATTTAAGTCATTTTATAAGGCATATTTGCATCTTGAAAATCTTCAATTACAAAAACCCTTTAATTCAAAATTAATATTTGCAAAGTAAAGATGAATGGTTTTAATGCAATGAGATCCTGTTAAAACGTCATAATATTTCTGCATGTCTCAATTGTGTAAATCTTTAAATGTAAGTCTCAAAAGCACTTTATAGTGATATTGACCCAAATATATTCTTCATAGATTAATATAAACATGTTAAGGGTGGAAAGGGAATAATAAAAATTTCATTTTTGTGCAAATTGGATTAAATGTGCATGAGGTTCATGATTTATAATATTAATCTAATATAAAACTATTATAGTCACCCATGCACTTACATTCTTAAAAATCTGAAATAAGAAAAAAACATTTTATATTCAAAGAAATTCACAAAAGAAAAAACATAACACACTTTAAAGCTTGTAATTATATTATAAATAAAAAATATACATAAACCAAAATGTTACCTGTTTTGCGTTTGATTCATTGCATCAAAGTCCCGCGAGAGTGTGATGTGATGCTATAAGCCAATCAGCACTGCGAACACACGCTCCTGCACTCAAGTACTTCCTGAAACTACAAATCCTTCCAGCCAATCCGCGACGTGCGTGAAGTCATGTGACCGCATCACTACGCATCGATGTGTACTGTATGAGGTGAACTCGACCACACTCGCGTTTACTGTACAGAAGTACTGTAGTGTCTCCACATGCAAACATCACAGCACGTGCTGTAGGGAATAACATTGTTGTTGGAATAACACACTTGTTTGTCAACAGAGAGCAATAAACTACTCGAAAACTTCTTCGCCATTGGCCAAGGAAGGTAAAAGTGTCATAACATTGACCAAACTTAGACAGGTATTTATTATACATTTCAACTTTTTATGTATTATTTACAATTTAACTTCATTAAACTAATAATCAGACCTGCCATTGTCAAATAGTAGCCATACTGGTTGTGTAATCTGCTAACAAGTTTGTTTTGACATTTATGCAACATGTAATTCATTAGGTCACCATCACATCTCAAGATGAACTTCCTGTTGGAGACTCTCAGGTTGATACTGTTCACTATCTACTACCATGTGGAAGCCCTCATTAAATTCCTCATTCCACCCAAGATGAAAGATGTGTCTGGTGAGATTGTGCTCATCACTGGGGCAGGCAGTGGTATCGGAAGGCTTATGGCCCTAGAGTTTGCCACACTGGATGTGACCCTGGTCCTGTGGGACATCAATGAAGACGGCTTGAAGGAGACTGCCAGGCAGGTGGAAGATAAAGGATCATCAAGGGTACATTACTACCAGTGTGACTGCAGTGACAGGGCAGTGGTCTATCGAGTGGCAGATCAGGTAGGCCAGGTTCAAACTCGCTCAGGTGTAGGAATGACCTGTCGGTCTGGAATGCAGAGTATTCCATTCAAAACAAAAAACATCTCTTGTTGTATGTAACCGGAGTGACCGTTGAGTAATTAAACGTGATCTTTGGTGCGTTCCCTGCTGTACACAATAGACAATTTGCTAATATATTGTTAAGCATAATAGAAGGTGGTGTATTAAACAGCTGCAACACCTTTAAGCTTAACTGACTCATATTTGTTGTTAAAGGTTAATGAAAAAAAATGAAACGGAAGACAATGCTTTGTGCTTTCCTTGACAGTGACAAAAGTATTTTGACATTGTTTTTTTATTATTGAAAGAATGCAGTATGGGTAATATTCTGTTTTTGTTACCTGATTTTGTCGGCTTAAACTGTGGAATGAAGTTGGTAAAGTTTTACCAAAAATGTATTCATTATTTAATGTTTTTCAGGTTAGAAAGGAAATTGGTGATGTCACTATACTAATAAACAATGCAGGGATTGTAAGTGGAAAGAAGTTCATGGAAACTCCTGATGCACTCATTGATAAGACACTCAGAGTTAATGCAATGTCCCACTTTTGGGTAAGAGCACGTCTCCCTTTATCTCCCCCAAAAATGTCTTTCAAATGTATTAATTTAGCTGTTATTTTGAACTATGTCACACACAGTGCCGTAGTGTAGCCCTATAACTTCTGTTTTGTCTAGAATTGCACAAATGTTTTTGTTTCCAGTCCAGTGTCTGTTTAATTTGTACAAAATCAAACCTTGGGTGTCTTAAGTCATCCAACAGCAATGTAAATGACTGGTAACATGAAAACTGTGATAAAAATTCACAACTTTTCCTTATTACACATACAAATATTTTTGTTGTATTGCTTAAAAGGTACTATGAACTTGTTTTCTTTGCTGTATTCGAGGTCTGTAAAAATATATAGCATCTTCTCTGTTTTTAAGTTTTGGTTTTCATTTTCTGCAAATAAACTGGAATTAGGGGTGAACATTTGTAGACAATCACCAAATAAACAAAGAATAATAATTTAACCTAATTTTACCTATAATAAGTAAATTCTGAAAAAACTGAAATTGGCCTGTATGTTCTAATTCGTTTTAATCCCTGTTTTTTTAGACATATAAAGCATTTCTGCCCTCCATGGTTGCTAAGAACCATGGTCATCTGGTCAGTGTTGCTAGTTCTGCAGGCATGATAGGGGTCAATGGACTCGCAGGTAATAATTCCACATATGTCCTCTTTTCTGTTACACAACAGTTCCATTTTAGATATGTATTAAAGCCTTCTAGCGTTTGAATATCATTTAACAACATCTTTAAGTGCCTTAATGACATCTGTCATTATAACATTAGTTTAACAAAGAGGCTTGAGAACAGCTGTGGCACCTTTGAAATTATTGAGAGTGAGAATTGATCTGGAACTGGTCATTATCAGATGTTTTCTTTAAATCTATAATTGGTTTATGCTCAACACAACACCCATGTATATAACAGACTGTCAATTGACATGTATTGTATATTTCTTTGATGTTTCTGTAAATTTTACATACACTTGTCCCATCACTCATTTCTGCCTCATGCAGAGCTTTCCTTGAGCAGCTGTTGTAAAATACTTAAATGAACATGTTTACCTTGAGGTTTCACTACCAGCCCTCTTCTCACACAGATTATTGTGCAAGCAAGTTTGCAGCTGTGGGTTTTGCGGAGTCAGTAGCCCTTGAGCTATTAGCTGATGGGAAAGATGGAGTCAAGACTACGATCGTCTGCCCATACTTCATCAATACAGGGATGTTTGATGGCTGTGGAACAAAGTAAGCTATCACCCACTTTAGACCAAACCACACCAAACAATGACTTTTTAGGATAGTCCGCAAAAAGTTAAAGCAAGGGTTTCCCTTGTCATAACTTTTGTTATCATTTACTCATCCTTTTGTTATTTCAAACTTGTACGACTAGTTCTTCTGTAGAATATAATAGAAAATATTTTGAAGAATGTTTCTAACTGTCACTTATTCATTTGCATTGTCCTTGTGGTTATAAAATATAAGTGTGGTGGGTGCAACTGCTATACAGTTACCATCATTCTTCAAAATATCTTCTTTTGTGTTCAACAAATGAAAGTCATACAGGTTTATGGGTGAGTTTTGGGTAAACTATCACTTTAAATTGGGCCACATCTGAAACAGTATATAACCTTACTCAATCTACATTTCTTTTAATAATCGATATTTCTGTAATACATCACTTACAAATTGTGAGGAGGACATTATGTATTCTGTTGTTTTGTAATATAGCATTTTCAGAATCTCTGCAGGCAGGATTTTAAACACTGATTTGAATATTATTCAATTAAATTTAAGTCACAAGCGATAGTGGGATTGTTAAGCATGAAACATAAAATCCTGCTGCTAGGAAACGTAACTGAATGTGATCAGATTGAAGCTAGAGATGTCTTTCTCATCAGTTTAGGCCTGCTTTTTGACTTTTTAGCATAACCTTCAGCATGTTGCTTTGTTTTGACTGCATGTCTTGGTGCTGCATCTGCATTGCAGTGATGGACTTTATTTACAGGACTTTCCTTTATGCTTATGGAAGACATAACATATGCTTTGAGGTGCAATCTTTCACTAAAATGATACCAACATGAAAAGACTGATGGTGTTAGCATGGGTTTGGATGTATATATCGTGTTTGACCATGTTTTTTGGCATATACCACAAAAAGAGATCAACAGTATCATTAATTGTTTGCAGGTGGCCTAGACTGCTTCCCATCTTGGAACCAGATTATGTTGCTAAGAGGATCGTCAGTGGTATTTTAAGAGATCAAATCTACATTTTAATTCCAAGGTCCTTGTACTTTTTGCTGGCTGTGAAAGGGTAAGAACGCACTTTTTTTTATCTTATCTTTTTTATCTTTTTTACGAGTTTTTATCTTAAAAATATAAAGTGAAATTACATTAAGGCAACTGTCATCTGATCATTTTAAATGCTGGTAACCAAAAAAAATGGTCTCTTTCGTCTTCTGTTGTATAAATACAAAGTAATGCAAGTCAATAGGACCTAACGATTCTGTTACCAACATTCAACCAAATATCTTCCCTGTGTTTTTCATAGTAAAGAAAGTCATGCAGGCTTTAAATGACAAAAGGTTGAGCCACCTCTCCACATCCGACAAGCTTGTATAAACAATGATACAATTTTACCAAAACTGAATTACCATACTTGCAATTGACTTCTATAATGGCCCTTGTATAATAGTAATTACAATTTTAAATGGCTCCAATGATTGATCCATGCATCGGCTATAAACAGTCAAGCTCTGCACACAAGTCAAAACCAGTTTAAAGTTAAACCTGTATGTTTGGTGTTATCATTGAAAAGACATGATTCAGGGATGTGACATGAATTATTCAACTGAAACCGATTCATGTCAAATAAAGTCTGATGTGTGGTAAAGAACAGGACAATGGGTCTGAAAGATTGTAATTCGGTCTGAAGTAAGCCTCTAAATAAATATGGCTCTCAAGTATACCAGGTTTTACTGCATTAATTCTTATCGCTTGTAAACTTTCACTTTAAGAAATCTCAAGAGGTGAATGTCAGAGCATAAAAATGCTTTGCACTCTCATTTCATTGATGATAAAGACAATAGGGAATAAATACACTGCCGTGCCACCTAGATTGGCATTTGTATTTGATCTATGTGAAAAGTGCATTATGTATATTGTGAAACTCATAGAGAATCATAAAGGAGTTCAGGGCTGATGCTGCAACCAGTTCCACAAGTTGTAGATGTCACATGTAAAATATGTTCCAAAGTGAAGAAGCCCGGCCTGTATTTCATAACACCTCCAACCCAGATGTACTCTGAAAACAGGCCTCTTTAAAACCTCTTACTTATGCCAGAACTGATACACTTTGCAGATAAAGAAACACCTGTTTGCGTGGGCCGACTTCCGTGCATAAAATTGGCCAATTTATTCCAACCTGTATTTGGCTTTGAATGAGTTCTGGACAGCAGAGACATAATTATTAGGGTTTCAGTATTTGAATAGGAATTAGGTTTCTTTACTATTATGATGTACTCTGTGCTTTTTTTAAAAGAAGAGTGTGTTTTAAACTTTGTCTGATCATAATCACATAATTAAATCATCAATTTGCTGCTATAATATTTTAGTATGAGGCTGGGATTTTAGAGTCTGTCTATTAGAAGATAATTAAGAGATAATTATGACTAAATGATTTTTTAGTTCTGGTTATTATTTTTTGTCATATATATATATATATATATATATATATATATATATATATATATATATATATCCGGTGCTGAGCTTAAATATAAAATAATTGCAGCACATGCTCTTTATTGGTACAAAGGCTTATTTTTCGCAGCACATGCTCTTTATTGGTACAAAGGCAAAGTATTTTATCAGTTTGTTTGATGTCAGGTGAGCTGATACTGAAGAAAATGTTATTTTTGATTTTTCTTTTTCAGCTTTGTTCCCTTCAAGCAATCAGTCGTTCTTGGTATGTACTTTGGCGCCTTCAATTTTATGGATGCTTTCAGAGGACGAGAAAAGAAACATGACTAAACACAATAGATGTCAATTATTGTGATGCCTGTTAAAAGTTGTGTGTAATTTTAATTAATTTGAACTACCTCTACCAAACAGATATGTCTAATAACATAAATAAAATGGGTCCAAAAATTAAAATGTCAAAATTCTGTATTTTTTTGATGAATTAAGTTAATTCTAGCAGGTTACAGTGATGTCAGTTAAAGCAATGTGAGATGTCCTTCATTTTTGTGGATTAAGTTTGAATATTTTAACATTAGCACTTTGTGCTGACAAGAGTTTACGGCTACAACTACTTTGGTTGAAGCTTTAATATTCCTTTTAAACATGTCAAACATGGATTTACTAAATTTGAGTATAGAGTTGAGAGAAAAATTAATTGTACTTATTATTTTTTTTAGATTTTTTTGGTGTGCAGCTGGCACCATCTAGTGTATGAGGCATGATACTTACCTTTACCAAAATTAACAATATAAAAATATTATTTCTTTCAGCAAGTTTGTTAAATAGCATTACATACAAGGCTTATGCATTCAATAATCACTTCATAGCAAACAGGGGTAAAGTGCCTTGTTCAAGTACACATCAGTCATTGTCTGCTGGCACGGGGATTTGAACCAGCAACCTTCTACTTACAAGTCCAACTTTCTAATCACCAGACCCCAACTGACCCCACATATGTGTATAAATGTATAGGTCTATCACCACTTATGATCCAGTCCAAGCTACAACACTTTTTTGTGATATTCCTTTTTTGTAATCTCCATACTGTAAAGAGCATAATGTGTAAATTGTCTGAGTTATCCCATGGAAAAAATTGAAAGCATAGTGAAATTAATGGTTGAAATGGTTGTTTTTATACATGTAACATCATAATAAATTTTTGAGACACGGTTTTCACAGACTAGATCCCATTTTGTACACTTAAGCAGTTTTAAGGAATCAAGTTTGCTCAGGCGAATTCACTTTTAAAATTGTATGCCATTTTTGCAGCCATAGAAGAAAAAAGCACTCAATGCTGAAATGACACGTCTCAAACCACCCTTCACCAGCCGCTCAAAGTGAAAGACAGGATTCAGATGTAGCCCTTTTTGACCTTGCGCAGATACAGATGAAATAGAGGAACAGCGAATTGGATAAAGGCCGAGATTTAAATGAGTTGCTAGGGTTGGATTTGAGATGGAGAGGAGCACAAGGACCTCTGGGAGGCAGAAACAAGATTTCCATTTATTGTTTGCCATCAACTCATTTCACAGCTCACCTGCAGTCACAGAAAAGATATTCAAAGCACGGCATCTAAAACAGAACAATACATGCAGTGTGCCATACATCTTTACAGGCATGACTTAGCTTAGGATGCATTAAAACAATGAAAATGGTGCATCTAAACAATTAATTTGAAGTTTTGTCATGCAGGGTTTTCTTTCCTGTAGATTATTTGACCCCAAAAGAGTTTTGCTTTGTATGACTGTTATAAAATGCATCAATATTTTACTAAATTAAGGATAAAACATATTATTCTGATGAATTCAGAGAAAGAAGTAGAATCAAAAACCTGTATGATGTCTCCTAAAGATCTGGAGATATAAAAACATCTGCATTGTAAAATCCATCTTTAAAAGAGCAGCACATCCATTCTTAATCAAAAACATTTTACAGACATCTTCCAGGGATCTATATGACATCTGACGTCTTAAAGATGTCATGCAGATGAAATAGACAAAAAGATGTCAAATCTATGAATGCTTTGAGGGTTTGGTTACCAGATTGTTGTATAAAGTCAAGGTGTCTTCTTGCCACGTGACTGCGCTACACTCAAATGAATGGACAAATGAACAGTAGCCAACTAACAGACGCCATCCCATATATTTAAAGCACACTACAGTCTTTATTAAATAAACACGAGGTATACGTTGGTCCATGTTGAATATTAATATTACCTTAATATTCAAACTTTTAATAAAATGCCATTTTGTCAAACTTTATCACAGCAGTGTGGTCCCATAGAGTGCAGTTTAGAACAAACCCATTGCAGTGCGTACTTCCCAGTGAGCTCCCTCAGTAGTGCGCGTTTGATGACGCTCCGCTGTGAACATCACCGACGCGTCGGTCGCGTTACAGACGCTATTCAACTTAAAAACAAAGCGGATTTCTCACTTCATTCTGAGCTTGCAGACCAAGAATCATCTGTACGGGCTGAGATGGCAAGGAAAACTGAAGTTCCGTCTGCGTATTATGGTATGTTGCATCTTCTATAGTAATCTCTATACTGTACATTATCTTCCATGACGTGCGCACTGCTTTATCCTATGTGGCAACTAAAGGGTTTGTTCTTAGCAATTTCTCTACAAAGTATAGTATATACTTTAACATATTGTTGTATTTACTATCATTATGTATTGTTTTATAAGCAAATCCTTGTTAATTGTTGCTATGCGTTTTCAGTAACTTTGTGTTGCCAAGGGCATGATGTGTTTTGTTGGCAAATCATTGAAGAACAGTTGTCTTCACAGTAACCTTTCATCATAAACCTTTTAATTATGACAAATATAAAATGCAGTTTATACATACTAAGATTATACTGAATAACTGGTCCTGACAGCCTATAATCTCCATTCATCGCATGCAGAATAAAAGTTTGGGTTTGCATAATCTATGTCTGTGTAATGTGCATATTCATACATGCATGAATTTAAGACAAATGCCATTTATCATAAAAATAATTATTAAAAAAACAAATCTAGATATTTTCAAAATGGAGATTATAATCAAGTAATCGGTTGCAGAATAGAAATTTGTGTCTGCATAATCTATGTCTGTGTACTGTGTATATTAATATTGTATTTCTAATCACACATTTTTGTATGTTTTAAAAAATATATCATTTAACATATAGAATAATTATTTGAATAAAAACCAAATCTAAATATTTTCTAAATTAAGGCTTTAATCAAGTAATCGGTTGCAGAATAAAAGTTTTTGTCCGCAAAATCTATGTCTGTGTATTGTGTATAGTAATATTTTATTTCTGAACACACATTTATGCATGTTTTAAAAAAATATATCATTTAACATATAAAATAATTATTTGAATAAAAACCAAATCTAAATATTTTCTAAATTAGGGCTTTAATCAAGTAATCGGTTGCAGAATAAAAGATTTGTCTGCATAATCTATGTCTGTGTATTATGTATATTAATATTTTATTTTTGAAAACACATACATGCAAGGATTTAAAAATATATCATTTAACATATAAAATAATTATTTGAATAAAAACCAAATCTAAATATTTTCTAAAGTAGGGTTTCAATCGAGTAATCGGTTTCAGAATAAAAGTTTGTGTCTGCGTAATCTATGTCTGTGTATTTTGTATATTACTTTTGTATTCTAAACACACATACATGCAATATTTAAAAAGATATCATTTAACATAAAACAATAATTATTTTAATTAAAAACAAAACTAAATACATTCTAAATTGGGGTTTTAATAGAGTAATCGGTTGCAGAATAAAAGCTTGTGTTTCATAATGTTTGTCTGTGTATTTTGCATATTAATATTGTATTTATACACACACATAAATGCAAGTGTGTCAGAAAAATATCATTTAATAAAGAAGAAAAAAATAATTATTTGACGAAAAGAAATCTAAATATTTTCTAAATTAGGATTTTAATCAAGTAATTGTAATTGTAATTAAAAGTTTTTGTTTATGTAATATTTGTTTGTGTACTATGCATAATAATTTTGTATTAATAAAATATACATGTACACACATAATTTATGAAATATTTACATAAATTTAAGATTTTACAATAGTTACATAAAAATATAGAATTAAACTATTCTATTATTTCCTATTTTAATAAATGGATGCATTATTAATCACGTTCACAATTCTTTCTGTAAACACAAGCTTTTATTTTGGATGTGATTAATCACGATTTAAATGTTATCATAGGATATTATATGATGCTGCTGTTTACTCTTTTGTTATGTTTTACTTTGGTGGGTATTTAAATTGTAAAGTTTATATTTCCTGATGCTACATTATTACTAGTTGTGAGTCATGCTGTTTGTTTAACCTAGTTATGATAATTGCATCAGTGTTGCATAGCCTTTCGGCATGTCGTAACATTGTTTAACCAAGTACAAAAAAATTCACATCATCCTTTAACTTTTTTTAGGATTCAGTATTTGTTTTTTTGTAATGAGGTTGATTGCATTTATGAATCATAAAAGCATTTATTTTCCCTGAACGGATTTATTTTGCGTTTTGAGCATTCTTTCAGCCATACACTTTCTCATTCAAAAATCTTTAACAGTGCTAAAGCTCCATAGATTTATGTCATTTAGCTTTTCCGTTCACTTAATCTCTTAAGTGTGACACCCTTACTCAAGTGTCCCAGTAAAATGTAATTAAACTAGAGATTGTGATTGCTTTAGAACACAGACAGATTATGAGCATATGCTGTGGCTCTAATCTATGCATGGCCGCGTA
This sequence comes from Triplophysa yarkandensis, assembly GCA_033220385.1. Taxonomy (NCBI): domain Eukaryota; kingdom Metazoa; phylum Chordata; class Actinopteri; order Cypriniformes; family Nemacheilidae; genus Triplophysa; species Triplophysa yarkandensis. The sequence goes on along the minus strand of CM065664.1, from coordinate 10,348,504 downwards.
CATGGGTTTAGAGAAACCATTGAAGAGTGACACAGATTTATGTAAATGCATCAAATCATTTTATTTGATTTGGCCTAATGGTATGTTATCATGTTTATTGCAGATAGTATGTTTGCTTGGGATGAATTTTGCCGTGAATTTTTAGTAAGCATTGGTAAATGTGTGTGGCACACAGAGACTGGCTAGTCCATGTGATCAACCTATGGAAAGCTCCAATGTAATATTTATTAGGAATAATCTTGCATGGGGGAAGTAAAACCTTGCGGAAAGGTCAAAGCACCCTCATATTTTTAGTTCTCTTCATTGACACTGACCTTAAAAAGTTGTTCTGTTTCTCATTTAAATGAAATGGAAGCTGTGTGGTTATTGGATGACAACATTACTTTTTTTGCAAGAATACATTATTCACAAAGAAGAGTAGTGGGGAATGTTTTAAATATACAGTTGAATAATAGGCCATTAGTAAATGTCGAAGTAATGTTATGAATTTTGTTCATATATTTTATACCTTGATACTGTTGGTCAATAATCCATATTCCTACTTCTGTAAGATAATTTTTAAGAGATAGTTCACCTAAAAATGAAAATTCTGTCATCATTGAATCACCTTCAAACCTGCTTCAATTTCTTTCTTCTGCAGAACACAAAAGGAGATAGTATGTGAATTTGTGCCCATTATCAACATTCTTCAAAATATCTCCTTTTGCGTTCTGTAGAAAAAACAAAGTCATACATTTAAATGTCAATAGAATGAGAACAGGAAATGAAAACAAAATTGTGCCTATTGCTCGAAAGAGACATTAAAGTACTTGAAAAGTTGAAGTCAATAATTCTCTAAAAGCTCTTTTCCTTAGCTTCACTATGGGTGTTCAACATCTTTATACCAAGCAAAAACAAGATGATTCTATTTTTAGTCTGCCTGCAGTAAAGACCATAAATAATTCATCAGGGCAAATTTGGGACCACGGGATAAATGTCTTATCTACACCTCTTTGAAACCCTATAGGCAAGGCTAAGAAATGTTAAATTTGAGACAATTACCACTTCATGGTCCGACTGAGAGCAACCAACAGTCAGAATGTAAAGCCTCTGAAGGTTAATTTCACTACAGAGAAACATTAGTGAACTATAATTCACAGCAAGAGACTAAATCTGCTCCAGTTCTCGTATTAAAAAACCTGAATTTCTTTTTTACATTTATAAATGTAATGCTCTTTTTGTTTCTTTAGTGGTTTATAGACCCATATAATAGGTGTCTGTATACAAAACATTAGTACAGAGGCTGTACATACGTTTGTGAAGTCTTACAATAGCTGTTAGTTGTTTAGATTACAAGTGTTTTATTTATTTCTTTGCCTTAAGAAAAATTAACACTAAAGCATTAGTCATTCCATCAAATTCACCATCATCATACATCGATGGTCTTCTGTGACTGAAGATAAAAGCTAGGGCAGAAAATGAATGTTGATTTTTTTGTCGGTCTAGTCTTATCTTGCTGTAGCCACAGTCAGAAAGTAGTTTGGTCTGACAGAAGGAGATAATCCAGCCTGTCAGCTTTCTCAAGCCTGCATAGGGCTTTTTTATCTGGGATAATCATCAGATCAGAGATGTACACAAAGAAACAAAGTGACTAAATTGGACTTGTCTTTTGGTTTACCTTGGAAGGAATACTAAAGCTGATGTACATTACTTCAAGAATTTATTTTAACATTGTATCATGAATCATTTTCATGAATTTGATGGAATTCATTACCATTGAAAAAAAAAACAAAGACACTTTAGTGACTTATAAGTTTCAAAGGCAATATTGAGAAAAAAATTGACATGCAAATAGCAGTGCTAAACACTGTTATTTTCAAAATAGGTTACAATATAAATTTTTATAAAAACAATTTCCGAATTGTTTAAATATATATATGAAATTATAGAACCAACAGATTGCAAATTATTTTAGGAATAAGAAAGTATCACTGTTCATGTAGGGGCAGTTGTGGCCTGGTGGTACGAGTGTTGGACTTGTGATCACAAGGTCGCTGGTTCAATACTCGGTGCCAATGGGGATTTTAGGTGATTAGGTAACTAATCAGCACTCTCCTCCACCTTCAATGCCACGACTGAGGTCAGTCCCTTGAGCAAGGCACTGTTACCCCCAACTGCTCCCCGGGCGCCACAGCATGGCTGCCCACTGCTCCAGGTGTGTTCACAGTGTTTATTTTTGTGTTCACTGACTGGGTTTGTGCACTTGAATGGGTTGAATGCAGAGCACAAGTTATGGGACATGAGACACCATACTTGGCCACACATCACATCACTTTTTTCACATGGCTTGTTTGCTTAATTACATTTCTGCATTTGTACAAAAATTGTTACAGATTACTGGACCAGAGGTCTGTTTTACATCTCTCAGTTCCAACATGACACAGTCACGAGTGTGCTTGTACATTTGGGGGTTGGCATACCCAACGTAACTTTTCGTTGAATAAATTAGCTTATTCACTGCAAACCATTGCGATATGCATTTTTTGCCATATTTCAATATTTTGCATAGACCTAGTAATTTCTTAAACCAAAATCTAAGAAATATTTTAAATGCATTTTATAATAATTGTATTCTTCAAGCCCTCAACTATTCATGAAGGCCATTAAATCTTCAAAGAACGCATTGTTAGTTTTATTTACCATGTTGCTTCACATCTTTCCTCATGTCTGAAAAACACTCGCATTAATTCGACATCATGTTAATCCAGTTTCTTCCGTTACGGGTCTCTGACGACACGTCATGGAAGTTACTGGATGTCTACAATCTTGGAGTTTTCTGTAGTCCAAGACATCTGAGTTCTGTCAAAGACTCACATTAATCATAACTTCTGAGTTTTGTAACTTCATTTCCAGGTATTTATACACACCCAAACACAGAAAGGAAATATAAAAAAGTTCGTAATTCTGAGAGGCAATTTAAGTAGAGCACATGGTTAGAATATGATGATTTTACCATTCCTACAGTCCTTGACTTGCAATGAATCATGTAATCTGTGCATAAAGTGTTTGCATCTCCTGCAAACACTCCTCTGTGTTTGCATCTCCTGCAGGATAAATATTTCAGATGTTTTTCATTGTTAATACATATCATTCATCTTTTAGAGAGGGCAGAAAAGAGTTCTGTTTATGAGAACTGGAGAGGAAATATGCCCTTCGACTGCGAGCGTATTATGTTTTGTCTTCAGACCCTTGAGGGTGGCCTTCACTCTTTGTTAGTGCTTCATAGATTAGGCAAAACTAGTCACATAAACTACAACACATCACATCCTCATCTCAAAGAGTATATAAATATAGAAATTTTTGATATTTTAATAAAAATCCACTGCTGTTTGTTAAATTTTAGCTTTGCTTTATATAGAACCCCCCAAAATTATTAATTAATAAACAAGATTTTACAGTCTATGACGACGAAATGAAATAGCTTTTGAAATCCATTCCTTAAGTGACAGTTAACCAAAATGAAATTGGTGTCATTTATTCACCCTCATGTCATTTCAAACATGAATGACTTTCTTTCTCCCGTAGAACATAAAAATATATTTTCAAGAATGTTAGGAACTGGCAGTGATGGACAAGCTTCTTGGAAAATGTAGTGAACTAAGCTAAAAGTTACTCTCCATTAAATGAAGCTTAACTACTCTAAAGCTTTAAACCTTCTGAAAAATACAGCTAAGCTTTGCAACAAAAATGTTGCTCACTGCAACAAGCCTACATTCATGTCGTTTTTTATTATTTACCAATTTTCAATTCCAAATGTTATCTTAACGATGAAAAAAGAGTCATTTAAAGAGAAAGTTATTTCCAGAGGCAGCCTAATAATGACAGAGACGTTAAAATGTGATAAAATTTAAGAAAAACTCCTTCAATATGCCATAACTGTTTAGAGTACAATTGTGTAATGTTATAAGATTTAAGTGCATATAAGTATGTTATATGTTATTCTTACTTTATACTAAAACTAGCCTGAGAAGAAAATGACATATCGTAAGTATAAAACAAAAGGCACTCTACAGAGAACTTTTAAGAGGAAAGAAATATTTAGGGAGTAAGCCACCGATCCAAGATCATTTAAAATCACTATAACATTTATTGACTTTGTCTTGGTTTTACATGAAAGAGTCTTGCTACAGTATATTTTCCTTACATCATATCTGAAAACAGTTGTTTATAATGATTCCAGCTCACAGATCCACGCATTTCACCGGTGAAGTATTTAAGCTCCGCTTTAAAATGTCTCTGATTGGCCAGTATATTCTTACTCTGAACTGTGATTGGTTATAATGCTCACCACTGTAGCAGATGAAAAAAAGGCTATAAACTTCATCAATTCAATCTCTACTTTTAGATCGCATATGTCCTCGTCACCTTTTTTATGTAGCAGAATCTCTTGAAAGCCTTTGTGGCATGTCATTTGTTTGCCTTGGTGTCAATTTTCCTAAGCATCTGTTTAGTTCCTTCCTGTGTATCTGCAGATGTGCTGCCGAACATCAAAATAAAAATTTTGTGCTACAATTGGGGAAATCATATCCAATTAACATCAGTATTGAATAAAATTTGGGGTTGGCACCCATAGTGACCAATTGGATGCCACACTGATTGGTGAATTGCTAATCCCGACTCCGTCATCTTTGGCAGTTGTATTTCTGATTTAAGTCTTGGATTTAAAAATGCTTAAAATGTTCTGCTTTTGTGAATGCTACCGTGCTACTTGATCAAAAGTAGAACTTAGCTCCTTAAAAAGCTATTTGATTCAGAAAACAGTAACGCTACCACGCTACAGAGAAATGTAGTTACTCTTGAAGCATCAAAACTTGCATTCCACTGCCTAACACTGGTAACTGGCGCCCATTTACTTGTATTGATTTTGTGACCATACTATATAAGTAAATGGATGCCAATGCAGTTCAGTGACCAACATTTTTCAAAATATCTTCTCTTGTGTTGAGAATGAGTAAATAATTAATGAAATCTCTTGAACATTACGATGATTAGACCTTTCCTCTCAGAGCATGCTTCACAAATCCTACTCCAGGCTTTGGGCCTGTCCATGCTGTACTACAGCAATGCTCTTATTGCTGGGCTTCCGATGTACACAACCAAACATCTGCAGATGATACAGAATGTGGCCGTAAGAGTGGTTTTCAAGGAACCGAGAAAACAACTCTCTTCATCAAGCTATATTGGCTTCCCACAGCTGCTCGCACGGAATTCAAAGCTCTCTTTATAGCCCTCAAGACCACCACAGGTTCAGCACCCTACTACCTTCACTTGCTGTTTAACACGTGTATGTCCTCCAGATCCCTGTGCTCCACTAAAGAGCAGCTTGTGATGCTGTGGCTCTAACACCTTCTCTTGATCAGGTCCTCAATCGTGGAACGATCTGCCCCTTACAACACCTTTGGCATCCTCAGTTGGTATCTTTAAAAAAACTCCTAAAACGTATCTTTTCCTTCTTCACCTAACCCATTAAAAACTCTTTCTTTCGTTTAAAAAAACAATTAACCTTTTTTTCGTCTCATAGATTTTATCTTGCCTTGTGTAACTTTGTAACTCGTTTTAGCACTTTTTAACTTAATGTTATCTATATTTGCTGCTTCATTGTCTCCTCAATCTTGGTCAGTCGCTTGTATAAAAGCTTCTGCCAAATGCATAAATGTAAATGTAAATATCTTTAAAGCAAACGTTTACCCATTGCTGAACACGAAACAAGTAATTTTATATTTAAAGTATTTCATTTTATCTTGTACTTATACTCTATATCTTATACTCTAAAAGCTCCAAAAGAAACAACATCTATTTATGATTTAAGAAATCTAAATAATTCCTGATGAGTACATGTTTTGTGAGGCTATACAGTATGCAGTGCTATTAATACTTTGAGCTATCTGGTGATAGAAGGTACTTGCTGCTGGTTTCAGGTAATCTTCAGTGGAAAGTCCAATGGAAGGCATGCATTGTGCCTATGTTGAAGACCAGCATGGATAGCTCATTGTTTTTCGGTAGTTCAATTTTTTAGGCATCAGCACCTGACTCAGCTTTGAGGCTTGGCAGGGGAGGTAAACACTAGAGATCATGAATATGTAGGTCTCCTGTTTTAGAATTGCTCATACAAAGACATCTCAGCTCAAAAAATGGGAGGTGGAGTGCACGGCTGCAGAGCATGTGTGAATTATAATTGTTGAAACAATTAGCATAAAACAATGCATAAATGACTTTAAGAAAAATGTATACATATGATATATTATTTAAATAGTAATAAATACCAAGGAATACAAACACACATTGTAATATGGTACTGCCAACATTCCATTTTTGGAAGGCATGAGTGTGCATTTGGAGTTTTGAGGGAGTGTGTGTTTGAGTTATTGTAGCATGAATACAGCGACGCTGACTCACTGAGTGTCGGTCAGGTTCTCCATCCTGAAGAAGCAATCTGCCTCTGCTATAGTCGGCCAGCAGGAAACCTAAACAAAAACACTACCTTTCTGGTCATCCAGCTTTGAGGCGGGCAAAGGGAAAATTACTCCTCTCCAAAACTGCACCGATTACTATCCTTTTCTTACATGGGTTCTCAGAAACAGTGACAGAAAGGTTTCGTGCCTTGAATAGATAATAAGTCGAATAATAAGTCGAAAAATGAGTAAAAGTGCATATATGGCAAATAGTCCATAATTGCTTATAATACGGGCATAAAATACTGCAGAAGTAGCCTGATTTAACTCCTTTTGAAATGATTTTTTCGTATTTGAAATATACTGTGAATATACTGCTTATATTTTTTATAATATGCAAGTAAAAATTAAGAAAACCTGAATAACAAAAAAAGGTGTATATTACAAAATATATTTAAGTTCAGCAAATACCTTTCAACCTCTTTTTTTCTTTTTTTCATTACATAAACGTAAAAAATATTTGTAAATGTCGGGGCAATTAACTGATGGATTTTGACTCAATTATTTGAATATTTTCCACTGAAAAAACAAGAACAAATAAGTTGTCATGAAATTAATACAATTGTTCATTGTGATTTTTACTAACCTACATTAAATACTTTTTACAGTGTAAGGTTATCTCAGCCTCAATTAACTTCCAAATTGTTCTTGGAGAATCAACATGCACTTTTTAATTTAAAAGTTTTTTTCACCCTAAATGATAAGGTTAATGAAGTGATTCCAACAACTAGTTGAAGTATGTCCAAGCCTAAAATAATTTTTCTAACAAAAAGCAAATAATACCAAACAATTGAACACATGTATGTTATTGTGAACAATTTGAGAAAAAGTTTATAAATCTATACTTTCATATTTTAAATATGAGTTTTTTGTCTATCCAGATGTTTCTTTGTGGTTGTTTTTATGGTTATTTTGATGATAAACACACAAGCTGTGCTGTATAACCACTGCATGTATTCTGTATTTAGGTATTAAACCCATACTCCAGTTCATATAGACAGCTGCAGCAGCATGAAGTCCTGCAGTGAACATGCCTTATATGACCTCTTTGCCTCCTAACCGTAGGAAATTTGTTAAAGGAGACATGCAATTTCCCTCCTCTTATTCATACTCTTGACTGCATTAGGACAAATCTTGCATTACTTCTGCTCAGACAGAACAGTGTATGAAACCAATTGCATTCGATTGAAAGCTAAGTCAGTTGCAGCAAGGATTTATCAAGTAGAAGAGGATGATTTTGGTCAGTGTGCCATGGTGAATTTGTCAATTCAGCGTGAGTGCAGTTATACCGCCATCCTACAAAGCTGCATTAGTAATGTGTCAATAAAGAAGAATCAGCAGTTTTTCATTAAACTAAAAATATATGTTAGTAAGTCATGTCTGTGTTTGTGTGTAGAATTCAGACCCTTACTCACAGGTCTATTTATACACTGCCCAGCTTATTTAAATCTAATTACATTGACTGTAAATCCATTCATTTTCATCACTGACAACACACGGTTCTTATAAAAAACTATTTGGCATTATAACATTGGGCATTATGGTTGTGGTCATACTTTAAGGCTTAAAAAGTTATTCAGGTGCAGTCCTTAAGGGCCACCACTGGCCTAAAATTTGGCCTCAACCCACATCAATCACACCTGCCTGTATTTGTAAAGTAATCGTTTAAGACTTTATAGGCTTTGTGACAATATTAGAGTAAAGTGAAGTTTCTCTAGAGGTATCACTACTCATGATATCCTTCAAATGCTGCACGTGTTCGTCGGTTAAATGATATTAACACACTCTAATGTCCGTGATATGCCAACACATAACGGAGTTGTGGATATGACACATACGGTCACAGGCTTGCTGATGAGATGACAGCAGGAGCTGCCAAACGACTCGTAGGCAGCTGGCAAAGGCTGACCTCCCGCTGTTTAATGGAACAGCCCGAGTAGATTCTGATTAGAATTTCAGATTCCCATATCTGAAGGTCTTACATAACATCACTTATAGATGTGAAAGGCAAAGTGAAGAAATTCTGCACTGTCAGGGAAAGCAACTCAAAGAGGTTATTGACTGAACAATGTGTACTGTTGTAGCGCTGTATGTCAGAGAAAAGTTTGCTTTTGTGGACCTTGAGAACAATTATTATTTGTTTGATTCACTTATCTGTGGAAGTTTAATAAGGAGCTATTTAATTCAAGGGGGTTGATCACTGTTTAATGTTTTTTTGTACTGATTCACTGTGTAGGCTTGAGACTTGAAATTATTTTGTGATTGAGTTTTATCTCAAGAACTTCTCATATTAATCTATATGTAAAACAAACCGTGCCAGTGCATATTACCAAGGTGAATATCTTACAACCTTGGCTCTGGGATTCTGGATATGAGTCAGTGGTCAAACTCATTTGAGGTATTTTCCCTTGGAATGAAATGTGCGTTATTTTCCCATTGTTTCCTCATCCCTGTGCCTTTTCTGTCTGCCGAGTATTACACAACATTCTGCCTCCAATTTTTAACCCTCCTGTGAATATTATGCAGATATTACAGAATCTAGTCCTGGATTGTTTTTGCCTCTTGCTTTTGATAGTGTTTCTGCTTTGTGACCCACGTCTTCTGATCTTTCATCTCATCCATGATCATTTAAATTTCAAGAGGCACAAACTGTCAACGGGTTTTCTTGTCTCCTTTTTCTCATCTGACACCCAGTGGAATTCGCTTTCCCATGAGTTAACCTTTCTCGTTGAGGTTTTTGCTCTTTGACAATTATATTCCCCACAATAATTTGTAAACTTTGAATTTAATGTTTTATGGTTACACAGAAGTAGATATTTTGAAGAACGTTTCTAACAAAAATGTAACTTTCGAACAATCTTCAAAATATCTTCTTTTTTGTTTTTCCTAAAAACTGTTAAAATATTTAATGTGGCTTAGTAAACATCACAAAAATAAACAGTTATCTCAATGAAATCAAATCTTGTTAAAGACATTTAATTTTTTTGTGGAAAATATTTAAACAATTGATTAAAATACAACAGGCAATTTCTCTAAAATGTACAAATAATAAATATATATTTGTATTATGCACCGAATATTTTGGATGAATCCTAATAGAAATATCTGTGTTAATCAGATTTACATATACACAAAATTTAAGCTGCATAATTTGCAATGCACTGCAATTTACACTTTTTTGTTAATGGTTTCACATAAGGACACAGAAAACTTTTTGTGAATGCAGTATTGAAATGACAAGAGGATGCGCTAATGATGATGACATACTTTTGAGAACTATCAATTTGAAAATACATTGGAAATTTGCCTATTTTGTGTTCACATAAGTTTTGGACATAATAATAAATTAAGTTGTGCACACACAAAAGATATACCCCAGACAATTCATATAGCACTGTTCTGTTCTCCAATATAATAATAATTTTTAAACTTAACACTAGAGTGACCTCAGTTCATTATCTTAGCGAACTTCTTAGAAACAAAATAATGCTGTATCTTTGGAAAAAGTTACATTACTACCCACCTCTTAATTGCCTTTTGATTCCGGTTTGTTGCGTCAGATTCAAGAAAGCATTTATATGACTCATTGTAAGTCTACCAGCTATTGACCTTTCGGTTGGGCTTAATGAGTTAAGATCTACTCGAATTTATTTGTGTCCATGCTCACAATTTGAACAATTACTTTAAAGCCTTGTGTTAGTAATAGCATTTTGTTATGTTGTAATTAGAGAAGTGGATGCTGTAAGTGAGGAATGTTGTTATAGTAAGATGTTCTAGACACTCAGCTGATTTCTTTTCATATTTCTCTAATAAAACACTTACCCAAACCTCTCATAAATCAGTGGTTCTCAAACTTTTTGGGGGGGTTTGGCACCTAAATAGTCATTTATTTAAATTCGACTATACATTACATAATGTGTTATTAAATGTGATCTTTGCAGTTTCACAATCGTCACAGATACTGGGAGTTTTCCAGACTCTGTAATTTGGCCTGTTTGTAATTTTTTGCGTACAGATTTTAATCAGCTTTTCGACGCTGTGACAGTTTATATGAACGTATGAATATGAACATTATGAATGTGATAAGGCATGCGATTAATTTTCCTTCAGATTAATGCATTAAGAAAAATATTTAATGCAATGTCTGTCTTAATGTCATCATTTTCTTGTGGTACAAAAACACACCTTTACACATATACTAAACAGTGGCTTAGTAGCAGTCATAGCCTAGTGGGTTTCGCCAGATAACTACTGACAAGCCAATGTCAATCTTCTTTTCAAACAAAGAAGAAAAGAAAAAGTAGAATTCTGCATTTAATGTATTTAGCATTAAAGACTGTGAACGTTTTAGAGAACTTTCTTTTTTACAGGTATAATCTTATGGGTAAGCAAAAAAAATTATAAATATGTAAATAAAGACATCATTTGTAGGCTAGAATGATGGCTTTTTAGAATGTCATTTTGACATTGATTTGGAAATAAACAGTAAAATGAATAGAATGTAAAAGTATATTTATCAATTTATCATTATTAATCACAAAACTAGGTAAGCACTAGTTTTTACTATACTTAAAGCACAAATTTCAACATTTGGTTGTTCAAATACCCATTTGAAGTCTGTTTTTAAATTTTTTAATTTTAAAGCATATGTTTTATTTTTAGTAGATGTTTTGTTCTAAGTAAGTTTTTTAGTTAGGTTTTTTTTACTTGTCTCATGGGGACACACATTGAACCTTTATGACGAGTCAAATACTATTCATCACAAGGACTTTTGTTGTACAGTTGAATTAATCATAGTTGACTGATGAACTCTTCATTTATTCCTATTTGATTGAGTATTCGCTCACTGCTTACTTTGTTTTACCTTATAATCTACTCTTGATATAACTTTGTTTCTGATCCCCAGGGCTATGGAAATGCAAGCTTAAATCAAACAATTAGTTTTCCTCTTTATGAAGCGGTTTCCTCTAGAGTTATGGACAAATTAAATTTGTTCTTAGTTTTTTTGCATTGTCTATCTTTCTTTTGTATGTCTTTTTCTCTTGATGTTTTAAAAGGGAGCGAATACAAGCATCCAGCTAATTTTGATCTGTTTGCACTTCTGATTTTGACAACTACACAAAATAACATAGCTTTAAAAGTTATCCATATCCAAGTGATATAAATAGAGATAAAGATTGTGTGGCTGGTAAGCAGTGATATCCTTTGCCTTTGGAAATGACCTACTTTTGAACAAGCTGCTTTTTAATCATTAATAATTTCTAACATATACCATCCGGTTCTGCTACCAACTCTTTTGTACTTGCACTGAAGCCTATTTCTGCTGGACAGAAAGTTCTGTGGTTTTTGTTTGCTTAAATTGATCAGCACAATTGAACATTTATATGAATATTCATCCAGACACAATCGCGCACAGCAGATGCAGAAGTTGTGTTTTGATTGTTAACAAAAGAATTTGATCTAAATGAGACCAGCATGAACCTGATGTTTTCCATAAAACAGAAGGTACCTAGTGATTTTGTCTGATGGTTAGATGTCATTGTTGATAGACAGTAAACTGGACATAATGTGAGAAGGCCTAAAAAATAAATGTGCCTATTTTAACCCTTTGATGATAATTTTGTATTTGCTTTGAAGTGTATTTTATTGTTTTAAAGCTCTCCTTCAAACAGCCATTGTTTCTTGATCTTCATTACTTTCACAGATATTGTCTTTTATATTTATTTCCCTTTTTAATCGGATGTCATCATAATCTGCTGTTTTGTTTAGATTAGAGTTTAATTAGAAATGAATGTCACTGCAGATTGACACAAGACATAAGTGATATATATTCAAGTGCTGGAAAACTGGTCATTCACATTTACATTTATTCATTTTGCAGACGCATTTATCCAAATTGAAGTATTATGCTAGGGCCAATTATCACTGCAGAGCAAACAGGGGTAAGGTGTCCTGCTCAAGGGCACTTCAGTAATTGTTTAGCTGGCACTGGGATTCGAACCTGCAACCTTCTGCTTACAAGTCCAGCTCTCCAACAACCAGACCACAATTGAATAATTAATAGTGACTGTTTCAATGTAACCAAAGCTACAGCATAGCTGTTGTATTGTGCTGTTGAAGAATTTAAATTCGACTTCAAAACTCTCACTCTCTTAAACCCCTCGAGGTTCAGTAAGACAGAACGATGTAACTACTCCACAACAAACTGCATCTAATGCTGGAGGATGGATCTTGATGTTACATTCTGAATCTCAATGAAGGTTGAATGATGTGTAGCTATTTATATATTTCCTGCTCTGCTTTCATAACCAGCACACTGGCTTGTTTATTATATTTCATATTACATTAAGGAATTTAAATTAGCATACTGTTAGGTAGTTAGGTAGTTCTCTAAGACTTTGCCTTTACAATCATTCATTACTTGATTCATTGGTCATGTTATTCTCAAACTTTTGTGAGTCGTTACAGAGTTTTTACTAGAGAGAGAAATATGAAATGTTTGTCAGGGATATAAGGTGTGTCTATGATCTGTTATGCTTTTATGAACCATAGAGGAAATTATTTAATAAGAGGCAAATAATGATATAGATAATACAACGATGGAAAAATTTAATAGACAACTCAGTCGAGGAACTGGATTGCCAAAATGTTGTAATGCAGGGAAAGAAATTAGTATGTGTCATTCATAAGTAGTAACTTTGTTTTCTTCATAGTATTCAAATATTGCATGTATTTGATTATTTTTGGTTTGAGAGGAATGATGTAGCTTACAGAATAGAACAAAAATGATCATTTGACTTATTACTGATTTGTCTCTTATTTTTTTCAAAACAACATCTCTTTCATCAAATTTTCTTTCTTTTTTCATCATGCTGTAAGGCACAATATGTTATAATTCAACTTTTATTGAGTGCGCATACAGTACATCCCTGGGAGACCAAAAAGGAAGCTTTGCTCTTGGAAGAAGTGCTTGATATGGTATGAATCAAACTGTCTCCATTTAATAAAGAACAGGATTGCTATAATCCTGTAATATTACTCTAAGGGAACATTTTATTCTGACCATGTTCTATAGGGGCAGACGGAGGTTATTATCAGTGCAGCAGGTTACATCACCTCTAGAAGGGAGAAGAGAGCTTTATGTATTTCAGGGTGATCTGTAAAGTCCTCTCTTTTGGCTTGTGGGAAAAGAGAAGTGATTGGCATTCTCAACGTGTTTTAGCTCTGAAGCGCTGCAATAGTTTTCAGTGTTTTATATTAAAGACGCTTTATATGATATAATGTTATAAATGATATAATGATATAATGTTAGAAGGTTATAATGCTTTATAGGATATGATGTCAAAACATTAATAGCTCAGTTTTGACAAGTTCTAATTCCTGTAATAATAGAATATTCAAACAAACTAGTGATATTTCTGTTTGTTTAAGTATGTATATACTTTACAGGCACTGAAGAATTAACAAAACCTTTCAAATATCAGTATTTCTTGACGTTTTAAAGTCATTCCAGTCCAGTATTGGTTGGATTTTCATAAATCAAACCTAAGGACATAAAGTCATCAAACAGCAATGTCATAGACTTTCAGTATATATTTACATAAAAATATAAAGTATAAAACTACAAATATTACTGCTGATTAAATTGATTAATAGTGAATAGAATTGCTTTCTGTATTTTAGGTCTGAAAAATACAGAGCACTTTTTGTTATTTTGACATGTTTCTTCTGGATTATCTTTTTTCCTTTGATATTTGGTAGAAATTTTTAGTACTTCACAGAATAAAGAAGTGTCAAAAATAATTATTTTGCCTAAACACATATCTTTGCGGTGTACATACACTTAAAAAAAGATCCTTTACAATGCATTTGGTTTCACAAAAAGTTATTTGTGGTGAAAAAAGTTCCAATTCCAATTATAAAAAGAAAAGATATTGCTGAGTTCTTTAAGGGCCTTAGACAGAATGTTTTTTATTTATACTATCAATGTATTGTATTGTACCATGTTGTGGTCTCTGTGTACTACTGCTGTTATGTGTGTATATACTGAAATCTAGTGTCACCAAATTCCTATATCTCTTTCTGACTTCTTAATCCAGTGGATTTTTAGAAGAAAGTCACATTATGGCTTCAACGGCTCAACAACAGAGCCTATGAGCAAAGCAAAATTAAAATTCTATTTTCATGGGTCCTGCCCCAGTCAAGCAGCTGCCGTTGAGAAAAATTTGAATACTAAAATATAGCTTTAAAAGGACAGCTTTCTTCATGTATAATAGACTTCCTTGGAACAGATATGTGTCATTGTCAGATATGCGTGTTTGTGTGTTTGTGTAAACCAAAGCTCCTAATCAGTTAGGTATCTTATTCGTGATGCATGTTGAGGCTGGAGGTGGACAAAATCACTAATGTTTAAGCACTCTGTATTCTGGAAATAATAAATCACAAATTCTATAATGTTGAATTTATAAAGTGAGATAATTATATAGAGGCTTGCTTAACATTGTTTCATTCTGAATAATGACAGCTTACTTATTGGTCCCGTAGTCCTGTAGATCAAAACAAGATTATATTTTCACAAATTTCCAAAAAACAAAATGTTCCCTGACACATTTGTTGATCATTTAAATGTGTTCTACTATGGTAGTCCGTGAGGCTCCAGTAATCTCAGTTGCTAACATTCTTCTAAATATATTTCCAAGAAATGTATACCGGTTTGGAATGTTTGAACACAAGGATTCCAGATTATCATTGATTACCGTAGTCAAAACAATTTAAATGGTTTTCAAAGGTGCCTGCAACTTGTTTATTTCCTAAATTCTAAAATATATACTTATTTGTTCAGCAGAACAAAAAATCTTTTTTAGAATATAGACATTGTGTTGCGCTTGAAATCTGACATGCTAACATTCTTCCAAATATCTTTTTATGTGTTCAGTGAAATGTTTATAGGTAAGAATTAACTTGAGGGTTAGTAAAGGAATTTTAATTTTTTGGGTGAAATACCCCTAAACATTTTAGAAAATGTCAGATTTCTTATCATTAACATTCAGAAGCTTCTTTCAGTCCATCTGCTCAGGTGCCTGACTAGTGCCTTTCCTGCTGGCCACCATAATCCCCTGATCTGGCCAATCAGAGCTTTAATCCTGCCTGAGGGCGGGGGCACGGCGGCGTGAAGCAGCTCTTTGGACCAGAGTACTCAATCTGGATCAGGCAAAGCTCCAACCAACCCCAGACTGACCAAGATTGACCCCGACTGTCTGGCTACATGCACTCCCAACCCCTTCAGTGGGATGTCATTTAAATCTGATCTAAAATCAGATTTGTAATCAGCCATGTTAAGATTATTGTACGTTTGGAAAAGTAAAGCTGATCTCAGACCACCTCCTTTCTCTTTTCTCCCCTTATGTCCCTGAAAAGCAATAAACAGAGAATGTAATTAATGTCATTGTTTTCCAACAGGCAATAATTGCCATTAAACATCAGTATATGGGATAAGCTCACCCAAAAATTATTTTTATTATTACTATTTGTTTATTCATCCTAATTTAATTTAAAGCTTGCATATGACTCTTTTTTTCTGCCGAAAACAAAAGAGAATATTTTGATAAATGTCTTCTTTGGCTACCATTTATGTAGAAGAAAATACAATCCAGGCGTAGAATGAGATGTAGGTGAGTAAATTATTTTAATTCAGGCTGAACTGTTTCTTTAACAAGTTTTGTTAAGGGTTTGTTGCTAACCATGCTTTTCAAAGACCCAAATTGAGTCTAACATCAGGAAAGTTTAAAATCCAGATGAATATTAAACAAATGTTTAAACATCATACACATCACTAATGTTCTTTCATCCTATTGGTGAGGCCTCAGCTTTCATATTTACCTTTTTAAGAACTGTCACCCAATGATCCTAATTCAGTATTAAAGTTATGGTAAATATGAACTGTCTTATTTCATCTTAAAATGTTTCAGGTCTGTGCACTGACACACATGAAGCTAATGTGATTAAAATACCCACTCAAATTAAATGGGATTTACGAAGATTGGTCCTGGGTGTTGCCATGGAGCTTGCGCATTGTCAGAGTTAAGAGGATGTTAAAGACTCAGAGAGGCTCTTTATGTTAATTACATTGTCTGGAAGTTTGCTTCAGTTTTGCACCTAAATATCAGTCAACTAATGGCTGTTTAACTGAAAATTAGAGTGTTGTCATCATAAACTTACCTTCTAGTTATTTTAAAGACTTAGAGCAGAACACAAAAGGAGATATTTTGAAAAATGTTTGTAACTGGGAGAAACTATTCATTCCTATTATATTGATACAAAAGACATTCTTTAAAACATCTATTTTCTGCAAAAAACTAACAGATGTATACATTACAAAAGGGTAAGTAAAACTCGGTTCTGTTGTTGTTCACTGTTTTCCTGCAGAATCCGTTTTAGTTAGGTGAATTACGAGATTTGTGCGAAGTTTAGATAAATGAAATGTAACTATTGTTTGTAAACAGAATATAATTATACGTCTTTTAATAATGCATTGGATTAAATTATACATTCTTTTCAATTAAATTGACTAAACTTATGCAAATACCTACTGCACAAAATATGGTGTCAAACCACACAATGTAAGATGCTGCGGATATTACATCACAGTGGATATATTCATGATGTTGACCAAAAATAATTAAAATTACATTCTCCTTTACTAAGTAAGGGTTTTTATAGGCAGGGTCATGCATATATATGGTAATAACTGAGTAATAGGGTGAAAACAATAGTACATTTGCTGAAACATTCTTCCTTCATAGGACTACTCAAACCCCTTTGCGACTTTCTGCAGCTTTTGGCGAGTTGATAAATTGGATTGGCTGTGGACAGCAGCTCATTTGAGTTTTCTATATACTGTCTCTATGGTTTCCTTCTAATTTATTTCAGACTCAAAGTTTTGGGGAGCATTTTAATACACATGGATTCTCAAATCAAATGAGGCACAGCAGTGCTTCGAGATCGGCCACAGTTTCACCTGTAGAAGAAAACATTAAAGCAGACTTGTACTCACTGGCCCGCCAGATGTAAACAGTGTAGAGTTTTCCCTGAGGTTTCATAGGGATCAAGAGTGAGTCTGTCCACAGTAATCAATCTTGTCTCTGAACACTGCTCTTCAGTACACTCGAGATGTTGGGTCTGTTTAACTGGAGATGAGGAGCTGTGAGGAAGATTTTGATCTGAAAGATCACATTAATTTTTTATATTTCTGTCAGTCTTGCCTTAATAATAAAGTATCGTCAACATGTTTGAGATCTACCTACTGTTCATACCGATTAGTTTATTGTAAGATGGAATTTGCATCTGTACATGGACACTGTTAGTGGGAAGCATTTACTCAGCGCTCATCTGTTTTGTGCTGATCGGCTTTGGTCATAGTTGATTGCCATTTAAGCTAATGAAAATGAATGTCTGCATCAGCAGTTTCCTGGATATATTTATTCATATTACTCTGGAGCTGATTTTTTTAAACAATTTACATTCATTAACTTAATTTAAATAGTCAAAATCGAAGGTAGTTGATGCATGCAACCGTGTCTATTGGCGATTGGGCATCAACAGAAAATTAACAACTTTGCATACTGTCTTTGGTGGTAGTTGGTGGAATGCGCTCTTGTCGCACTGAGAGTGACCAGTGGATAACATTAAATGTGTTCTCCAGATGCATACATAAATTAGACCATTTTCTGTTTTTTTTTTTATTGATTATTAATAGGTAAAGTGATGGGTTTTTTAACTTTCGAACTCATGTATGACTTGTTTGAATTTACTGAACTGAATTTTTATTGAACTATTTGCATTTATGTGCAGAAACGGAAGACTGGATAAACAGTACATTACAGAAGATATGCTCTTTATTTTTAGACCTCATGTACTCCAAAGAAAATATTTGTAAAATTATTAAGGAGAATTTAAAACATTTAGTTTTTTGATAGCCTAGATTCTTGTCACAGTTCTCATGTCTTCCATTACTGTCAGTCCTCACATTGCGGTGGGATAAGATGTTACTTAAATTCTGACAGAGCAGTCCCTTTATTCAATTACATTTTAAAATATAAAAATAATTGTAATAATTTAACATGTCAGTGTTAAAACAATATAATACAGTGTTTTTGTCCATTCCTGAAAAGTTGAGGTTGTCGTCTTAATGCGTTGTATCACCACTTTATCCTCTTATATTTAACAGGTCTTGTGTCTTGTGCAGACTGTTTCCCTAGCTCTCATTAAACAGTCCCTCAAAATTTAGGAAACACCCAAGGCACAGTGTGGTTTCTGAGGACATCAGTTAAAAAAGCTGATTTTGGTGCAAATACATTACAAGTAAACTTGAAATTATCATGGAAGAAAGCAATAATATTTGTATTATTTTATTCTGATTACAAAATATTAAATAACATACATGTCATAGTCAAATAATCGCCTCGGCCTAGTTACTAGTTCAACCATTGGGCAACTATGTGAACATATTGACCTTGCCATGATGAGTTTTTACCAAAGGTTTTTAGTCTATTTATAATATAGCTTTCAACATTTGGTGGTTCAAATCCCCATGTTATGTCTCTCTTTAAGTTTTTGTATAATTTTTATTTTTAGTGCACTATTATTTATAGTCAAGTAAGGGATTTTTTCAGGATTGTCATATCCATAAGGCTACATTTTGCTAATAATGTTCCATAAAGACATAACCCTTGACTATTTGCTGGATATTTTTTATATTTTTGATGATTTGTGGTTTGTACATTTTAATTCACATAAATCATAAGCAGTTTGTTATCTTTGAAGTATTTCTCTTTCTTAAAATAGAAATTTAAAAATAGACTGCAATTGTTCTATTGTTTAAACACTATTAAAAGGTTTTGGTTCAGTTTACTGGTCACAATTATATTCTTAAAGTGTTTTATATCAGGTCTATAATGCTAAATGTCATGTCCATACACTGGAATTGTCCCAATGTAAATCTTCTTTGGGCAGTCCTTTGGAGTAATATATGAAGTCAACGTTTGAAAACACTTTAAACTCAGATTTTTCTAATGGTGGATATTTTGATTATTCAAAAACAATTTATTTAATTATAAACTCTCTATGTTATTAAATATGTTTTCGTATTCTGTGTTGTCTCTTAACAATTCATAATTATCACAAATTAAAAAGGATTCATACCAATACTGGCTAAAATATATAATATATAAATATATATAAAAAATATATAAAATATAAAATACACTTCTGGAGGGAAGTTTATATATATGATTATATATGCAGTGCATGTGTCTGTGTGATATATGGAGTCAGTGAAGTGATGCATGTATTGGTTTCTTCTTGCCCAAAACTTCAAAGATTAAGATGGAACTTTAGACTGTGTTTGTATTGCTGGTGGTATATAATTGTTCTATCATTCTGAAGTGCAGATGCATATCAGAGAGGAGAAATGGAGTCACGCTTTCTGACTCAAGGTCCATCTCATGCATTGTACAGGAGAAGGTTTGGTTATGATGGGCCTTTCCAAGCTTTGTGCTAATGAACAAAAAGAAAAATACCTCCTGCATATACGTAAAACTAGAGCACATTGGTTGTTAAGCGCAATTATTTTTAATGTCGGGAATACTGTTGTCATGCCTATTCACCATCAGCACAATACACATGTTTATTGTTTTTGTTTACAAGATTATGTAAAATGAGAGGTATACTGTAAATCAGGGTATGGGGCGAAGTGGGGGATGCAATAATTTAACATAGACACAATAATAATTGTGTCTATGTATTCTGTGAATTTGCCAATAACGACAACATAACAATATTTTAATTTCATACATAGAAACGTTATGTGTAAGTCTTATATTGCACTAGCTTTACTTTACAAAATGACAACAGAATATTGCTTACTGATAATAATAATAATAATAATATTAAAAACAAAACATAAAAGAGAGGTTTTAAGATTTATTATTCTAAATAACAAAAAATAAATACTTAAAACTTCTCAATG
Organism: Triplophysa yarkandensis; assembly: GCA_033220385.1. Lineage (NCBI taxonomy): Eukaryota > Metazoa > Chordata > Actinopteri > Cypriniformes > Nemacheilidae > Triplophysa > Triplophysa yarkandensis. The sequence goes on along the minus strand of CM065664.1, from coordinate 10,327,987 downwards.
AAAATATTTTTTATTTACAGAATGATAAAAAAAATACTTGAAGTTTTTTGTGTTATGAATGCGCACACCCAGATGGCAGAGGATGTGACAACAGGACATTCGACTTATTGTTGATTTAGAGTTAAGAATGTATTCATGCAGACAATATTTAAAATAATTTCAGTTGTTCATTTGTTTATTTTAATATTTGTGCCGTTCTAGACTACGAAACATGTTAATTTAATAAAAAAACACCCTGATGAGTTGTGTGCTTTATGGAATTTTCGGTTTCTCTAAACTGTGTATTCGCTGTGTTATTGATTACCATGTAAAGTTTTATAGCAACAGTATATAACACCTATAAAAGAATGTAATGTAAAATATGGCACTGTTCCAAAAAAACTAAGCTGTGTATTTCCAGGCTTCCAAAGCAGCATTTTGAATTAAATAAATGCCTATAACTTATATGATCGATTTGTTACACTTTATATTATCAAAACCCCTAAAAGTATTAACAATGCTGTGCATGCATGGATGATTTGGTTTTCATGGAAAAGTTGAGATTGCAAAGCTTTTATACAAATGGCAGACACTATATTTACCAAAACATTGTGCAAAATAGTCGGTTTTTTAAACTGTTCTGTTACTGAAGTTATTTGCATATCAACTCTTCGGGTTTAGGAATGCAGCCTCTCTATCAGAATAAGTGTTTATTGTCTCCTCATTTGCAAGTTTCCCGAGGGTGTATGTTAATGTGCGCTACATTCTGTTGTGCATGTTCGCTCTTGTGTGCGTGATATTGATTTTCTTACATGTGGCTAGGTGTCTAATGGGGTGTATTGATTGAATAGATGTGGTGAAAGGTGAACGCACAACAGCTCTGTTTGTTTACTTTAATCACTGTGTTGTGCTGAAGGCCTCATGCCAGAGAGAATTAAATCATGAACCACATCTCCAGCGAATTCACTTTCTTAACTCTAATTACACTCAAATCGTAACTTCTCTGCTTGGAGAGTTGGATAGACGCAGAGAATATATAAAGAGTTGGCCAACATCCTGCATTCATTGGATATTCATTGTTTATCTGAAAGTTTTTTCTCGTTTGGGAGTTGTTTTCCTCACCACCTTCAGCTGCAGCTCCTCTGCCCTTGTACTGCCCATCAGGAGGCTGCTGACATCAGCCTTAACTGCACTTATTAGAAATATTTAAATGCTATTTATTGGATCCCATATGTATGTATATGTATAAAGTCTGCATAATATATTACTATATTACTAGTGTTTCTCTCCTTTTGACTTTTTGCCTGTCTGCGTGTGCTGTGTACTTTGCCATGATTTTTTATGAAAAATATAAAAGCAACATGTTGAGCTGCTTTGAAACAATGTAATATGATAAAAGGGCTATATTAATCTTGACTTCACAATAATTGATTGTGTTTGTTAAGAAAATTGCTCTTTTTCTTGTTTTAATAAATTATTCCAGTATTTTATAAATTACTTCACAAGTGTGAATCAGGGCTGCACTAATTGTTAATTTACTGCACTCTTTTAGACAAATTACTACTATTGCTTTTGCACAGTTCTAAAGACCATGCAAAGGTTAAAATGTAATACCTTAAGAAAGGTTATAGTAAAATACACTTTAATTGCTTCAGTTGCATTCAAGATCCAGAAAACAGTATCTGAATAGGCATAACACTTCTGTTGCTTCGTTTCCATTGGTGGTCCACTGTGATTACTTCTGAATCTTCCAGTCTCATCAGAATTCTCCCTCTGCTCATTGTTGCGTTAAATGGGGCTGATGAGAGAAAAACCCATTGTGTTGGGGTGATGGAACGCTCACTCGCTCAGCTAAATGTGCCACGGCCGTCTTCATCGATTTTCCGTCACATCTCAGGTGACAGACCAATTCCGACGAGGTGTACAGCATGGCAGTCGTAATACGATTTGGACTGCAGAAACACATTTCAGAGCAGACCGACAGGGCAGTTAGTGTTTACATCATTCTAAAGAATGAAAGATTAATTCAATGTTGATTAAGATTCACTAGTGAAATTCATCTGCACTTGTATATTTAATATTTAAAAGGCTTCTGTTGTGTATTTCCTTGCACATTTGAATTATTTCATTCCTTCCTTTATCTCCAAAACCCTGGTCACCTTCAACAAAGCAATGTGAAGTTACAAAAAACGAACAGCCTTAGTGGACTACTGTAAACAGACTGGCTTGTGCTGAATTTAGAGATCCTTCACTGACAGACAGCCTACAGGTGCAATGACGGGGAATAACACTCCAGTAGAATTCATAAGAAGGCTTCTAGATACCATCCTTGATCCTGTCTGATACTGCTACTGTATCTAACAAATCTCTATCCGGGGCAACCACTTTTCTATAACCGTTATGGTTTCATGTTTTTGATGTTATTTACTGTGACTACCTGCACAATCAAATATTTAAAGTTCTTTTTTCTTAATTACCTGTTTTCTTTATTTCCATAGGTGAGCCTCGGAAGTTTGACCCAACATTTAGAGGACCAGTTTATAGCAGGTGAATCAAGCCCAAAGCCACATACGCATATGTGACACAACACTTACCAACATTCTTCAAAATTACTTCTTTTTTTTGCTAAATGCTTTTATACTTCACAACAGGAAGCTTTATCTGTGTTGCTGGCCTAAATAGTGAGGGACTTGAAAAAACACTGAATTCAAAGCTTAGTTTAGCAAGAATTTAATTTCACTATATGTAAAATAGAACACAAATAAATGTCTTTTACTTGCTACTGTCAAAGTGAGTGGAACTGCAGGAGCTGTAAAACAAAACAAAAACTGGTCAGCCAGCCAAAGGAAGGCCCAGTAACCCACATAAAGCGATGAAGGGTCATTTTAATAAAGAATGAGGAAAGTGCTCCCTTTCCTACTTGTGAAAGACAGACTAAGGAGATAGCAAACGAATATGGAAGAGGATGCTGTTGTGTTCCAATATCTCTTTCAATGAGTCTGCCTATGTTCAAAGTACAGTTTCTGTGCATAAAATGTAAATCTAGGACATATATGTGTGCATTAAGAAACTGACGAAGCAATGTTTACAAACCTTTTGAGATCCATAGAATATTTATAGAATTTAGAAGCAGCATCACACGGAATTCGAAAACTTAAGAAACTTAAAATATCAAGGAGATGATTTTATTTATGTTGTTGTGTGTATATTTTTCATCTGTTTGTGATTATTGGTTGCAAACAAGTCCATTAGCACTCTGTTGTAAATATTTGCATGAATTGCTTTCATTTGTTCAGAGGATTTCCGCTAAACGGAGATGATTACACATTTGTCATAAAGTAATTACGCAGCAAGTCGTGACACATTAGGCCTGAATGTCTATTCCAATGCTTTTCTTATTCAGTCTTTAACAGAAGAAGGCAGAAATTAATTATTCTCAGGCAGAAGCGTCAATTCTTCAGTCATTTATATTCCTAACAGCTGCTCTTGAAGTGGAAAGAGGAAGAGGTGATTGGGTTTTGATAGCTAAAGATGTAATTATAGATGGCCCTATGTAGAGCAATAAGTTATACATGAATCTCTAAGCATTTTCGCTGCAGAGCTGGTGTTTTTGCATGTATTTTGGTTCACATTTTCCCACCCATTGGTTTCGGATTGGATGAGGTCAGGGGGTTGACAAAGGGATGTGGTCGACAGTTAAATTAGAGGCTGTGTTTAATGATTCATTGTTTTAGTTGTTCCTTTGACTTAATTATAATAATTCCACATGGATTATTTGGCAGGAGAAAGACATTGTTAGAGCAGTTTGATGCTTGTTAACAACACATCTGTTATCTGGGAATTTTATACACTGATTAGCTTTACACAGATGAAGAACTCTGAGTTTAATATCAACTCTTTTTTATTTGAATTGAATTATTTATTTTACTTAAGGCAGATACATTTAGACAGAATCAATTTCTTTTTATAAAATTAGTTCCCTTTCTGTCAGTCTCTCGACGTTGTGTCGAAGAACGACAGTATGGGGGTTCGCTCTTGAGAACCAATCGACTCTGACTTTGTTTAAAAGGCCAATGAAATTTGGCGAATGAAATTTGCATGCCATGCCCCGCCCCGGACATCCGGGTATAAAAGGGGAGACGGCGTGCTCATTCATTACCTTTTGTTCTTCGGAACCTGGCGGATGACTTCGAGTCTGAAGCAAGAATCGACTTCTGGCGATCATCTTCCTGCTGGTGTCACGACGCGGTTTGCAGCGGACTGTCCATCTTCGACTCCCCTGAGCGTCCAGCAGAAGACAGAGAGTGTCTTCTCTTTCTTAAAAGAGCAAATTCTAACAGCGTGTTGCCTCATGGCGCATAGCTGTTCCCTTGGTTGCGGCAAGCTTGTCCTAGATGGGGACACCCATGATGCCTGCCTCGTGTGTTTGGGTCTCCAGCACGCTGAGGCGGCATTTATGGGACCGACCTGCCCGCATTGCGAGCAGATGTCGATCAAGACGTTGCGGTTACGGGTGGCTTCTTTCCTTGGAGAGCGAGCCACCATTTCGTCAGCTCCTTGTGGATCGTTGGCTGCGGCTACGGCACGGTCGGCGGTCTCGAGGAGCGGCGTCCGTGATTACGAGGGCTCTATGGATGTCACCCCGTCAGCCTCTGGCTCGCGGAGCATCCATACCTCGGCACGCTCGTCTACCCCATCAGCGAGAGACGGTACGCTGTCTCTCGCTTCCTCCCGGGATGAGGACGAGCTGTCTGTCGCAGCATCGGAGGGTGACCTGCTAGCCTCGGATTCGGAGGACATCCTGGAGCTTCCGCCTCTGGCAGGTAAGTCCCGGGATGATTCGGATCCTGAGATGGCGGCCATGCTTTCCCGGGCCGCCGTGAGCATTGGGCTTCAGTGTACAGCCCCGCCGTCACCCCAGCGTTCGCGGCTGGACGCATGGTACCTGGGATCCGGGCGGGGTTCAAAGCCACGCCCGATCCCGGTGCCATTTTTTCCGGAAGTGCACGAAGAGATCACGAAGTCGTGGAATGCGCCGCTTTCGGCGCGTACACGGCAGACGGGTTCTTCCACCCTCACTTCCCTCGATGGGGGGGCAGCAAGGGGTTACGTTGACATACCCCAGGTGGAGCGGGCTGTTGCGGTGCACTTGTGCCCTCAGACCGCTTCTACCTGGAGGGGTCAGCCGAAACTTCCATCCAAGGCGTGTAAGACCTCTTCGACCCTCGGGTCGAGAGCTTACGCTGCCGCTGGACAGGCTGCTTCCTCGCTCCATGCCATGGCCATCCTGCAGGTCCACCAGGCCAAGGCCCTTAAGGAGCTAGACGAGGGAAGTTCTGACCCCGCAGTTCTGCAGGAGCTGCGCACTGCGACTGACCTGGCCCTCCGGGCCACGAAGGTTACGGCGCGTGCCCTGGGTCGGACGATGTCCACTTTGGTGGTCCAAGAGAGACACCTCTGGCTGAACCTTGCGCAAATGCGTGAGGCCGAGAAAGCCCGCTTTCTCGATGCCCCCATTGCGCAGGGTGGGTTGTTTGGAGACACGGTGGAGAGCTTCTCTGAGCAGTTTTCCGCCGTGCAGAAGCAGACGGAGGCTATCAAGCATATCCTCCCTCGCCGCAGCCAGGCCGCCCCCGTGCCGTCTAGGCTCCGTGCATCGTCTGCTCCCAAACGGCCTCGCCCCTCCCAACCGACCACTCCGGTTGTATCTCCCCCTGAGGCGGCGACCCGGAGATCGGCGACCCGGAGGAGAGCGACTCCTCCCAGTCAGCAACCACCCCGCAGGAAGCGCGGGAAGCGGACCTGACGGGAGGCAACCAGCGGAGGAGACACCACCATGCCCGGCCCAGGACATTCTATCTCCAAAGTGGCCGGTGCGGGACGGTCCTGCCACGTCCCAACTCGTGCCGGGCCCTTTTCAGGGCGCCCACTTCCTCTCAAAAAGAGCTGTTTCCTCCTCTGGTTTTAAAACTCAACCGCTATCACTCTCCGAGCGACGGTGTACGGTTGCAAGACGTTTCGTCAGTCCGACCCCACGTTGCGTCAACCCGACCCAACACTGCGTCACGACTAGACGTTGCGTCACATCGGCGGAATTGCAGTCAGACACTCTCTCAAATAGACGGTGTGCTACACTGCAAATCCCACAGGCAGGTAAGTACTCGGGACAGCAAGCCTCTAGGGGATCCGTCCCCAGGCAGAGCGGCTGTCCTGAGAGCCACAGAACCCCCCTCCATGGAGATGGTGAAGGAGATCGTTCCTCTGGTCCCGCTGGCCCAACGACTGCACGCATGGTCCATGCTAGGCAGACCGGGGCGGTGGCTAGACCGAACGATCCGTCTCGGCTATGCGATCCAGTTCGCCAGACACCCTCCCAAATTTCGGGGAATCCTTCAGACTTCGGTACGAGGGAAGGATTCCGCCGTTCTTCGGGCAGAGGTGGCGACTCTTTTGGCAAAAGAAGCGATCGAACCCGTTCCCATGGCCGAGATGTCGTCGGGCTTCTACAGCCCGTACTTCATTGTCCCCAAGAGAGGTGGAGGGCTGCGCCCAATTCTGGACCTGCGTTCACTGAACAGGTGTCTATACAGACTTCCGTTCAGAATGCTAACACAGAAGCGCATCCTCGAGTCTGTCAGACACGAGGATTGGTTCGTGGCGATCGACCTGAAGGACGCGTACTTTCACGTCTCGATACTTCCTCGGCACAGACCGTTCCTACGGTTCGCCTTCGAAGGTCGGGTGTACCAGTACAAAGTCCTGCCCTTCGGGCTGTCCCTATCTCCCCGCGTCTTCACGAAAGTCGCGGAAGCCGCACTATCCCCCCTCAGAGAGCAGGGCGTGCGTGTACTAAACTATCTCGACGACTGGCTTATCTTGGCTCACTCGCGAGATCTAGTATGTACACACAGGGACATGGTGCTTCAGCACCTAAACCGATTGGGTTTACAGGTCAACCGGGAGAAGAGCAAGCTCGCCCCAGTGCAGAGCATCTCTTATCTCGGTATGGAACTAGACTCTGTCACCATGTTGGCACGACTCACGGAAGAGCGTGCCCAAGCCTTGCTGCGAAGCCTGAGCAAGCTCAGGCGTCCAGTGGTCTCCCTGAAATATTTTCAGAGGCTCCTGGGGCATATGGCATCCACGACTGGGGTTATCCCACTCGGGTTGATGCACATGCGACCACTTCAGCATTGGCTTCAGAGTCGGGTTCCGAGGAGCGCGTGGCGCACAGGCACCAGGCGGATTGCCATCACGCCTCAGTGTCGGAGCACCCTGGCCCCATGGTCCTCCGGGACCTTTTTACGAGCGGGAGTACCCCTCGGACAGGTTTCGAGGCGCGTTGTGGTGACAACGGACGCCTCCCTGTTGGGCTGGGGAGCAGTGTGCAACGGGCATACAGCTTCGGGTCGATGGACGGGTCCCCGACTGTACTGGCATATCAACTGCCTGGAGTTGTTAGCGGTCATGCTCGCCCTCAGGAGGTTTCTACCTCTAGTGAGAGGCAAGCATGTGCTGATCCGCTCCGACAGCAGGGCCGCGATAGCGTACATCAACCGCCAAGGCGGGATGCGCTCGCGCCGCTTGTCACAACTTGCCCGACGCCTCCTCCTCTGGAGTCAGCAGAAAATAAGATCTCTGCGAGCCGTATTTCTCCCAGGCTACCTGAACCAGACAGCCGACGCGCTCTCTCGTCAGACGCCGCCTCGAGGAGAATGGCGACTCCATCCTGGGACGATCCGGCTGATATGGGAAATGTTTGGTCAGGCACAGGTGGACCTGTTTGCCTCACCAGACAACACCCATTGCCCCCTGTGGTACTCCTTGACCGAGGGTTCCCTCGGCACAGATGCCCTAGCGCACAGCTGGCCCCGGGACAAGTGGAAGTACGCCTTCCCCCCAGTGAGCCTTCTTGCACAGGTCCTGTGCAAGGTCAGGGTCGAGGAACACCAGGTCCTGTTAATTGCGCCATACTGGCCCAACCAGGCTTGGTTCGCAGAGCTAATACCTCTAGCGATAGCTCCCCCCTGGCCCATTCCCCTGCGGAAGGACCTTCTGTCCCAGGGGAAGGGTACGGTATGGCACCCGCGACCAGACCTCTGGAATCTCCATGTCTGGTCCCTGGACGGGACGAGGAGATCCTGAACGAATAACCTCCGGCGGTGGCGGACACAATTGTTCAGGCGAGGGCACCAACCACGAGGCGTTTATACGCTGCAAAGTGGCGCATCTTCTCGTCCTGGTGCTCTTCACATGGTGAAGAGCCCGGAGCATGTGCGATCAGTGCAGTGCTGTCCTTTCTCCAGGAGAAACTAGAGGACAGCCTTTCGCCATCTACGCTCAGGGTATATGTTGCCGCGATTGCCGCACACCATGAGCTGGTGGAGGGTAAGTCTCTCGGACAGCACAGCCTGGTCACAAGGTTCCTCAGGGGTGCGAGGCGGGTTAATCCCCCGCGTCCGCGCTCCATACCCTCTTGGGATCTCGATGTGGTCCTAGCGGGCCTTTCCGAGACTCCTTTCGAGCCCCTAGTAGAGTCTGACCTTCCTCGTCTCACGGGGAAGACAGCACTCCTAGTAGCGCTCGCCTCTATCAAGAGGGTAGGGGACCTACATGCACTCTCCATGTCCGACGAGTGCCTACAGTTCGGGCCGAATAACTCTCACGTTATCCTGAGACCCCGACCCGGCTACGTGCCCAAAGTTCCTACCACCCCCTTTCGGGATCAGGTAGTGAACCTGCAGGCGCTCCCCACAGGGGAGGAAGACCCAACTCCTTCAGTGCTGTGTCCGGTACGAGCGTTACGCTTCTACCTGGAACGCACGCAGAGCTTCAGGAGCTCTGAGCAGCTTTTTGTCTGTTATGGAGGTCAGCAAAGAGGGAGAGCTGTCTCCAAACAGAGATTGGCACACTGGATCGTGGATGCCATTTCCATGGCTTACCGATGCCAGAACCTGCCATGCCCGCTCGCAGTGAGGGCTCACTCTACTAGGGGTGTAGCCTCCTCGTGGGCTTTGGCTCAGGGCGCCTCTCTGGCAGACATCTGCACAGCTGCGGGTTGGGCTACGTCCAACACCTTTGCAAGGTTTTATAACCTCAGGGTGGAACCAGTATCAGCTCGGGTTTTACGCAGGTAGAACTAGCCACTGGCCGGGCGTACGCCTGCGAAAGAGCCTTCTTCCCTTTTCAGGTGAGTTCAGTGCTCTAATCTACCTCTCTACTTCCCCTACAGGCGAGTATAGGTAACCTAATTCCATCACTCAGCACCTCCATGGTAACAGGCCGGGCGGAGCGGACCTTGTAACCAGGCTGAACATCGGAGTGAGCTGCCCCTTTTCAGGTGAGCCCCTTTCTTCAGCCAGTGCTCCGTACGTAGTGGCTCCCCCCCTCAGGGGTGGCCCCGTACGATGTAATTCCTTCACCAGAATTCCCCATTAGGTGAATGTGTGATCTCCCTCACGTGGTGCTCCCAAAATACAGGTAGCAATGCACACTAATTTTTTCCATGAGTTCTGCCCTTATCAGGTGAGACCATTGGTACATCTCCACATGTTAACCTCCCTACGGTAGGATGTGGCCTCCGTAACGCACTCCCTCCTTGAAGGGGCCGCGTTTCCCAGTGCAGTTCACGGTCGGGCGGCTATCTCGCTGTAGAGATAGGAAGGCCGTCGCCCGTGGAGACCGGTGGTAAGTTACCTCTCACCTTTTTGTCAAAAAGCTCTGGGACGTGTTACCATTTCCCCACTGGAAGGTTACGCTCTCACGTAGAAGCACAGACCGTTGGACCCGCTCGAGCCTGTCAGGGTCGCTCCGCTAGAGATCGTGACGCAGCACAGCGACGTGGCGTGTTACATAGGAACCCCATACTGTCGTTCTTCGACACAACGTCGAGAGACCGACAGAAAGGGAACGTCTGCGTTACTGTTGTAACCCCGGTTCCCTGATGGAGGGAACGAGACGTTGTGTCCTTTCGTGCCACGTCGCTGTGCTACTCGCTGCAGCGATCGTGAGTCATCCTTACGTTCCTCAGCACAAAAGGTAATGAATGAGCACGCCGTCTCCCCTTTTATACCCGGATGTCCGGGGCGGGGCATGGCATGCAAATTTCATTCGCCAAATTTCATTGGCCTTTTAAACAAAGTCAGAGTCGATTGGTTCTCAAGAGCGAACCCCCATACTGTCGTTCTTCGACACAACGTCTCGTTCCCTCCATCAGGGAACCGGGGTTACAACAGTAACCCAGACGTTTTCTTGCTGTAGATGTTAGGAACTAAGAGCATCTTCTGTCCTACAGTCTCAGAATTAGGATATAATCCACTTCTCATCAGTTGAATAATTCTGTCCTTACTTTAAGTACTCCAGAATATAATTACTTCTATGACACAAATATTATAAATAGGAACTACCACTCATCTCTGCCAGCTTATGTTTTCAGGAGCAGCAGACAGATCAGAGATGATCCTTAGATGAAACACACTTTGAAAGTCATAGGGTAAGACCTAGCAGGATAGAAGGAAGTACCTGTTTGGAAAAACCTTTGGGAAAAAATGGGACATGAGAGTTTTTCAATAAACAAAAAGGAAATATCTCAGACTGATTGGTATGAATTGAGGTGAGCATCAGTTTAATAACCTAAATGTATTGACTAAAAGGAACAGAATTTTCACGGAGAAATTTGATATCTGAAAATATGCATGTCGTTGTTGTCCGTACAAAACATTGTATTTTTTGTTTTTTTAAATTATTTTCATTAATCATAGGCAGCCTTTATTTTTAATACTTTGTGTTAGTCTGATCGTTAAATGTATTTCAAAGTACTTATATTTTTTTGATGATTAAAACAGTGCCTTTTCTACTATATATATATATATATATATATATATATATATATATACCACACCTTTTTATTATAATTTTAATTTTATTCATTAATTTTATAATTTTATTTCATTATATTATAAAAATAGGTCCCACATTTACATGTTTTTTTTCTGGAAGCAGTTTGTATGTTTATGTATTTTTGTGCATGGCATAAACAACACCATTAAACAGACCAGGGCACCAGTAAATAAATATAGAGGTAATAAGTAGAAATAAGATAAATTATTTATCAAGACATATGTTTGTTTAAGCTGGGATGCATTCATTGAAGACATCCGCTTTTAACAGCTCTGATCCGCTGATGCACTTCTACTGTTTCTGTGTTCATCCTTCAAATCTCTAAATTATATATCCACTGACCAAATATTAGATAAATCTCAGCCAAGTTCATACCCAAAGAAATAACTGTCAACGCAAGCCAGAGAGCATCAGTAGACATTTCAGAAGATGGATTCCTCTTGTTTGCCTGGCCAGTTTGTGCTGCACTCAGACTTTAGCTAATTGGATGTTTATAAGCAACTGAAAAGGCACAAATGTCAGGACATGTCAACTTCTCCAGGGCTCCAAATCACCCTAAGACCCTAGAGAGTTAAGCCTTCACACAGACCTGTTCTTCATTTACAGCTCAAAGGACAGTTTAGTTTGTAAAAAAAAGGATATTTGAACCAGTTTTAAGTGACACTTGCTTCTTCTGCTAGAAAGTCTATACCTTAAATGATTATTCTGTATTTACTGTCCTAAACACTAAATGGTTTTACTTTCATGTGTTTAATGAGAGATGTGTGGAAAGCTTGAACAACAGCTATTCTACTTCTATACTAGAAAAGAAATCCTCCAGATACAGACACAGCTGTCGACTCCAAACATTTCACTGAATCCTATGAGAGACGTGTAGAGTAATTTGTTGGCGCAAAATGAATTACACATTTATAATTACTTTCTCCTTTAAAACTTCTGACAAGCTTTTATGAGTTTTGAAGAAGTAGTGTGGCATCCAGATGTAGTATGCTTACTAAGAGCATATTTAACTGTATGTTTATCTGTGTAACTCGGTAGCATTGTTGTAGCACTTGTTCACCTATTGTTGTATCGGCTATTTACCGCTTCATTGTCTCCTCGACTATTGTAAGTCGCTTTGGATAAAAGCGTCTGCTAAATGACTAAATGTAAATGTAATGTAAAATGATTTATTTTACTTGTGTGTTTGTTCTGCAATAAACAAGTAAGGAAGGCCTCTAGAGCAAAGAAATTGTTGAAATGTCTGAACACCTAAATATTTAAATAAGCATGAGTGGAAATTAGTGTAAAAAGTGTAATAAGTTTGACTTCAATTTATATCTAGCCAGTCACAAAGATGTTAAGGCATCAGCAAACATGGGATTTAAGACAGAGATATCTAAATACTATTTAGAGGACCTTTTATTCTTTAATAAATATCAAATTATACACAGTATATAACGTTATGTATTATAAATTTACATTTAAATGATAAAGAGTTATTAAATACTATTTAGGTTAGATAAATAGTAAGTGTGAGTATATAAGATACATTTAATATTATATCAAGACATCAGCCTAATAAAAGCCTTTGAAGGCACTTTGGGGTCCCGGGCCCCAGCTTGAAAACCCTTGATTTAAGACTGCATTTAATAGCCTTTAACATTTTAACACACAGTATGTTCACTTATTTGAGATAAGGTTGTAGTTGTCATAAGCAAATTAGTAAGATTATTTACCTAACATTAGCTGTAACTAATTTCATAAGTTGATGCACATTGAAGAATTAAATTGTATTAACTGACTATAAAAAAAAATATCAATTGCTGAGTACATACATTTTCCGGTTTGTTTCAGTGTGAAGTTACAATTTCCAGGCCAACTGAAAACTGCTAGAAAAATAATAGCCTCAAATATACCATAATTCACTTTAGAAGTATTTAAAATGCATATTAAAGTGAAATGATCTGAAGACCCCGTGAGTGTTTGCTCTGCACCATTTCATCTCTCTCTCTCACTCTCTCTCTCTCTCTCTCTCTCTCTCTCTCTCTCTCTCTCTCTCTCTCTCTCTCTCTCTCTCTCTCTCTCTCTCTCTCTTTCTTTTACTTGTTGTGTTCTTTGTACAGTTGCTCTTTCTCACTACTCTGCAGATATGTCACTCTCCTTTTGACCTTGTCAAGAATTTGCATGTGCGACATATCTCTGCTGCGTTAGTTATGACCTTGCTGCTGTGAATTTTGTCAGCTCACTGCCTTGATAAACATTTGAGAAATGTTCCACATCAACTTAGAGTCGGTGTTGAGCAGTCGGATTGTATGCTGCATTGTAAACACTGTTGACTCTTTATACAACAAATGTGAATGGGATCGATTCAAGTTTGCATCTGCCTTCCTGGGACTATTTCAGTCTCCAATTTTAAGATATATTGCACAGCCATACATACTGAATTAAACAGCGGAGAAATAATTTCTTTTTCATCATATTTTCAGTGAAGGTGTTAATAGAGGTTTATAATGTCACTTGGGTAGTGATGAACTTCAGGTGATCAGACCTAAATATAAAATGAGCAGGTTTTTGTCTGTGCTCAGATCCGCACAATTTCCAAGACCAATATTTTTCCAAATGAACAGTTTACAGTTTAGATGACTGTGCTATTTTCCTGCAATAAATGTTAGCTATGCATTAATGAATGTATAAAATGAAAACATTAAATCAGGAAAATGTTTTTGCATAAAATGAGACTCATGAATGTTTTCGTCTTTCAGAGGCTGCACGGATGTTTTGTGCTGTGTGCTCTTCATCATTGTCATCTTCGGCTACATTGCACTGGGCACTGTGGGTAAGTGCTGCATCTGCTTTCTTGTAGAAGAATTTTATAGTAGTCATTTCTTTTTATGGCGGTGTAAACAGCAGCAGTAAGGTTAGATCACTACAGACCATAAGAACCGCTATTTCAATAGAGCTACAATATTCTGTGTGATATAGAGGGAGCTTTTTAGGATAATGTTATCAAGGCTATTCCTCAGGATTATGCTGCAAAGCCATTAAGCGTTGTGCCAGTCAAAACTGGCATTGTTAACTGCACTACAAGCTACTAACAGAAATGTAATGTTTTAAAGTAAGTACCTGATAATATAGTTGGTTTCATCGGACGTACACGCCTTCTTTTTTGTTGATTGGTCCAGAGCTAGAAAAATGTACATTTACACGATGAAGTTTTTCCTTGAAAAACAAAAAGTTAAAAACAAAAGTTTTATATAAACACAACAGCGTTGTCAAAATGATCTGCTTTCACAGAGAAAGTGATGATCCACAGGGTGGTGGATGGCAATGTTGCGCACATGCACATAAACAGTTTTCAACTACCTTCGCTAGTCTTTGTGATACATCTTTTGCTGGAGAACCATTCATTCAAAGCCGCATTAGCATGCACCAGCTAAGGCTGCCATTGATGTTTCAGGTACCCAAAGTTTGTCTTGCAGTTTACACCCTTAAGAAAAGGTTGTATACTTGAAGTTCATTTTAATAGGTATACTTTAGAAAAGATAAAGCATTTCTAAAAGTATACTTTATTTAGTAAGCATACTAATAGTTAGTAGTGTACTAAAAGCGCATGAGACTAAATCGGTACACTTTCTACTTTATAAAATGATACTTTCTTATTTTAATATAAGTGTAATAATGGCACACTTTAATGAACTTCTTTTTCATATGGGCACACAGACAATAATTCCACGGTTTTAAAAAGTGTGCACCTTAAGACCTGTTCAAGTTTGCCTTTTCATTCCGTCCGGATGTAAATGAACGGCCCCAACACTTTAAAGAATTTCTTTTGAAAATTGTGTTGTGTAAATGACACTTAAGTTTAGGCAAATTCCGTTAACCCAAAACAATACTAGCTAGACCTACTTTTAACTTGCTTGTAATGTCATTTCCTACACCTATTATTTCTTCTGCTTGTTTTAATAAATGTGCAGGTTGTACTGGAACTTACGATAAATGCGTATTTCAAAAAGATTTTAAGTCTTTTGTTTACTGCAAATTGGGCTGTAATGCTGTGAAACGCAATGTAATAATAAGAGATGAATATTTGTAGATGTCATCTACTAAAATGTAGTTAAACGAGTTCCCCGATTGTGTTAAAGTCATAATGAAGACAGTTTAACTGCTGGCTGCTTGGATTTATTGCTCTTTAGAGCTCAATGGTTTTAATTACTTTCGCTCACCAAAAGATTATAACATTGGCCCACGGGGTAGAAACCTTTGATCAAACGAGTCCTCTGATTCCGTAGCATCTCTGCTTCTTAAGACAGAAATAAACCTCATAGAAATCAAGTGAAAAATAACCAACATATCGAAACGCTGAAGTGGGTGTTCTGTAGATGAAGGTAGGAAAGAGAGCGAGAGAGCATCATTCTTTGTGAGGAATACTTTTGAGGATGTAGAGCAAAGGCTTGCGCGTTCCTTTTCAGTTCCTGTGATGTAGGCTCGTACATGAATATTTTATGATGTTCAACCCCACGAGGAGCTTCATCACATTTCTTCCCTCCACATCAAAGCGTGGCTAAAGTTAACGTAATGTTAATACAACTCACCACACTTTTTACATTTGTAGCATTGAAGCTGACACAAGACAGAAGCATTGCCACAGGGGGTGGCTTTGTTCTGTTTGCGTATCTTCTTTATTTCAAGGACAAAAAGTCTTAGTTTTGGGAAATGCCGTCACTTCACCAGACCCTTGCATCAAACGGAACCCGTCTCAACACCCTAACTCACTTCCAGGAGATATCATGATGTCAACTGGTCATTGTGACACATCTATGTCCTCTTAGCACACGCTGTTAGTGTTTGAAGTGTAATGGCGTTAAGGCAGAGCATGCAGATCCTTTGGTTGAAAAAACAAGACAGATTCAAGCTTCACAGCGTGATGTTTGATATGGAGAAGGAAATGATGTTCACTTTGAAGGTTTGCAGCGGACTACACAACAGTGACTGAACTAAGTTCAGTGTTTATCATAATGCCATGTCCATCATGGACATCATGACCATAGTGGTACTCAATGTCAAATGTCTATATTGGTTTAGAATGTAAATACAGATTCAGCTGATGGACTTAACAATCTGCATAAATCGAATCCCATCCGTGCATCATTTACACAATAGCATCACCTTTAGATCACTGTTTGTGGCATGGTGGTGCAAGATGGTAGCATGAGCTCACACAGCTCAAGGATCAGGGCGCCAACGGAGTGTGTTGATGGGGGGTTGAGGAGGGCTGTAATGGCATTACTTCATTTTGCCCCTGGCAAAGGAATGATGTCATTCTACCTCTTTTCCCAAAAAAAGAAAAGACCACTCCAATCTAATTTCTTTCAGGGAAAAAGATCCTCTAGAAACACCATTATTGTTCAATGTTTGCAGACAAAAATGTGGCTTGTGTCAGGATGCATACTGTACTAAAACGTAAATTGTTTCATTTGGAAAACACTTGTATTTCGTTTTGTTTTGCATGCAAACAGGTGTAGATTTTAAAGGCCAGAATCAAAGTTGTTATTGCAGCTTAACTGCATTAAAGCAAATCATTGTAGTATGAAGTAATTTCACAGCTGTGTGAAATGCATCTCTAATAGAATCAGCAGGTGACTTTACACCGAGACGTTGAATGTTGCATTTTTAGAGTTCAGTTTCATTCAGAATAATCTGCAGATGATAGAAGTAAAGAGTAGTAAATTATCCGTGCATGAGTGTTCTTCGAAGAACTTCAAAACTATCTTATGTAGTAGATTTAAAAATCAAATAAATACATTTGTTAGTTTTATAAATATACCAAATATAAAAAACACACATACATTTATATATATATGTCTATATATATGGACATAATTGATTAAAATATAATTATGATTTAATTATGAGGTCGATATCCTCATGAATAAGTAGTGTAAAATGGTAGGGTTATATAAAATGATGTTTCTTCCTACTCCTTTTCGAAAAAAGTTAATAACATTCTTTTTTTTTGGTTTATACGGTATTGTTTAGTTATGTTGAATTATTTTACATGATCAACATATTAATATATATTTTATTTCAATAGGATCAGCTGATTTAAATCTAAACTTAAATAAGTTGCATGACTTATTTGAGCTTTGTTTGTTTAACTCTCTTTAAAAAAACAATAAAAATACAACTGTTTCACATTTAAGTCAAATTAATTTATAAAGGGAATTTTATTTAACATTAACAAAAAAAATTTAATTGGCATTTAACCCAATTTTTACAGTGTAGCATACCATAGCAAATACTTGGCATTATTTTTTAATTAATCACAAAATGCTGCTGAAAATTCAAAGCTAACTTTCCAAGCTTACTCTTTTGTAAGGTAATGTTTTCTAGATAAAACATGTCATAAAGTAAATTTTGTGAACATTTCCTTTTTTTCTATCTCTACTATTGACTGAGTAATGTCATGTCAAATATTGAAATCAAATTATAATTTCAGTTTTTGGGACTTTAGTTTCACAGACAGGGTCACAAAACAATTACTCCCTCATTCATGGATTTAATTGTCTCGAGCTATACTATACACTGTAATCCCAAAGTCCTAAAAGTTATTATTAATGCTCAAATTAGGTCCTTCAATCACATCATCTTAAGAAAGATGTAATTTCTTTGTTAGACATTCATAGGATCAGGGTTAAAATGTGCAACACATATTACATGAAAATTAGGTTTGAGCGTATCTCTCTTTTATTTCTCTTTTTTGTAGCTTGGCTTCATGGGGACCCAAGGAAAGTGATTTACCCAACAGACAGCATGGGTCAGTTCTGTGGGCAGATGGGCACACCTAATGCGTAAGTGTCAACTCTAGCTTTTGTGTAAGAAACCAATACCGAACACCCCATGTAATAAAAAAGCTGACATGCAGCCAGTCCTTAGGCCTTTATTTATTTAAAGCACATCGTTCTTGTTTTCATTCCTTGCAAAACCTACATCTTTTTCAGCAGAACAGACTTTGGAGAGTTTTGTGTTGACTGGCAGCAATTACCTTGGGGAAAATAAAGAACCGCTCATTAGGAAAGCTGGGGCACAGTAATATTAGTGTTTGTTATGCACAGCTATAGAAGGAGAGATGTCTTCTCTGCAAAGGATTGTAAGATTTGGGATTTGTGCTGTCTTAATTAGGAGATGCATTGCCTATCATTGACTTAAGAAATAATGGGCAGGGGATATGTGACACAAGCACTTAATGCTGTCCTTTGTCCAAACATAATGAGCTTTGTCACCATCACAAACATTTCTTGTTTCAGTCTGTGAACAGGTTGGAGATTGCTGGATAAAATCTGCTCCAATAGTACATTTGTAAAAAATATGGAGTTTGATGTTGTCAAATACTGAATGAAAGGGGATTTAGTATTAGGTTAGGGTTGTCATTACAATAGAATTAAGATAAAAAGCAATATTGAACATGAATGAAGAGGAAAAAAGCTTAAATCTGCCACAGTGCCCAACATGATTCAACTTCTATATCTCTACTGACATCTACAGGCTAAAAAACAGACATTTATAAAACATAACAGCATGTCATGTTTTAGATGGCCAATATGATCCACATGCTAATGTTTTTCTCCATAGAAAGAAAGCCATATTATTCTACTTCAACATACTTAAATGCGCAAGCCCATCTGTCATGATAAACCTCCAGTGCCCAACTACCCAGGTAATACACCTGTCCTAGGATCAGCTTTAATAGAATTATCCACAGACCATAATGATAACATTTCCTCTTCCTAACAGAGACAAATTTGTTGTGGAAATGTTTTTTTCTCCCCCATAACCAGATGTGTGTTTCCAAGTGCCCTGATCGATATGCCACTTACACTGATGTGCAGCTCCTTTATGCCTTCAACAAGAGCCACTGGGACTACTACAAACAATTCTGCAAACCAGGCTTCAACAACCCCAAAAAGGTAAACCACTAAACATCCAGAGGATTTCAATAAAGGCAAACAATACCAGTAAAACAACTGAAACAAGAGCTGAATATATTTATTGTATCTGTATTTATTTACACCAGATATTGGCATATGTGCATATACTAGAAACTTCAGGTAAAAACACCATCGCAAGATTGACATTTTCACCGAATTGCCCATTTATATTTTATCTTAATGTATTGTATCTCCACCGTTGTCTCATCTTCTGCATTTCAATGAAAAATATCTATAATGAAGCTGACAGATTTACAATAACAAACCTCCAAGCAATTCATCAAAAACACGAGTTTTGCTTTTCTAAGTCTCTATCGCTTTTAACAATACCACCGAGTCTCTTCTAGTTTTGTATTCCACAGTCATGGGCATGACGAGAGTGAACTATTTCCCAGTCTGACAGGGATAATACCACAAGCTTTTTCAGGGCTTTAAAGATGTCACTCTGAAGTGTATTTTTGCTGAATGGTTTTGTTCAAGGCTTATTTAAAAAGCTTTCACACTCCAGATGATATCCACTGCCAACATTTTTGTGATGTTCTTATTTACTGTTCATATATATATGGCCAATTACAGTAGATTATGTGGATATTATGTCAAGACGATGCATGTATATTGACCTTCACCATCAGTGATGACAGGTTTCACCATTGTGAGTTTGTTTGACATACATCAGTTTTTGACAGAGCTGTTGTCATTTCAGTCTGTGGCACAAGTGTTAAGAGATGAAGACTGTCCGTCGATGATAGTGCCAAGCCGACCTTGTAAGTGCACTTTGTATGTGTTTTTTTACCTATTTCATATTGATTTTATAAAATATATTTGAAAGTTTTAGTTGTGTTTTATATAATCTGAGCTAGATTACTACTTTGTAAATGAGCAGCTGTTTTTTTCGTAGGTGTGCATTTTTATATACATTTCTGTTTTGCTTGGCAGTTTTGCAGCGTTGCTTCCCAGATTTTATTACCAGAAATGGCACATTAACAGTGGCTAATAAAACCGCTTTTAAAGATGCACTGGACACAGCGAGAAGTGTGACTGAACTTAGAGATGCAGCCAAGTATGTATATAAAGCACACTACACCCTGCATACTACATACTTGTTTCACAAAAGTGTATAATACTTTTTACATTTGCTCAGGTCATATATCGAGTATCTGTACTTTGGATTGGTGTTTCTCTTTGGAAACTACATTATCAATCATATATAAAGCATTTTACTCCACTAAATTTCATAATTACTGTTAATTAGGATTATTTTTTAACCTTTAAAACAAAATTGAAGTACTTTTAAAATCTATTCTATTTTTAACATTTACCAGGACAAAGGTAGAAATTTAAGCAAAAATACTAGATTAAAACTAGATTCCAGAAATCTATTTTACAGGCCTCATATAATACACCTCTGCAATTTGAGTTTGACTGACTTGTTTCTGATTGAAAAATTTGGGCAATTTCTAGATCTATCTGTTTTTAATGTTTTGAATCCTTTTTTATATGGTCTAAATATAAAAACGATATCAGTCTATGCACAAGTTTTCATTTTAAAAAGGAACATATTTATAAAATATGGATGTTACACAATCCATATTTTGTTGAGAGACAACATTTCTGGGAATTCAATTGCACAAACCTGAAGCAATAATAACCAACAAATGCAAGATATGGAGAAAAAGCTCTTTCCACAACATAA
The DNA here is from genome assembly GCA_033220385.1 of Triplophysa yarkandensis. Taxonomy (NCBI): domain Eukaryota; kingdom Metazoa; phylum Chordata; class Actinopteri; order Cypriniformes; family Nemacheilidae; genus Triplophysa; species Triplophysa yarkandensis. The sequence continues at coordinate 10,307,449 of CM065664.1, read as the reverse complement.
AATTTGTTTAAATTACTACATACCATTTATAAGGAGTATGTAGTTATGGAAGTGACTATCCTGAAAATAGAATCAAAATCATTAGCTAAAAATAAAATAAAAGGTTCAAAAACGTTGAGATTTCACATGGGTATTTGATACCACCAAATGTTGACACATCTGAAATCAGAATAGTAAAAATATTTATTATTGCATAGATTATATTTGCATAGTATTGCCCTTTTCGGAACCAAGAAATTTAAGAACATTTTATTTTCCTAAAAAAAAAGCCTGCACGTGCTCTTTATATGCTCTAAATTTGATTCCCAAAAGACGAAATTGCTGATAAAATTTGAATACTTGGTTAATAATAATATTCTGTCCCATAAATACCTGACCATTGATTATTAATGTGTATGTTGTACCATATACGTGTGCGGTAAGAATGGATGCATGCATGTTTGCGTGTGTGCACTTACTGTGTGTGAGCACTTGGATGGGTTAACATCATCACTTTCAATGTTTTTCAGTGGTATTACAGATATCCTAGAGGCCAAAGAAGTTGGAATGAAAATTGTGAAGGATTATGCCAGTTCTTGGCACTGGATAGTGATGTAGGCACACTTTACACCATATAATATTAATAAATTTAACTTTTTGACATTTTTGAAATGTTAACACAAAACTTGTTTCCTTATTGGCTGTGACAGAGGGCTGATCCTAGCACTGGTCATCAGTCTTTTCTTCATCCTGATGCTGCGCTTCACTGCAGGCTTCCTTCTCTGGTTCACCATCATTGCTGTTATCCTTCTAGTGGCCTATGGTCAGTTTTTTTATGTGTGTGCTTGTGTAATATTACTTATTTACTAAATGTTTTAGCCCTTCTTATATGACATAACATTGCAAAGACACTTAATGAAAAATAATACCAGTAATGTGTATAGTTAAAAAACAAAAAACAATCCTGTCCATCTCTTGTTTGTAGGGATCTGGCACTGTTACTGGGAGTTCACATATCTCAGGGAGACCCCAGAAGCTGATGTCACTATCTCTGATATGGGCTTTCATACGGACCTGCATGTCTATTTAAAACTCAGTCAGACCTGGCTCATCTTCTGTAAGATGCAATGTTGCACATCATTGTTTGGTTGTTTCCATTGTTCTCCTTGCTTACTTGTTTTTCCTTTTCATTCCCCTTAGTGGTCACTCTTGGTTTGACTGAAATCTCAATAGTCATAATACTCATATTCCTGAGAAAACGTGTTCGTATTGCTATTGCTCTGCTCAAGGAGGGCAGCAAGTGAGTCTCCTTTTGTTTTTTAAAGGGATACTTCACCCACACAGAAAGTTTGTCATGATTTACCTTCTTTTGGATCTGTAAATATTTCTTTGGTCTGGACACAGAGAAAGATTTGTAAAAATGCTTGTAACCAATCATTTCTTGGACTTCCTTGACAAGCATACAAAAAGAGTAAAAATACTTTTCATTCTTCAGAAGAGAAAATTGGGTATTTTAAAGAATGTAGGAAAACCAAAAGTTCTAGAGTATTTTTTTCCCATAGGGGTCCAAGAACTTTTTGGTTAAAAGCACGCATCCAAATATTTTTCTTTGTGTTTAACCAAACAAAGTTGACTGCAAGTGTATGGAATCAAACCCTTTGATACATTTCTTAAAATATCTAATTTTGTGTTCCACAGAATCAGGCTTTAAATGACTCCAGATTGAATAAATTTAGGGCTGAACTATCCATTTAATTCTTAAATTGAATGCATGCACATATAGAATACCCTTCTCTCTTCTTATTCTTATAATAATAAGTGTCTGCAGGGCCATCAGTTACATCATGTCCGCTCTGTTCTATCCAATCATCACCTTTGTTCTGCTGGCAATCTGTATCTCATACTGGGCCATGACTGCTCTGTATCCTCCTAACATTTCTGGAGCAAAACATTTTTTACAATCAGAATCATATATATATATATTTATATAAGTATTTTTAAGGAGTACACAACACTACACTACACTACAAGATTTACTTATGTGTCAGACTAAATCAGTTTATATCTCTTTATATTGCTTGTATTTCCACTAGATGGCACTATTATAACATCTAATAATTTAAACTTAATAGATCACAACAGCATAAGTACATTGATCAATACCAGTCCTCTTGGGAGAGGTAATGTCAATAGTTCATTTGAAATGTCCCATTTATTCAGTCCTTAATGAAGTTCAAAGATTTCTTGCATCTTCTGGCGATGCTGTTTACAAAGTTACATCACCTCTGCACAACTGCAAGTATGCCAATCTGACCTGCAGTCCTGAGGTAAGACTTTTACCTATTTTACTAAAATAAAACAATAATAATGTTTACATTTGTTTATAGATCATTTTAGTACGCTAATATTAAATATATAATATGTCCCTTTTTCAATTTCAAACTAGATACAGTAACACGTTGACTGTAGATTGATATACATTTATATAGAATGAAAGTAATAGAATTAAAATAGATGGAAATGTCTCACAAGCAATTATGACTCAGATTTTACAACTTCTGTTAAAGTACTTAAAGTAACAAAAATAAAAACTGTGCCATCTTTTACTCCCCCTTTTGCCCTTCTAAATATGTATGACCTCTCTCTTTGACAAAACACAAAAGATTTTAAAGAATACATCCCAAAAAATGCTGGTGGGGTAGGAAGTTTTTGATTCAGAGAATGTTTTATGTCTTCAAAAATCGCATCAAACCAAGGTACTCAATAATCTTTTAGGATTGTGTTGGGTAATTGTGATGAAGGCAAGTCGGTGAATGTGATATATTTAATTGTAAAACCATGTAAACAAAGGCTTTTTATATTTTCTGAGAACATCTTTGAGTGCCTTGGATACGCTTTTCAAAGATATTTAAATAATATTGGAAACCGAACAACGGGGGCACCCATTCACTTCTACTGTGTGAACACAAAACCAATGCAAATAAATAGGGCCAGTTACCAGCATTATTCACAATATCTTCTTTTGAGTTCTGTGGAAGAAAGTCATACAGGTTTGAAATGACAAAAGAATGAGTAAATGATGACACAACTTTCACTTTAGGTTTAAAACTAAAATCACAGTAACACTTTGTGCATTGTTAATACTACCATTTGTTAGAAAAACCTAAATCTAAATGTTCTGGTGTTCATTCTCACCAGAATTTCAACAGAACTAACATCACCAAGCAATGTCCGGGCGCTCGGTGTCTTTTCGCTTTTTACGGAGGTGAGAGCCTGTACCACCGCTACATCTTCATCCTGCAGCTTTGCAACCTGTTTATCTTTCTCTGGCTGGTGAATTTCATCATCGCATTGGGTCAGTGCACTATTGCTGGAGCTTTTGCCTCTTATTACTGGGCCAAGAAGAAGCCGGCAGACATCCCTCCCTGCCCAGTGTTCTCCTCCTTCGCCAGGGCAATACGGTACATCTTCAATGTGGCCATATCAATGCTTTGCCTTTGCCTTAATAAACACTCACATATGCTGTGTTCAGGTACCACACTGGGTCTCTTGCATTTGGCTCACTCATTTTAGCTGTGGTTCAGCTCATCCGTGTCATACTGGAGTATCTGGATCACAAACTGAAAGGTTGGAAAATTTTGGAATATGGATATTAAACAACTTGGTATTTAAATGTAATGTTAATGTGTATTCTAAATATTGTAAACATTTTAGTTTGTTATAAAGTTTATGGCAATTTCTTGTGTTTAAATAATGATCCATTTGAAATGTCACGTTGTGTATGTTGATTTTGTATTGTTTTTGTGGTAAGGAGCTCACAATGTGCTCGCACGCTTTCTGCTCTGCTGTCTTAAATGCTGCTTCTGGTGTCTGGAAAGATTTATACGCTTCATGAACAGGAATGCTTATATCATGGTGAGAGACGCCCATTTGGCTCATTTCAATAAACACACAAGTGCCCTTAAAAATACATTCAAGGCTACTCAATGTGTTGATATGGTGAAATTGCATGTGTTCACACTAGATTGCTATTTATGGGAAGAACTTTTGCACATCAGCGCGGGAGGCCTTCTATTTATTGATGAGGAATGTAGTGAGGTGAGAGTGCATTTTGGTTACATTTTTATCAGTTTTGGTGACACTGAAACTGAATTTAATCTCTTGTGTTTCAGGGTGGCAGTGTTAGATAAAGTGACAGACTTCCTGCTCTTCCTTGGAAAACTGTTGATAGCCGGAAGTGTTGGTAAATCACAATAATATTTCATATTTATTATTTGTCTATGCGTAATTTTAGTGTCATTAGTTGAACACAAGGAGCGTAACAGTGTAAAAGCACCATTCCCCATTATTTTATCAGACTTTTTGGGCTTTGTGGTTAAGCTGTCCATCATTGGTCTTGCAGGTGTTATTGCATTTCTGGTCTTTACACGCAAGATCCCCATCATCCAGGAGGAAGTTCCCGTTTTGAATTACTACTGCGTGCCTCTCTTTGTAAGAAATGACTCTTTTTATTTATGTTACAATTTAGTATTTTTCTGACGTGGAAGAGTTGCTTGTTCAGATGGTGTTTTGACTGGCTGTTCTCTTCCCCTGACAGACAGTAATATTTGGTTCTTATTTGATCGCGCACAGCTTTTTCAACGTCTATGCAATGTGTGTGGACACGCTGTTCCTTTGTTTCTGTAAGTATTGTGACTTGCATTTATTCTTTGACATGATAAATTGCAAATTATATACATAATTTTAAGTTAAAATTGGAGTAGTAAAACTAAAAACTATTGATGATAAAATTGCACAATGAAAAAATAAATTTTGGAAAATGGCCATGCACACAAAATAGTTTTTATTCCTTTGTAAAGGCCGCTTATCCTAAGAAAACATTTTCAGCAGCGAGGAGAGTTTATAGGTGTTTCTTTGGCCATTCTTATTTCCTGCGTCCATTCACAAAAATTAAGCTTCAAACATATTTTCAGTAGGAAATGCACAAAATATCTTCATGGAACATATTTATTTCATATTCTAATGATTTTTATCATTAGAAAAATCTATCATTTTTGTTTTCGACCCATGCCACTTATGACTGGTTCTGTTGTCCAGAGACACATATATCTTTCTTTTCTAAACACTTGATTGCTCCTCACACTGCAAACTTTATTTTCTCACTGTTTCATATTACCACTATCTCTCCTTCATCTCTATCCCTCTGCCCTGCATGACGTTTACAGGCGAAGATTTAGAAAGAAATGACGGGACACCAGCCAAGCCTTTCCTCATGTCTCCTGGCCTAAAGAGGATTCTAGGAAAGGCCGAACAGAGTCCCAAAAAGACACGTGGATAAAATTCTCTGAACCTAAATTACACACGAGAACATAGCTTTTTATATAGTTAGCATGCATCGACTTAAATGTTGGATATAACGGACTACATGACAGTGTACTGTAACAGGAGCTCAGATTATTAAACAGGTCATGTGACCACCCACCTCAAGAGACCAAAGACTCTCTCTTCACTGTAACAGCAACTTATCCTGGACACAAAGCTTCGGCCTTGTGAAACAGACACAACACTGCATACTGACCCATTTGCCTCTTACTACTGACTGCTGCCTTACACTGTAAGTGTCAGTCAACTGAAATATAAAAACTTCCTGAGATTGTGGGGTGAAAAGAACATGAGAAAATATGGGGTATTACAATTTAAAAACGTCTGACACATACAGTTTGGGCTGGTTTTACAGCCTTAAATCAACAAACTTAACATTGCAATGTAGTGGAAAATAATACTTACTTGAAGAAAGCAGGCAATGGGCACTGATACAGTACCTTTGGAACTGTTTGCATAATGTTATACTGCTTCATTCACAGCATTTAAATGGATTAAACATTTGAACTCCACACATGGAAATATTTTTTCTTAATGAAAATGTAAAAATTTTTTTACAATATCTGCAGTCTTTGAAAATGACTATTTATTGATGTAATATTTGAACATTTTAGTATGACAGCAGTTATGCAGGGCATTGAAAAGCCCACAACTGAGAACTAATGCAAATATGTGTTTTAGCAAAAATTTTGCATTATTTCTCATTTTTTGAAATATTTAAAACCACACTAATAGTTAAGATACATTTACAGTAAATACCTTTGCTGTGTTTTATGATATTGTCTTCCAGGTCATTCATTGTTAGAAAAGTTAAGGAGAAAGACCACATTTATAACTTTATCACTCTTATTTAATATCGAGATATAACCTGAACACCTTTTAAATTGTCATTGAGAAGATAAATCAAAACAATATTGACCAATAGCTAAATGCATAAATGCATTTTTTTAGCTCAAATAATTTTTTTTAAAGATTGATAACACCCTCATAGGTTTCAAAAAGCAACCAATAACCACGCAAATTCCATTATTTTTAGTTTAGTGATTGGTGGTGAAGGATAGTAAAAGTATTGTCTTTTGGAATGCTGTGAATAAAAAACACTGGTACTTAAGAAAAAGCTGTAAGACCCAAACCATGATCATGAGTTTCTTTTGCAAGGATTGTTTTGGTTTGAGAAGATTTGGATGTAGTAAAGAAAAAGGCTATCCTTCTAGATTAATATTGTACTGTGATTTACAAGTGCTACAGTTTTATAATCCTGGAATTAACCACTTTTGTAATGTTCTTGGAATTAATATTTATTGTATTTGTACTTTTGTACCATACAAGTGAAAATTTTTATATTTAAATAAAACTATTTAAAGAATGCCACAGACCTCTCAATGAATGATTTAATCTGTAAAAAGTGTTTAAGGTGAGAAAATGACCAAAGACATTTGTATCTTGAATTGTCTAACCATACAGCACAGCTGTGATGAATCTCTCGCCAGCAAACATTTCTCTGGGCTCGATTCCCTCTACTAAACAGCTATTGAGATGCATTAAAACTTCAACACCCTTTATTTAAAATGGGTTGTATATCGCTCATCAGAAACCATTAGCTGACGGCACCCTAGAGCTAAATTTTCACATATCACATTCGATATGTTCAAACTAGTTAGTAAATAATACTTGCAGTTTTAGACCTGAAAAATAAAGACTTCATTAGGAATCTACTTCATTACAATTTTACAAAATTAAGTTTACAAAGACCCTTTTTGAGAACATAAGTTGTAAATGGTTTTAAGTAATTAAAAAAGGTCAACATTTTTATTTAAACTGTAGTTGAAAGAACCAGCAAGAACGTTTGTTAAAATTTTGAATTGTGCATACACAAAAGAAAACTATTGTTAACAGTTAACAATATCACTTAAATGCTTGGAACAATTTTGAGTTTCACCATTGCTATAATAGTACAAATTGAGAAAGAATTTGTTAAAGAATACTTTATCGCAAATGTCCTTTCACAGAACCCAAGATACCACTACAAGATATTAAGCAACAACCCATCCTGAAATCCTTCAGAACAAGAAAAACTCATTTCAGCGCTTTGGTAACTTAGTGGATTTTTATTGGATTTTCTTCAGCTTGCAAGTTTCTCTAGATCCAAACAACCAAACAATGTGCACCGACTAAACCAGAAACCAAGAATTCCATGGTAAATTTATTTTAAAACAAAGTGCTCAGTCACATACAAGAAATAAATTAAATGCCATTTATCCCATCACTATATAGATATATAATATATATTAAACAAAAACTTCAGGCTCTTTTCACAATTATGTTGAAATGTTTCTTAGATCGCAAGATATATTTCCTTCAGTAAGTGCCCATGAAATCTGGAGTAACACGGGTCTTGTTCAAAACTCAGTCAATAGAAGAGCAAATATTTCCCATCCTGTCATCTGACCTGACCAACAGTGCGGCGGCGGTGAGCGTCTCAGGCATGGCTGATGGGCAGCTGTGTCATCGAGTGGGGCAAAAGAGGCTGCAGCACCAGTGAATTGGGGGAGTGAACTAAAATAAAATTGGAGTCACAAAATTTGGAAACTTCAGAAGAAAGAAAATCAATGTTACAGTAATAATCCAGAGCATAAAGTACCATCCATATAGGAGTGTAGAGCAGTCAGCATAGGGTTGTCCACGGGAGCAAAAGCAGTGTACTGAAGTTCATCTAATAGAGGTGGGGAGAGTCTGGCAGCCTGCAGCGATGAAACCGGTGCTGTAGAAGAATGATTCGGGCTGACGTGCTTCTTATGACGAGCTCGACAGTTCTGGAACCAAACCTGAGACACAGAACAACATTATAATTAATTATCATAAATAACAAACCCACTTACTTAGATAGGACATACCTGAATGACTCGGCGGCTGAGACCGGTCCTTTCAGCCAACTTTTGTAAAGTTTGGGCATCTGGATTGTTGTCCTGAGCAAACTGGGCCTGCATTACCTAAAAACATGTATAATGTATATTAACACCTCAGCGCACAAAGGATCCAACATGAAACAATCCAAAACTGTGGATTTCAGGATTAACCTGCAGCTGGTCGGCTGTGAAGCTTGTGCGTGCCCTCTTGGCTGGCTTGGGCTGATTGACTTCCTGTTCCGATGGAACTGCTCCTTCAACATTAACCCCTTTACCTACAACCACAAGACGACAAATAATTCAGTTGCATGAAACTCGGCAAGCAAATAAAATGCATTCACAGTATATCCCGTTTCGTCTCTTAACGTTTAAGATACAAAGGCAAAAATCCAGGCAGCCCCTAACCGGTTTCCATGGCCCGCTTCAGGTTGTCCAACATGCAGTCGTAGTGAACTCGACATAGGACTCTTTCATCCACCAGTGCAAACTCTTCTCCCGTGGACAGTTGCCTTTTGCAGGAAAAGCACGCAAAACACGCCAGGTGGTACGTGTTCCCTTTTGCCCGACGGACCCAGTCGTTTGAATGGATGTTCCTGCCGCAATGAGCACAACGCGTCCCGTATTTCCTGCGATAAACAAATCGGCGATAAGACCTTCAATCCATAAACCGTAAACAAGCTTTTGTGCCTTGTTTAAGTGAACTTGTAAAGCAGGGAAAGTTGTCGATCGTCCACCTAGAATCTACATCAGGGAGTTTACTGCGATGTCAAGGCCTAGTGTTTAGAGAGTTGACTCCTAACCCTACAGTTGCGGTTCGAGTCAACAATATCGTGACTATGAAGCCCCAAGTAAACACTACTCCGTGTGTGTGTGTGTGTGTGTGTGTGTGTGTGTGTGTGTGTGTGTGTGTGTGTGTGTGTGTGTGTGTGTGTGTGTGTGTGTGTGTGTGTGTGTGTGTGTGTGTGTGTGTGTGTTCACTATTGAGTGTTCGCACTCTGTAAGGTTTAAACGCAGAGCACAAATTCTGTGTATGGGTCACCCTACTATGCTGTATGTGACGTCACACGAAACCATGAGCACAGTGCGGTGCAGCGTTTTAAATGCAGTGACGTCACATAATTGACTCATCAACAGATTAACGAGCTCGTCATCACGGCACGAGAGTTTTTTGTCGATTTTGTCGATTAAAAAAGAAAATTATTACCTGAAGTAATCGAGTTTACAGAAGATTTCCTTCTCTTTTATATAACAACTGATGTGTCTGCCCAGAGAGGTTTGGCACACGCTGCAGGACAGGCATCTCACATGCCAGCACATGTCGTTCACCTGAGGTAAAAACAACAAACAAACCAATTATACAACATAATTCCACTCACAGATGACAAACTGACACTTTTATAGCAACATTTAATGTTCTTCTCATTGTGCGGAGATCTAAATGCGCAGAAAAGTCTCGTCCTCGCCTCTTTATGTTAAAAATGTTAAAATGTACCTTCAGCAGATATTTGTCAACTATGTCCGTGCCACAGCTCGTGCAGACGGCTTTCTCTGTCATGGCACGAGGTGAAGAGCCGGGCGACTCTGACGACGACGACGAGCACGACGCTTCTTCAAACAACTCTTTACCCTTCAACACACAATGCACATACATTACAATAAACACAACAAATCAAGCTTGCTTTTCAAAAACACAAAAGAAAGTTTGTGAAATACCAGATAGGTGTCCCCACTTGTCGGTGTGTAGAGGATCGAGGCTCCGCAACCCGCGGGCATCATGACAGCGGCGCACGCACACACTCACGCACGCACACACACACACACACACACGGTATGAGCGCGCATCGAACCCCGCCGCCTTTTAACCCCGACGCCCGGGCGACCCATCAGACGCCACGCGCTCGTTTTACCATGACACCCGGTTTGAACGCAAAGCGTCACCCTGTTCGTTAAAGCACGCTTCAGGGGAGCCGACGCACTCTCAACGCGGCCGGTTCGCGCAAGTCTTTCAAAGTCATCTGAACTCCATGCTGGAATGAGTTCGATAGATTTCCGAAGTCTCGTTTATCGATCCTCTTGCGTAGGAAGAAGAAAATCCCGATCACTTAATTTATATTAATTGCACGCAGGCGTTCCTGCCACACAGCTGAGGATGGGACCGTAATTCACCCACGCCGGGTTGGCAGAGGTGGATTTCACACACACACACACACACACACACACACAGTTTACACTTAAGCATCACAGAGCAGAATTACACGAATAACATCAGATGCTGTTGCTCACTTACTGGGCTTTTGCTTGGGCTTCCTGTCGATGGGGTTTGTTCATTTTTCCAGTACATTGTCCAGCCGCCTATGCACCTTCAGATCTCCTTCAAATTAATCCATGTGTGCCCTGCGGCTGAATGCTCGTCTTGACCATGTTTTTAACTCAAACTTTTGTTTTCCTTCGCGAGGGTGGAACTTTTCCTCGCAGTTTCTCACTCCCCTGGCCGCACCTCCCTGTCACATTTACACCCGCCTATTATTCTGACACTCGCTGAACATCTCGATACTGTGAGTGGCAGAACATTTCTTGAATTGATCATGAAAAATGGTTGGAGTGGATTTTTGGACAGTCATATTTATGGGATGCTGTCAAATATTTGTATAATTATAAAGTAAATATTTTGAGGTTTTGTGGAATCGAAAGAATTTATTTTGACCTGTTGTAGACTTTATGTTTATTTTAATTCATAGTGGCAGATTTTGCGAAGGTTGGATGTGTCGTAGCTGCTACTTTTATTGCTTTATATTAAAAACAAATACGGATGGAAAATCGAGTGTAGTTATTTATTGAAAGTTTATATTTCGTTTCGTTTTTTATAAAAAGGCGAACGGGAAACGTTAAATAATATAGAACGTGCGGCCATAGAAATGTTGGGTTGTTCATACTTTTATGTATGCTCGGTTTGTTTGTTTTTAAATAATTCCTTTTATCATTTTATTTCAGATATATTCAGTTCAGCTTATTCCTTCTAAATTCGTTATTTGTTTGCAGAAAAACTTGACGACAAGAGTGCGTATAATATGTTTTAATAATAATTAAATCAAATACTATAAAATAATAAGAATAATTATTATAACAACATTTCGAATAATTTGAGAAAGTGTAAGCTATTAAAATATATAAAATACAAAACAGGTTATTTAAAAACATATTTTATCGTTTACATATGAATTATATGCGTGTATTTATATGTCGATAAATAATTTAGTGTTATATTAACCCACTCCAGACGTTTGAACTGAGCAGAGGTGAATTAATTTCATTCAGCTCACAAATCTGAATTTTAACAGACACTGACATCTTAATTACAAGAGCAATAATATCAACTTCCACACAGATTATTCATGAATATTTGGATTGGTTTGTTTGACGTGGAGGGCGTAAGGCAGTCTGGGGATATGTGAGAGGTGTCAGTCATGTCAATGAGGGTGACCTTTTTACTTTGACTTTCTGTTTTGACTGGAGCAGACTCTTAATATATATGTTTCTTCTCCAGGGAGACTTTCTTTTCTTCTGTGAATATGTTCTGTTGGATGAACAAAACGTTTCTGTGAGCTTTATTATTGCATTTGCAGACAAGTTTTACATTGGCATGACCACTAACTAGAACAGAAGGGTGGCCACTACAATGTTGTTATTTATTTAAATGTAAGCTGACACATCACAGGACAAAATTATATTAGGTTCATAATTCAACATTTCAAAAAATTTTATTATCTTGTGAAAAATTACAGAATTAGCAATATATTGTAGTACAATGAAGGAATCATAAATTGTGCAATTAGGTTGACATTGCTATCTTTTAAAAAAAGAAAAATCTTATTCCTGTTTATTATTACTTGCTTGTTTTTTGTTGGGATTTTCAGTTGAATTGGACATACTCCTTTCATATACAAATAATGCCCATATGCAGGAATGCTTTCAAAAATAGAGACATGGGGAGTCCCATTGTATGATGGATGGACATTTGAAGTCACTTTGTCTGAGCAAGCCTTAACCCCCATTGTAGCATTTATCGTTGCAAAAGTAAATTTGCAAATCAGATTTACTTTTCTGTGGGACATGCCCACTTTCTTCAAATTTACAGATAATATTTAAAGACACTTTGCAGGTAATGTTAAGACTCTATCTCAGTCTTAAATGAATTGAACGAAATTTCAGGAAGGCTATAAGGATATAAATTTGACTATGTTTTTAATAAACTGATCCTCTCGTATGAAATTTCTGCTGAATACATTTTTATTTTCCCACATGCAAAAATTTTTTAAATAAGTAAAAGAACACGTACCTATCCAACTTCCTAAAAGAATGCCTTTCTTTTATTCATTGACTTTCATTCATGAAGTTGAGATCTGATGGAAGGAGGGGGGTGGGGGTGTTGTGTGCTGCAACATGACACTGAGGGTCTAGGAGGTGAGGGGTCTCAGAGCTCCTTGACTTTGAGTAAATGGGGTCTGACAGGTTGATCGGGAGAGCCTTGGTCATGTTTCCTCACCAATTCTTTTAGCATGGTAGTTAGGACCAGTGCAGAAAAAGAAACCCCTTTTAGATGTACAACAGTCTGGTGAGTCTCCAGACAGTGAAGGGAAAACAACACTGCATTAAACAGTAGTGGTTAGGGAAATCTACTAAAGTAACGGTGTGTTGTGACTTTAATGGTAGTCCAAAGTATGGCATGGTTGATTCATCATGTTTGTTAACACCATTATGGCCGACTTAAACAATGTCTCTCCAACCTCAACCTCAACATCAAATTATTAATTTAAATAAATTTAATTGTTTAGTAAACTTATTTATCAATTTGTTTTCAAATATTTTTTTCAAATATTTTTTTTACCTTTAATATCATTCATTGTTTTTTATGTTTATTTTCATGTTATTTCATGTTTGCATTTCAGACCGTATCTGCAAAAACAGATAAGAAGGTTCAACCTCCAGTGTGTCTGGTGGTCATTGATGTCCCATTCCAGATAAACTTGGCATTGTATTTTCCATCGACGTCTTTGTGATGGTTGCGTGTCAACGGAGTGCAGTCCTCAGATGCTCTTGGACCTAAGGAAATGGACCTGATGACAGCTCCCCATGCAGCTAGGGGGTCTCCGAGCCTCTGCTATCATGCAGGGCACAGGAAACAGAGATTACAACACAACAACTACAGGGAAGTAATACCCAAAACACATACATTTAAGTGTCTGTTCGCTCTGTCTCCCCTGCAACTCTTGGCTCCATCCAAATTCTTTGTCTCGTCGCCAAAAAGGTGTGGTGACCCACCTCCGGTACAAAGGGGTGTGGTTCTGAGTGACCTTGTAAATAATATTAGGATGTTGTTTTGATAACATTATAGGGTTTGTCTGGTTAGCCCTGTAAGCCCCTTCTGGCAGATACTAGAAATGTGTCATTTCAAACCTGTAAGACTTTATTCTTTATTTCGCAGACAACAAAATAATAATTTTTTGTAGAATGTTGGTAACCAAACAGAGATGGCTCCCCTTTATTAGAAGTGAAGGGGGCCGCCACTGTTCAGTTACCAACTTCCTTTCCTTTGCAGAACACAAAGAAAGATATTTTGAAGTAAGTCGGGTCTAAAGTTACAAAAGTGAAGACAGAATTTTATGTTGGGAACTACTCTTCCCTCGGGATATATATATGTTTTGTTCTCTTACACTACACACTTTTTGGAAACACATTGTAAATGTTTAACAGTTTAATAATTAGACATCCGACATCAAAGTTTAAGATAACAGACCCTAATGAAGGGCTTGGGAGACAAGGAACAGCTGGCTTTGAGATTACGTGATAGACTTCCTATTTCATGATAAATGTGTTTCTAAGGTTCAATATGATTTCTTTGAAAAAAATTGAAATGTAAGTCTTTCAGAAGAAATTAACAATGTGCTAAAATAAGCTTTGACAGACCTTCTGTGGCCAAGTTGGGATTTCCTTTGCGTAAACTGCTTTGAAGTCATCCGAGGTGATGTAACGATCGGGCTTTAACATAAACCGTTCTCGCACACAACGTCTTTCTCTTGAGACAACCTGCAGAATGTGAATGGAAAGGCTGGATGGAAGCAGGGCCAAAACTCTTTTGATCCACAAAGACTCAATGCACTTTGGTCTGAGAAATGAATCTGATGAAACCCCTCTGGAAAAGCAACATGCACTGCTCAGTTACAGGCCAGATTGGACTTGAACTAATTTGAATCAATAATGTGATGTGCATTCCTGTATGATTTATTAATATTTAAAGCTCCGGCTGGCCTTTTAACCCTCCTGCAAACTTCTCCGTTGACTTCACAGCGGTTTCAATAACCTCTAAAACCTTTCACCACAAAACTGTACATTGGTAAAGAACGAATCATGCGTCTGAAAGGGTGTTTGATTGAAATAGACCTTTTAACAAATCTTTTCATCCTCCTGTTGGGTTCCGTTTGTGTCCGTGACATCAGACAGTTAAGTCAGCATGTATTAATATACTCTCACTATGATCTGTGGGGTTTTGTGTCTTTGTAACTCTGGCAGGGCACTTAGCCCCCCTCTGAGAGAAAAAAGAAAGGAAATGCACAGTGTAAAGCCCCCCCCCCAGCTCTCATCTGGTAGTGATTTGTCTTTGCCTGTGTACCATTGGCCCTCATTCAGCATGGCGTCTGCCACAGTCAGAGTCAGGGGAGTGCTCTGATTACAGCCGTGATGAGTGAGAGAGAGAGCCTGGGACTGTTGGTGGGCAGATCAGCAGGTAAAACTGACCTCAGCCCAGTTCTATACATGTGAATGTTAAGGACAAGCTTAGCAACCCTCTGTGTCATCACATTGAAGGGATGCGGTTACAGTTGATGTTTTTATAATCGTGAGAGCTCGTCCTCCAGAGTGTTTATGTGGTAGTAAACGTTTATACACTTTCTTTGCCAGACACACACAAACTTTGTGAGTGTTTTGTTACTGGAAGTCCTTGCTAAAATGAAACAAACATCTATCCTTGTTTGACTTTTCTGCAGTGAGAATAAATGGAGAGCAAATGGAATCTCCTGTTCTTCAGATTGTTATCAAAAGGCTGTAGTAAGGTTGTGTGACTTTATTGGTCACTTACAGATTTAGAAGATTTTAATAATAATGAAGTGTAAGATTAGTAACTGTGAGATTAGTAACTAAGATTAGAAAAAACATTACTGCGAGAGGTCTTGCAATACGTGATTTCTTATAATATCCCCAAAAATTTTATTGCACCATAATTTACATTAAATTGTTTCATTTGTGAAAATAAGTATTTTTAGTAGAAGAACAATATGAGATTTTTCAATTTGTTTCTTGTTTATTTGTTTATTACAGCGAACAATTAAATAAACCACATTACACTTTTTATGTGTTAAAATTGTTTTACATCACTTTGCAAAACTATATTAAAAAAGTCACTTTAAATGTAATACTTTGACAGTTTAATGACATAAAGAAAAAGTACAGTATTTAGTTATATTCTAAGCAGTGAAGGTAAAGGTCACTTAATGTTCCAAACCTGTTCATATTTCTTTTAAACACAGAGAAATATATTTTGTGTTCAACGGACCTAAAAAACATACATATATAAAAACAAAGTTTTCCTACTATAGTAGTCAGTGAGTGTCCAGGAACAACTTAAAGGTAAGTACTGTAAATGCTGACAGAATTTTTAGTTTTAGTTTTAAGGGATAGTTCAACCGAAAATGAAAATTTTGTCATGAACTAATTTGGTTGAACACAGAAAACCAAAACAGTTCTTGAACACATTGATTATGATAATAGAAAGGTTAAAAAAATTCTGTGCTTTCTTTTTTCTGTCCATTCTTTTAAATATCCTATTCTTTAAATGAAATGTAATTTAAAATATCAAAAAAAATTGAAAAGAAGAAAAAAATCCTTTCACTCTGGTAGTCAAAGGGGTCCAATAACCACTACTGTAACAGGCTTCCTTCCAAATATTTATATTTTCTGTAGAAATACAATAGAAAGAAGAAAATTATAGTGATTACAACCACAAATGTTTTTTTTTCTGTCCATTCTTTTAAATATCTTATTCTTTAAAAGAAAATGTAATGTAAAATATCTCATTTTGTGAACAAAAAAATCCTTCCACTCTGGTAGTCAAAGGGGTCCAATAACCACTACTGTTTCAGGCTTTCTTCCAAATATTTATATTTTCTGTTTTAATTCACATTGTTGACCACCTTCTCCTGAAATAAAATGTCTTAGATTACCAGTGTTCATTTTCCATTAAAATGTTCTATTTAAATCTAAGACTGTGCATAATATTCGTTCTGCAGATTTACATAAAATGTCTTAGAGATATTAATCTAAAATGTGTTTTTTAGACATAATGGCTGCAATTACATTTATAAAAACAAAGTTTAACATGTGTTGCAGCCCACATTTGTACAAAACTGAAAAAAAAATAACACAAAAAATGCTATTCCCAATGCACATGCCACACATCTAAAACATGTATCTTCCTTACATTGAGAAGCTGTATTTACAACTTCCATATATGCATGACAAAATCCATTCACACTCTTTTTTTTTAAGTGTGCCGTGTGTTCTGCATTCTCTTGCTCTTTGACATCCCTGTGTGAAGGTGTGAAAAAGAAACAAGTTAGTGCGGAAGACAAGGCCGCTTTTGAGTAGAAGGCAGGCGTGAAGCAGCCACGGTGATAGTAATTTACTCAATTATTTCAGCAGTTACAACAGAGACGAAGAGAGCCGAAGCCCTGCACCTGTCCCAGCAACCTCCTCACCTCACTGCAGCTGTATGCGAACCAAAACCATGACATCACCACACACACACATCTTTCCGAACAAGGTTTTTTCCCGGTGGTGTTGACGTAGATGTCGGATAATTTTTTTTTATAACACTTCTCACAAGGGTGAATAGTTTGTAGTCATGTGTGGATATCATGGGTTTGTTATGATATCATGTAACAATACTAAAATACATTGGGCACATAGACTCTGGATATGCCCCCATTTTCCCCTCACCCTGTTTGACTTTTAAATAATTTCCCCCTCAAAGATTTCTAAAAACAAACCGCATTTGCTTTTAAATAAGTCATGTTTGTCTATTCCGATTTATTAAAAAAATGCATGTAACGTTTGGAATATTTTAATTGCTGAAGAAATAAATAGTGAATTAACCTGCAAACAGATGTTCGTTCCATATTCGAATGACAAGCGTCTTTGTGAAATTTGCGAAATTTGTCCTCCCC
Source organism: Triplophysa yarkandensis (assembly GCA_033220385.1). Classification (NCBI taxonomy): domain Eukaryota; kingdom Metazoa; phylum Chordata; class Actinopteri; order Cypriniformes; family Nemacheilidae; genus Triplophysa; species Triplophysa yarkandensis. Next base: position 10,289,907 of record CM065664.1, on the reverse strand, counting down.
TAAGGGGAAAGTGATAAAGATCATGGTCAGTAGCACACTGAATAAGTGTTTCTGGGTGAATGGCTTAAAAAAAATAAAATCACACCAGCAGCTAAAGATAAATACAACACATAAAAAGGCTCTTGAGAGGAGGGAAACCAATCTTTCAGGAATAAAATGATCCGACTTAGCCTCCCCCTTCCATCGGCCCTCCTGACTTCAGGCATGGCAATGCCCTCTCACGCTGGGCCTCTAATTATTTCATCATGTAGCAGGAAATCCTGCCAGGCCTACATAAACAGCTTGGGGAATGGGGGGGGCGATCTCCCATCCAGAACCCTGGTGACATCTGACATGTGTACACACACCCCCACCCGGATTTAGACCTGTGGCTTCGTGCACCCCTTTAAATCCAGATCGACAATCTTCAGTTCCAGAACCTGTGTTAAATTTCTATACGGCGATCAGTTTGAAAGGTGAACTGGAGCGGCAGAGGTGGTTTTCAGATGAAAAATCATACTCCTTGGCCAGCGCTGAGCATAAATTATATGGTATCTAAACTCTCGGCAGGAAGCCTTTTTATAAACGCAATGTTTTCCTAACAGACCACTTTTTAACTGAGGTCCAGCCGTGAGCTGCAGAATGTTTGGGCGGTTGTGGCCACTGCCTTTACCCAACTATTGTCAATAGTTCACCCAGGTAGTTCCTGTATTTAAAGCTGTATGCCTTAATAGCTAAAATCAGTTTAATAGACAAGTCTGTGGACATAATTACTTATTTTTTGCATGACAAAACGTACTTTAAAAAAAAAAATTTAAAACCTTTTTAAATATTAAATATTTTTGACTGAATAGTGCAAAATAGTGGTTGGTTCCTTTAATATTCTTTACAAAGGATCTCAAGGTTAGACCTCATAAAGCTGCCCGATAAAATGACATGTAAACATTTTTGCAAATTCTGGTAAAAGATGAGAACAATGAATATGATCAAATATACAACAGGAATAGTCCTAAGGCATCTCAAGCATTAACTATTCAACATTTCCACATGAAGTGACCACATGTTAACTTTGCAACATCAAATATGGGATCTTGTTAAGACAAATGAAATTTTATTTCAAAACTATTGACAAGCGGTGAGAAATTTTAACCTTGAGAAGAATTAGAGGCCCGTTTATCAAGAACAACCATCTGTCAAAATAGTTTTCTTAGACGATGGCATGCCTCAGCCTGAACGAGTAAGCAGCACCTAAACTGACTGTTTGCATATCAGACTGTAATGGTTCCTCTCCAGGGCTTTGTCACCTTCCGTTCAAATTCAAACTCAGGCAGACCCTCCAAGCAGTTCAGTTGTATTACAAACAGACAAAGACAGCACCAGAACCCGAATGTGAGTGTCAATGTCAAATAAAAATATAGATTTTCCCCGGACTTTTAACTTTGTCGGATATAATTTTGCCTCAAAACATTTGTTTCTGAAGTCTAACGGTTCCCGTGAGCTTCACTATTCCCGCCACAACAACGCAGACGCATATCTTGTTTTATGCAGATTACAGATTACACAAACATACACACAACCCTTATTTTGAGAATATAAAGATAGGCCCCACTGACTCAGGGGATGTCTTGTGTGTGCCTGTATGAAACGGCATCTGTAGCAAGTGTTGACAGATCAGCAGACAGATTGAACCAGATAACAGCAGATTTCCCCAGCTAGTAACCATTTCCTTCAGACCACGAGTCACTGAGGAGATTAAATGACATTACAAAGAGAATCATTTTATGCCCCATTGGGGAACACAAAGTAAAGACTGAGGGTTTGATGGTGTCAGTAAACACTGGTGCTAATTGTTATTAAATCTAATCTTTAAACTAATAGGTGGACAGCAGTGACAAATAGCATGACAGTAAATTTACTCTGTAAGTGACTGGTACTGGGGATGTTACCGTGATAAACATACCCGGAAAAATATAAATTTGACGTTTTACTGAAATATAGGCTAGCATACCTAAGTAAAATTTGATTATCATGAATGTCCTTCCAAAACCTTGTATATCAAAATTTACAGTTCTTCAACACAGTATTTAGTCATGTCAAAAATACAAAGTTGACAAGCACTTTTTTTATATAATTTCTAAAGGATTGATTTCTGTAATGCCATGATTTATGAAATTGATCAAAAATGAAAATCACAAAAATAGAGATACAAGGTTTAGGAAGGACAGTGATGATATGCTGTGTAGATCATCATATAATGTAGGTCATGGGTTTGTTTCCCAGATTATTTAACACTCTATTAAATGGAAAAGCTTGATGTGTATATTTTTGAAATACTGGAAAAAGAAATATATATATTTATATTAAAATAGCTGGAATTTTGCATTTTTCCATGTTTTTCTTTCAGTCCAAATACAAAACAAAATAAATCAGACATAAATTAGACAATTGTTGAGATATAGTTTACGTACACACGCCAGATATATTCATAAGGAAACAATATCTAAGATTTTGGACATTTAAAATCTCTATTTTATCTCTATTTGTCTTATTTAGATCAAATGGATTCTTTTGGGATTTCTTTCAAAACAATTAGTAATAAATGCACAGAAAATCTATTATTTTTTAACCAAATGACTGCAGTGTAGCTTCCAGAATTCTGTTACATTTCACACTTTCTTTCACACTGTCAGTAAAAGGTAAAAGTAAATAAAAACATGTGGTATGTGCATGTCAGGGCCTGTGTACATACATGCTGAATTGCTTCACAGAAGAAATGAAGTGTGTGAAGTCAGAAAAACATAGGCAGACCATTTACAAAACCCAACAATTCATTTCTCCTCCCCACATTCCCCCCGCACACCTGTCATTAGATTGAACACAGTACGGGTCAGCTACACACACTCTATCAGTGTTTTCACACAGCATGGATTCTGACACTTTAAAATTCCACAACATGCGGAGAAGAAATCATAAACAAGACTGGGCAACTTATTCAATGCTGTAGGTCGTTTTTAAAGACTTAATATATCAAGTTGGATAGCCAAGCAATAGAAACTGCACTACATTTTTATATCATATATTTTTATTTATTTTATAGACTATTGAATATTTATCCAAATTTTATTTTGACTTTATAAACAATTGCTGATGGCTGTAATCTTTTCTTGAATTCTGTTAAATTCCTCAGCATTTCACACTACATGCACTGCGTTCGGTCAAGGTGCCGAAATCAGAATGATGCTCCACTTCTCCCGCTGTGTTGGTGTGCCTGCCATCTCAGCTCTGATTGTCCAGGAGCGAAGCATCATATCAGGGGGGCCTCATCAAACAAATAATAGCCCCAAATTAACAATCAGAACGAGATGGGCCTTCCTCGGCGAGCCAGTGAGCTTCTCCTGGTGATTAGGAAGTGAAAAAAGGCCAAAGTGTAGCACTTTTCTTATCGATCCTTTAATGATCCCTAATTTTTCAAATAACACAGGATGGATTTAACTGGATTTTCACTGTCCTTGAGTTGTTTTTTTCTCATCAGTTTGCATTGCCTGCATATGCTGTCCTTGTAGTTCAACTGGTAGAAAGATTTCACGGAACACGTGTGAAATATTAAGGCAAAATTCTGTCATTGTTTACTCACCCTCTTGTCAGTTCAATACGTATGGCTTTGTTTCTTCTGCAGAACACAAAAGAAGATTTACTTGCACCCGTTGACTTGCCTTGGATTTGTGTCCACACAATAAGTCAACCAGTGCCACTACTGTTCGATTTCCAACTCTCTTCAAAATATCTACATTTGTGTTTTACAGAAGAAAGAAAGTCATACAGGTTAAATATGACAAGAGGGTGAGTAAATGATGACAAAATGTTTATTTCACTCACACTGAGTGTTGGAAAATACATTGCACTTGTGTAACAGAAGGAGTACATTTGATAAAAAACATTTTGGTAATGTGATCATGCTGTAAGGATTTAGATTTTTCAGATTCTTTTACTGACTTTAAAGAAAAACAATGCCAGAAATAAGGTCATTTAAAAAATGCAATGAAGCTAGACTGAGATCTTTATAATTTAGATAAGTTAGTCATTGTACAGCTTCAAAACACAAAGCCAAAATAACACAAAGACTTCCGAATGGCGTTTCTGTCTCCTTCCCCGCTCGCTGACCCTTTTGTCTCTGTGTCCACAGTGCAGGAGCAATATCTGTGACTAACCCGGACGTTAACCCTATTATTTTGGTTTGTTTGGACCATTTACCGGGCTAAATATAGCCCATCACTTACCACCTGTTATTTACCAATTTCCGCCAATTGCGTGCCTGAAAACATGACTTGAGGGCTGCTCGGGCCGGCCAATGTAAAACAGGATAAAATTTCAAAAACATTTTTCTGAAGTCGTCCGTCTCAAAAATATCTGAACGTCAAAAGATACGTCAAAGGTTAGCCTGACTGAAGAAGGGAGATTGGTGATGTTGTGCCAAATCATGCCCACATCAAAGACTTTAAAGAGTACTATTTGATACCGACAGGAAAACGGGTGCAGATATGGAGCTGCATGATAAACAAATATGCCTTTCTTAAAAAAGAGGGCAGAAGATTAAAGTTTGCACAATGACAAATGTGTCAACGCACTTTTGTGGTTTAATGCATGTTCAAATTTTGGCTTTTCCTCCTGGAGCATTTTGTCCTAAGTGTCCTAAAACAACAAAAAGGCTTTGAAACACTGAACACATAAACAACAGCTTCTTTAAGAAAAGATTAAAGGATGATTTACGTTTTGATGTTGGCAATTGCAAAGTGTTTTAAAGAAAAGTGTCTTGATGTATTAGTTTATTTACAGAGAACAAAAAAACAGATGTGAGACATTTATAAGTTTCATTTCTAATTCACATGTGAATGTTTGCACATGTTTGTGAATTACGGAAAGAGTAAACCTATAACAATATATTTTTTGATACAGATGTATTACCCAGACAGACAGTACAGTTAATTTTGATTTGTCCTTTTAGCAGATATTATACATTACAGAGCAACTGTACTTGTTTCGGCTCTTAAATAGAAAATTTGACTACCATAATTAAATTTGTATATATTAATCCTCATTTTCTCCTCTTTCATTCCAATGCTTTATTCCTTTATTTATTCTGCAGAACATAAAACAAGATATTTTGAAAAATGTTGGTAACCAAACAACATTGGAGCTTCTGACTTCCACTGTATGGACACATCATATTTATTTTTGATTTTTAGATTTTTTGTCTGTATTTTTGGAGTATGTGAAATCCCTCGGAGCAAACCAATGTTTCTGCCATTGTTAGTGCAATGCTTTAACCACTAAGCCGCAATAAATCTATCCACCGTAACTATGACATTTCTTAAAATATCTTGTTGGTGTTTCAAAAAAGATAAAGTAAAATGTAGATACAAGAGAATTTCGTTGTAAATAAATGATGAAAGATTTTCATAATCATGATTATTAAAATTAAAATGATTGTGTTATATTGTGACATCCCTAGTTCATACCAAAATGAAAATTGTCTTTATTTCCTGTTCCAAAAGCTATTTAGCAGAATGTCCAAAAAAGGCAAACTAAAATACTCAACATAAAGCAGACCTAACCACACTGACACAAAAACATCATGCCGAAAGTGTAAGGACAACACACCAGTGGGATGTTTATGCACAGTCAATTTCAGCAGTAATGCAATTCACACAGCCCCTCCACACACACACAAACAAACTCATACACTTACTCATCCAGTATCACGCGAGTGCCCAAGAGAGACCAGTGTGCCACACAATCTCAGGGCTGTTTTCAGAAACCTGCACTGACATGAAGGATTTTCCATATCGTTTGGTCTTGCCCTCCCCACAGATATGAGGTATAAAAGGGCCTAGCGTGCCTTGATCACTCCAAGGCTTGTTCCAGCCAATGAAGATGAATGACTGTTATCACTTGTTCCATCTCAAAACATGGCACTCCACTGTGGCTTCTTTGAAGCAGCTCCCATGTAGGACAACCACTGAAATGTCCAACAACAGGGAAGTGCCAATCAGATTAGCTTTGGGTGGAATAACATGGTACTGTAGCAATGTTTTGTTATATCTGGTGATGGTGGTGGTGCGGGCGGTGCTTACAGCTGTGGGAGGAAGTTTGCGGTGTTAGAACAACAGATGTCCAAAATCCCCATCCAATCTTTTAAATGGTACTAATTATAACATCTAAGTACAATAAAGATGCCTTTAAAAGAGGATTACTCTGTAAACCAGTATAAATTCCTTCCTGGGGCTGTAATTATTTGTATTTACATCTTTAGTTTACTTCTTAATATCCATGTAGTTAAAGTGAAAGTACACTTAAGCATGAAAATGTGCTGTCATAATTTACTTAAACTCTTGTCATTTAATACCTTAGTCTTTTTCAGCACAAAAGAAGATATATTGAAGAAAGTTGGTAACTGGCCCCCATTCACTTGCATTGTTGTAATTAATGGAAGCCATAGCTGTTTGTTTAAAATAGTAGTTAATGGAAGCCAATTCTGCAAAATATATATTTGTTGTGTTCTGAGGAACAAAGAAAGTTATACATGTGTTAAATGATAATAGGGTAAATGAATGATGAGAGAATTTTCATGTTTAAGTGAACTACCACATTAACATTTTAACACCAATTAATGTCTCAGTTTGTAATTTGTTAAAATGTTAACATGTTTTGACATTAAAAGTGACACATTTAAATTCCTATGTCACAAAAACTTCTGTGCAATCCATGCAAAGCTTCAAACATGATTCACGCAGTCAGAGTTGCATGCACACATTTGCTGGCTGTAAATAGATAGGAGTTGGTTAAATTTTTGAAGTCCCAAAAATAGCAGCACGTCAGAGAAGAAAAGTAAGAAATTTATTATTCTTTATATAGCAATCTGCATGTTTTTAAATCTGTAGTTTTAAAGGACGTCAATGATCAGACTCCTTTCTACTGCTAATCATTTTTTGTCATGTGAAATGAAATCAAGACTGCTGATTAAGAAACCCAAAAGAATACATTAGTATTTATGAGGGCTTGATGGCAGAGCGGGTTTGTATGTACAGTATAAGAGCAGTCAATCTCTCAGCTTTGTTCCAATCACACTTGATTAGCTCACAATGCATTCCATTTATCCTCCTCCATCACCTGTGCATGTGAGCAAAAATACATCAAAATACAATTGAATGCTTGTTGCTTTAAATGTTTTCATGGTTTGAAGAACCTAAGTATATGTATACAATTTAGGTAAGCTACATAATCCTTGAAGGATTTTAGAGAAATTTTGAACTGAGCTGTTTGTTTTGGAGGATGAAAGTTTATTCAGGCTTTTGAGTTAAGATTCTGTTCAAATAGATTTACTTGTTCATCTGAATCTGAGGTTTACAGCTAACTCACACTGTGACAAAAATCTTTTAATTCCGATCATATTTTAAATAATTTATTTAAAAATACATTTAACAATCTTATATTGTCATTACCAGAACTAGATTTGATTTCCCCTCATTAAAATACGTTTAACCACAAGTTTGTGCAACAAAATAATGCAAAATAAATAAATGTGTAAAATAAATTGTCTACTATCTATGCTGTTTAATTTATTATATTCTACTAATGTTAAAGGGTTTGTTCTTTTTTGACCTTCTTTCTTTTGCAGAACGCAAAAGAAGGTATTTTGAAGAATGTTGGCAAACAGAGAAAAGCAATGCCCATTCTCTTGTGCTGTTTTGCAGTATGTCCATGCAATAGAATTTTTATTTAGGGGTGAACTTTTCCTCGTTTGAAATAAGTTCTGGACAATATTATCGCCGATTTTGCTTCATGTCACAACATGCACTTTGTTTGAATGCGAATATACGTTTACTAATTCGCACCGTCTGGACGTCTTGACTTTTGACCTCTTTAGGGTGCTCTGCCTCTAAAGTGAAACCGGTCAGGTCAGAAGATGTTTATGGCCCTCGATGCTCTATTTCGCTCTCTATTCCTTTCATTTCTTTCACCGCTTCCCGTGTAATTATTTCCTTCGGAGTGATGCGTGAAGTTGAGAGAGGTCAAACAGGGAAGGGTCCTTCAACCTCCTCTGCTGTCTCCGCCCCGCCACCACTTCAGAAAGTAGCAGGAAATTACAGGGGATCACATAAATTACAGCCGGCCCACCAGCGAGCGGCAGGCAGCACGCCACACATCACCGGGGCAAATGAGGGGTCGACCCCCATAAGGCCTGAGGGGGCTGCAGGTACTAGATGAGTATTGTAAAACGCAGACAGACACATAACATGCGCCGAGACATGAAAGCCGGCCATGAAGTTATAGTGCATGTAAGAGAATCGTCCTAAATCCCATTTAATGAAAATGATAGTAGTACAAGAAGAGCCTCAAATACTTTTCCTTTACACGTTTCTTTTGTTTAATAGTATTATCTGCCAGTTCTCAAAAAGTTTATCTTTTTATCCCAGGTCATATATTCTATGGGAATTAAAACACTACAGGCCTTACCCTGAAATACATATGAAGGCCTTATTATGGCCCACTTTAGTCAGATGATGTCATCATCACGCGTCACATTCGACTAAGAGGCCCGACTTGTATCTGTCGTTGGACCGAATAAAACTCATCCGTCATTCACCGGTTGATTAACATGCTCCAGATGTTTCTCTCCTCATATTTCAGAAGCTCCCTCCTCCAGCCTTTGTTGTGATAATGATACAGTACCCTGTGTGCAACTGTTTATTTTCCTTTCCGATGGGGTACAGTTGCATGTTCGGAGATTTTTGGAGCACAAATGTAATCGAGTGCCGGAGATGAAAGAGACTCAAATTAATCTTCCAAATCTGTGCGTTCTAATTCATCATTTGAGTTCTCGTGGGACCCTCCCTGTTTGGACCTCATCTTTCAGACATAACTGTAATGCCGCTCTACCACTAGCAATTGTGCTGTTGGGAGATGGAAAGGGCCACCACGTCTGTGTATGTAATCGATATATGAATGTCACAGCTGTTAAGCTGGAATGAGAAATGCACTTCCTACAGAGGATACTGCTTGAATAGGGTTTGAGCTGCTGGTTTTTATTTGATACAGACTGGCATCTAGTTAGTTCATTAGCTGAGCGACCAGCCACCAGGTTCTTAAAACCAGTTGACCATCTGGCCTACCAACTTAGATGTGCTAATGATCAGCTTAGACCGGCTATTCCAACAGATATTATAACGGAAAGGTGAAGAATAAAAGAAGCCATGCTGATGTCATGCATCTTCAAAGATGCAAAAGATACAAATTAAAAGATCTAGAAGACTTTGTAAAACTAAATATCAAACAAAAAAAATGACAATAAGTGGAACCCACACCCACACACACACACACACACACACACACACACACACACACACACACACACACACACACACACACACACACACACACATATATATATCGTCTGATATTTTGTTTTAATATATATCCATACATATGCAATGTATGCAATATATATATATATATATATATATATACATATGACTAATCTGTCCAGGTTTGTAGACAAACACGTGGGTGAGTATGTTTTTATTCTGGTGGCTCTGACCCCTCACAATCTTTTAAGTTCCCATCATACCTTCATTATGATAGGGAATGATAGGGATCATAGAATGAGGGACAGCAGTTAAAAGCTAAAAAACAAAACATGCAGGTCTCATCAAATTACTGAAAAAAATAGATAAGACTCAAATATAAAAGAGACTTTCTGATTCTTTCAGGAGAGATCAGATTGAAAATAAAACCACATAATGGTGAAAAAACGGATTAAACGGATGCCAGTGCTTTTAATATATTCTTTTAAAATATATGTTTCATCATACAAATCAATGACATATGTGCACTTTTATAATCGCCAGTTTACTTTGAGTTTCGAGTCAATTTAAATAAAACTCCGTCATTCAGCCGAATTGATCGCTACTCATTCAATTCTATTCAACTTTAATGATTTAGTTAAATAAATACTTAAAACACTCCAAAAACATATTACATAAAATAAAAATCTAATTTAAATATATGTTATATTTTATTGACAAAACGGAAACATATTTTCCACAATAAATAATAGCTAAATTAATTCTCATAAATGATTTCACCGTTCCGAGGATGAAGTGTAATACGACTCATATCAATGCAAATGTTCGGCGGGTTTTCTTAAATACGGATTAATATAAATCTGTTTGAACGCAAACAAAAATAATGCCACTAACTTAAAAATATATTTTTTAATAATTTTCATGGTGTTAAATTGCAAACATGATTTCTCCTTAATCTCAGATTACTTCCTTCACATGACCTTGATTTATCTCTTCAAGTTTTGTATGACAGTTCATAAGAATTTCCCTATCTAAACCTCTCTATACTTCTCCTTAATTCTATGCATTCATTAAACAATGACCTTTGTAAAACTAAGAAGATAAAGAGAATAAACTAGAGCTGCAGAGGACACGGGGGTTGAGTTGTTTTTTGGGGGGAAATCAGTGGGTCTGGAGTGACAGTGAGAGGCAGTGATTGCGCAGAGAGACCTGAGCACGCGCAGCTTCTAAATCAAGCGGCTCTAATCAGACACAGAAATGGGCCACTTGACAATCAAGCGGGTACAAAAGACCCCAATTCACCTCTGATTGCGGCACTGCTCGTGCCCTGCCAGCACACCCTCTCACTCACTTTAATGCCCCTTCAACTTAACCTGCCAATCAAGCGCCCCTCCTCCCCCCTCACCCTTAATGTCTACTAATAATTATGAGATTTCTAATCATTCTTTAGTCTTTCAGATGGCTAATTGGTGTTATTTTAAGATTAGCGTTTGAAGTCATTTTCTGGGCACATTTGTGGGTAACTTGGATTGGAAATCTTCTTTTTAATGATGGGATATAAAAAGTCACGTGACTGACAGTTTTATTCGTGCCCATGGTGACAAAAATGTTGTGTTTGGTTAAAATACATTTTAAATCATCAAAAACATTGAATTGTTGAATTATTAATGATTTAAATGAATAATGTTTTGCGTTTTGTATTTGGTATAATTTTATATATTGTTAATCGATCATAGCGTTTAATTATAAGCTGCAAAAATAATATTTAATTTATGAAATATCTCCTAATTTTTTTTAATTCACAGTCACTCACAGTTAATTATTTTAATTTCTTGTTTTAAAGCACTTGCGTGTATTTTAATATTAATGAATTTAGTAATCTAATTGAAAAAATTCAGTCCTGATATTCAGTTAAACCACCCAAAAATGTATTATTTATTTATTTTATTATAGTTGATGCAAATATTGATGTTTTTAAAGGCGCATTAACCCCATCTACTGGTGTACTGATGTATATCACTATCAGCTGACTTCACCGCTTACTGTTTAGACGAGATCTTGACATGATTGTGCAATATCAGCTTGTTTTTATGGTTTAATAAAACGTAACTAAAGCTAAATCAAAATATAAATAAATCAGAAATAATGAACCCAAAATATAATGAAATAAATGAAAAAAAAATTGTATTATGTGAATTATAAATTAGGGTTTACAGTTTATTATTAAACTTTAAACACGTAAGGCCCTCTTTGGTAAATATAAGAATGTCCCTTAATAAAACAATAAACAAAAGAATCAATCATTTGTATACACAATGTGCGTGGTTTACTTATTGTCACATCAGTTCTACATGACAACAAAAAAATGTATCTGTCATAAATTCACACCATGTATGCATTATAGTTACAGTTAGTTATCATTATTAAAAGCACAAATGTCTTCAATGAACATGAGAGATCAGAAGCACAGTAAAGCATGTCCACATGGCAAAGACAAGGCTGTTAATGAGGCAAACCACCCAAATGAGCCGTTGCAGGACTAGACCCAGACAGTAATACCAACTAATCTAGAGAAAATGGGCTCCAAACCACAATGAATTTTCATAAAGATGCCTGACAAATGGTTTGTCAGACATGAAAAACATGGCTGATTTTTGATGTAAGCAACACTGGACCACTTTTTAATGCACAGACTTCATAAAAAAGCTTTTGATGTTCCAGAATGTTAAACTGAAATAGATTCACCAAAACCCCGTGAGATAATGATGTGGGAAGCAAGTGTTCCTTATCAAATATGTGAAGGTTTCCAGAGGATGCTGTTTTCCGTCTATTTGTTAACAGTTAACAATATATTCGGCGCTGTTTCTTATATTTAAATCCAATTTCTACAAAAACAAGGATGTAAGGTTTGTTTAAATAGGCTTGTACGTCAAACCCAAAAAGTTTAAGTATGTATTGCTCCCATATATTCCAATAATGATGGTGCTGAAAAACAAGATTTCCTATGAAAACAGCATTAAATCCAAGTCAGTTTCTTCTTGATAGCTTTCTTTTTGTTCATTAATACTTCGACTGTCACAGACTGTCTCAGAACTGTCTTGTGTCTGTTTTCTCCTTCGCCTGTACACAGGTTTCCTGTCCTCCTCCGTTGCAATACATTTCTTTTCTTGAGGCTGCAGAGCATTCTGTAAGCACTCATTGAATCTGTTAAAATAAATATATTTATTACAATATCCATAATATAACACCTGACCATAAACCACAAAAATAAAGGATTTTGGAAAAATAAAATACTATAAAATAAATTAATATAGATTTGTCATTATTTGAAACCCTAGATCAAATGTAAACAAATTTGTAGCAGGTTAACAGCTTTATCATTAATTAGAGATCATGCAAAGATAACATTTTTCATCAGAATTTCCTTGTGGGATCTTTGCAAACATTTAAATTTTAAGCTGACATCATAATCATAAGCAAAAAGGAACACACAGCACTAAAACTTTGGTTTGACATCACCTCTCTATTCTTTTGAGATTTTCTTCCATCTTCTGGTTAGCAACTCCAACAATGAAATCAAGGTATTCATCACTGACAAGAACTTTGCCCTTGTGACTCAGAGGAACCTCAAGACAATGTGTGCTGCGCACTGCCTACATATACACAATACATGTTAAAATTACTTTAGAACTGACGCAGATGTTTTTGCATTTGCAAAAACCACACTGATGCATCTTTACCCATGCATCTTTGTTAATAAGAAATTACATGCTCTTGAAATGTCCTACCATGATTATCTTGCCTTTCTTTCCCACAGTTATTCCCGAATTCCTGAAGCCTGAGTTTATTGCAACAGTGTGCTGAGGAAAAAGCCACCAAACCCCATGTATTGTCTCATTTAAATGCTGTACATGTCAACTTTCATTCTTATTATATGTGACACTCACCAGTAGTTGTGCATCTGTTAGGTCCTTACACTGCACATGGAGGACAAATGGCTCAAATTTAAATGTGGCTTCTCCAACAGATTTTTCCAAACCTCTGACCTGTTGGAAAAAATTTGCAATTAACAAAATATTTTAACAACACTTCATAATAAGGTGTCATTTGTTAACATTAGCTCATGCATTAACTTTTATATTAGCTAACAATGAACAATTAAGTTTTCAGCATTTAATAATCCTTGTTATTGTTAGATCATGTTAATGCAGGTATGTTCATTCATGATGCATTAACTAATGTTTACAGGGACAACTTTAGATTTTAATAATATATAAGAAAATGTTGGAATGAACGCAAACACTGGTATTCTTCATTGTAAGACAATTTATGATTTAAGCGCCTGCATTAATTAATCCCATTGCACAGGTACATCTGTAAGATGTCAGCGAAAAATCTGAAGATCTGGAAAACATCCGGTGCGTAAAAAACATTGGATTAACATCCATTCTTAAGGTCTAGAGATGGGTCTATAAGACATCTTACACGAGACGTCTCGAATAAGTATTGCAGATGAGTCAACAACATCTTGAAGATGAAACTCAGACATCCACAAGATGTTTTCCAGATGTTTGTGTGCCATTAGACTAATAAAACCTTATTGTAAAGTGTTACCAACATCTTTAATGCTGTCTAACATTATGCATTTCCTACCACATCTTCACATTGACACTTCTGATGGGTAACAAATAACCAGGAACAGTTTTGTTTTTGCACATCAGGGCAATCTGAAACCTTAGATAGAAACACATGTTACTGCATGACAGACCATAATAACAAATACACACAAATAACATCACTCAGAACCCAGCACCTGCTGTGTTGTGCATGATCAAGAAAACTCTTATTTTGAAATTGTTGGACAGCTTTCTGCTTAAAATTGGCCACCCAAACAAATATAAATTCATCTTCTCACCCCATCAAAAAGTATAATTCTTCCAGAACAGGAACTTGTAGTAAAGTATTTATCATGGCTGTTAATAAAAGCAACAATATGACAAATATCTTCATCTACACTTCCTTTCTTACTAAAATCACACTTGTTAAGACACTGATTCTTCCATTGCTGAAACGTTTCGCTTTCCATCTCCAAAAGGTGTTTATTGTATTACTTTCCGTCAATGTTGCTTGCGAATAATGGCATATTAATAAATATTTGATGTATTTTGTAAACCATGCGTGTTCTGGCTGTAATGTTTTGAGTTTGAGGTCCGGTACGGTGGCCGACAGCTGCCCAAAGTCCTTCCGTACGGAAGAGAAGAGTCAGCTGAACAGTGTAATCTCCTCTACTTTATCTCGTTTTGTGTTGTTCAAACTGCCACACAGTGTATGATTTCTTACATCTTACATTTACATTAATAATATTTTGTGTAATGCTTACATAATTGTGGTCTGCTTACATAATTTATGTTTGTTTACTGTTTCCAGCATTTAAAGTTTATTCCTCTTTGCCACTCCACGTGTTCCCAGATCCCAACATGGCAACATCAAAATTAATGAAGGCCATCAGAGTGTCTGAGTTTGGAGCCCCTCGTGTGTTAAAACTGTTCACAGATCTGTCTGTCCCAAGTCCTGGACGGAATCAGGTAACTTATAAAAACTACATTTAGATGATGAAGAGTTATTGTCGAATAAACATGAATGTCTGCCCATAGGTTCTGATTCGAGTCCATGCATGTGGCGTGAACCCGGTGGAGACATACATCCGCTCTGGATCTTATGCCCGAAAGCCCAATTTACCCTACACTCCTGGGTCAGACGTGTCAGGTGTGATCGAAGCTGTCGGGGAGGGTGTTCAACTCCTACGGGTGCTTTGATTTTATTTATCCCTTGACCACACGTTGTGGCTTGCTTGTATGGATTGACATGACTTGTGTTTTCTCAGATAGGTGACAGAGTCTTCACCACAGGCACTGTGACAGGAGGATACGCTGAGTACACCCTTGCCGCAGAAGACACTGTTCACAAACTTCCAGATGCTCTTGATTTTAAACAGGGGGCTGCAATCGGAATTCCATATTTCACTGCATATCGGGCATTATTTCACAAGTATGATATGTGGGTTCTATACATTTGTTGCATTAGGATATGGCACAACCTGATTGTATATTGAGGTTTACGGAAAATGTATTTTTTACTATTGATTTATTTTTAAATACAGTTTTCTATGCAATCCTAACTTAGGTAACTTACAAAGCATTTAAAGTGATGGTGTACCCTCAAATAAAAACTGTGTCATAATTTTTTGCATTTTCAAACATGTATGACTTCCACAGAAAGAAGATATTTTGCAGAAACTGTACAACCGAACTGCCGGGGCACTCATTCACTTGTACGGTATGAACCCAAAGCCAGTGCAAGTGAATGGTGCAAATTATCAACATTCTTCAAAATAGCTTATTGTGTGTTTTGCAGATGAAAGAAATTCATACATGTTTGAAATGACAACATATTTTTATTGTAAACTATCTATTGGCACAGGAACACTATATGAAGTATAGAATATATAGGTGTATTATAGTATGTAATATCAGCTTTTGTTGTAAACAGGGCTCATGCCAAAGCTGGAGAGACTGTCCTCATCCATGGCGCTAGTGGAGGGGTGGGACATGCAACATTCTTCAATAACCTTCAATCCAAATCTATCCAGTCCACATTGATGATATATTTTGCATATGTTCTTATAGGTTGGCATTGCTGCATGTCAGATAGCACGAGCATTTGGACTTAGGGTGCTGGGTACAGCAGGGACGCCAGAGGGTTTAAAGCTGGTCCTCAGTAATGGAGCACATCTTGCTTTTAACCACAGAGATAAGGACTACCTGGAGAAAATTAAGGTTTCAATTCATGTTTATTTCAGTTTATATTTCATCTTGTCAAGATGCTGTATCCCTTATCATGAGTTTCTTTGTTTTTAGGAAGTTACCAACAAACAAGGTGTTAATGTTATCATTGAAATGTTGTCTAACGTCAACCTAAGCAATGACCTACAACTGCTTGACTTCGGTGGGAGAGTAATTGTGAGTGTCTTGTATCTAAGCTCAGGTTCAACATTTCTTCAGTTATGTTAATAGCATGTTGTTTGGTCTTTTAGATTGTTGGCTGTAGGGGTCCTGTTGAGATCAACCCCAGAGACACCATGATCAAGGAGTCGAGCATTATTGGTGTGGCATTGTTCTTTGCAACGAAGGTACAGCACATTAGGCTTCCTGCTTTTACACATTTATGCACAGTTTGAAAAAAAAATATGCATATAAAGACTTAGAAGAATATACATTTTATAGATACTGTTATATCTTATCTTAATTTTTTTAAAGGAAGAAACATCGGAGTGTGCAGCAGCCCTGTTCGCCGGAATGGAGGCAGGCTGGTTAAGACCTGTTGTTGGTCAGGAATATACACTTGATAGAGCTGCACAAGCTCATGAAGATATCATCAACAGCCCCGGAGCCAGTGGAAAGATGATTTTGACAATGTGAAATTGTACACTGTGTGGCAATGGCGAAGTCTGATATAAATTAATCTTTTACTAGTTCAGTCACCTGCCACATTTGTTCTTCGGCGTATACAAAAAACTATTGGCATATAAACAAAATCATTGAGATTAAAACTGAATTAAAACAAAAATGAATCAAGAAGCGTGAAAATAAACATGAACAGTAGATTAGTCAAAACAACAAAGAAAACATTTAGGATATATTTGCATTTGCAAAACAAACTATTTTACTGTAAACATGTAAATGCGTTGTGCATGAAATTAACAGATCAAAATTGATGTTTTCTTTGAAGTTGACGGCATGATTATGTATTTAATACAGAACAACATTATATTGAAATTGCTGCTTATGGATTTTTTTCTTTCAATTGTGTTTGCTTGTCACATTAAGGCTTGGCTCGTGTAGTGTGATAGATGACACAATGTAAGTTGAACTTGTGTGTGTTCTTGGCTGTCAGGTATCAGTTATAGACACAGTACCATGCTTCAGAGATCAGGTAACACACTAGTTTAACGCATGCTCCGTTTGCACTGAAAACAGCCATATTGTAGCTATGAGATACACAGTGGCACCTGTGAGAACCTAATACTGTGGAGGTTTAAAATAATGTTTGGTTTTAGGAACCAAGTTTAAGGAGAGTTTTTTGCCATCAGGTGAGCTTGCATATTCATATGTCATTATCTTTTATGTGAGATATCACAAGTTTAGTTTTTTTAGCATGGAAAATGTAGCAATGTTCATTCTGAAAATGTGTTTAGTTCATATAGTTCATATAACTTTTGAGCTTAAGTTACCTTAGTTGGAAAAACTAGACAAAAATTATCTTTAATCTAATTTAATATGGTTATTTTAAAATCAGTTTGAATAGTATCTTAATGAGCTACATTAAAAGGTCAGAAAACAAAAGTATTCATTATATTTTTAATTTTATGTTACTGCAAATCTATTTGACTATTTTCATAGAACAGAGAAGAGATATTATGAAGAATGTTGGGGTTTTCTTTTCTGTGTATTGAACGTAAATGGTAACTGGGGAAGTCTGTCTTTAAAACTCAGCAATTTCATTCTGCCCCTTGTGTGTGCCATGGAAGAAAGTAGATCACACATGACATGTGGGTGAGTGAATGATATCAAAAATAAAATACTAATCAAAAATACATCAATAATGCTCAGTCAACTTTAACAAAGACTCATTTCTCAAGTCACATTATATGTCAAATGAAGGAGCAGAATCAACTCAACATGTGGAATATCATGCATGTTTTATAACTTTACCTTCTTCATTCTCTCTGGCAGTTAGTGGCTCCAAGCAACAGAGTTCAGAGGACCACAGCATCAGGTGGAGTTACCAAAATATGGTATACACCGTAGAAGAACTGTAGGTATAATGTGTGCTTCGTGCGTTGGAAAGCTTGACTGGAAAAAGATCAAGACAAATAAACTATTCTGCTTTTAGTGAGGCTACAACAGCAACCTTTCTTATTGTTTTGAAGAATTAGGTATAATGATGTTAACTAATTGAACACCATGGATCACACAAGCTGTCACGGTAGTCCAAACCAAGCCCCATGCAACTTTACTGGGAAACCATGAGAAGTATGTGCTGACATGTATTTTACAAAACATATTCTTGATGTATTTACCATGTAACTGTGATTTTAGAATTATAATGTTTGGACGACACCATACAAATAAATTATTGTTTCTCTCAGGTGTGTACCTTATACTGATGATGACGTTCACACAAGTTAAGCTCAGCTTACTTTGCCCATCTACCTGTGTGGTTTGTTCTGAAGATGTCATCATCTGCCATAAGCTTGTGAAGATCATTGGTAAGTTGTAAAACTGACTTTACCTATTAATCAATGATGAAATGAAAATAAAGGTAAAATAATGATCATGGTTGCCAGATCAAGGTAACAATGGTTCATTGAACCTAACCCACCAACTCCATCCACTTTCCAAACCTACAATTTTAAAGTTTATTTTAAATAAAAATAACATTTTACAGTCATTGTAATACATGACAAAAACTTTATTAACTGGGGTGAAACAGGAGACTTGGCAACCATAAGGATGATTGTCTTAAGATACATTGAATGAAATGTTCTACATGCTGTGTTCCATTAAATAACAATAGTCTTCAGATGAAGTGTGAATGTTTTTTGCTCTGTATAGATGCACCCGACACAACTAAGGCTTTGATGCTTACTGATGGACTCATCAACTCTTTGGACAACATGGCCTTCTCTGACTTATCCAACATGAGTGTTCTTGCACTCAGCAACAATGCTATTTCCACCATTATGGAGAATGCTTTTCAGAACCTCACATTCCTTACAACACTGTCTCTGGACCACAATCTTATTCCCAGCCATTCCCTAAACAACTCCACCTTTTCATGGTTACACAGTCTGGAGACTCTTCAGCTCGGAAGCAACGATCTGAGATACATTGATGGCTCCTGGTTTCAACACACAAGAGCTTTAAAAACCCTTCAATTGGAGGGGAACCTAATCACCAGCCTCAACTCCAGCATCTTTTCCCAGTCTGACCTGAGAAACCTGGAAACATTGGATTTGTCCGATAATCTTATTATGTACTTGGATCGGAATAGCTTCCGGGGGCTACCTCGTCTCCTCAGCCTGGATCTGTCCCGAAACCACTTACGTAACTCCCCAGATGCATTCTCGTATCTATCATTGCTCTCAGCGCTGAACCTTGATTTGAACCGCTGGAGCTGTACTTGTCAGTTGAGAGAACTTGCCTCCTTCCTTAACAGCTACATTCAGGCCCCGGACCGAGTGTTGTACAATGGGCAGCGAATGGTGTGTGTGAATACAGATAACCCAGCAGTGCAGACTGTGCTGGAGTTGACAGAGGCGAACTGTGTACCACCAAACCAAAACATTACTGTGGAGGTCGTAGATAAACGTAATATCAGTCCTCAGCAATACATTCAAAATATTGCTATTGCTGTAGTGTTTTCTTTTTTGGGTGAGTATCAAGTTGTATGTCAACGATTACTAATTAAACAGTTAATTATTTATTTACCAAAGTTCTGCATTTTTAGGTGGTGTTTGTATTACCTTGGGAATAATTGCAATTGTTTACCACCAACTCAGTAAGAAATTCACACATGTGCAAGAGGAAGGTAAAACCCTTGAAGGAGATATGTCCAACCCAGAGTCAACACATTGGAATTTTTCTGATGGTAAAGAAACTTTATCTATGAGTCATGCTCTGTATAACAGTAACTACAAATCCCTTCAGCCCCGGGACAGAGAAGACTCCATTATTCGTAAGGGGCCAGAAACACTGGAAAATAATTTCACCTGTCACAAATGCAGCTCAACAGCTCTAGCCATCAGAAAGCAGAAAACAAACCACATGGAGGAACGACATGGCGATTGGTCAGCCTATGTGGCTCAACGCAAATGTGATGGCAATGATCCACAGTCTGTGTTGCAACAAAGGATCAAAGGTAGACTGGCAAACATGCTTGTTTTTAAATGATTTCTTAGTGGTGCCTCATATGGACATGCCAATATTTTTAGTAAAGCAAAGATATATGGCTGTCAAATGATATCTGTTAACATTATATTTATCTATATACCTTTCACATTAATTTTATATGAACACACACACACACACACACACACACACACACACACACACACACACACACACACACACACCAGCACGCATGCATACATGTTAATATTTTTAAGAAAAATTACACAAAAACTTTTATATATAATAGCAATTGTTGGTAGCTAATAATAATGACATACATGTTAATATATATTCTTTCTGGATGCAATCTATTGAGAATTATAAAAATTATTCATTGACAACCTTGAAAAAAGTAATGTAAAAAATACTAAAAATGCGTAAATCACACATTTTAATGTGTTACTCATCCTCATTAGTCACATTCGGAATAAAAGTTTGTGTTTACACGATATTTGACCATGTACTATACATAATAATTTTGTATGTATAAGCATACATGCATACATGTACTACATTTCCATTGCTGGCTTATAAACAACTACATGTAAATATTTAGTATATATATACAGTATACAATCTAAAACCCAAATTTTTTCTGGATGCAATTAATTATGAATAATCATTCATCCTTGGACAGCCCTAAAAAGAAAAGACAATATACTGAAAATGTTTAAATCTCTTATGTTAATGTTCTTATTTTGCACCGTTGGACATAATATAATTTTAATATTCCATATTTTTTTTAATTTACAGATAAAAGAAGCCAAACACACAAGGAGCGGTGGTCTGGACACAGTCTGGGCAGCCAGGGTACTCCTTCCCAACATCGTGGGGGTTCAAACGATATCTCAGCTGTCCGAATACAACAGCTGGCCCTCAGTAATCATTTCTCAGCCCTCCAGAGAGACACATTCAAACCAACAGATCCAATTCAAAAGGAGTTGGTACCTCATGGAAATAACTTCACGCTAAAACGGCAGGCTCAGGACGCTGGCCCTCATCCAGTTTATAGAACCATCAGCTGTCTGCACTGTCACCAGACGTATCACTACAAGCAAGATGGAAGCAATAACCACAGTTACCCATTTCAAACTCACTCTGAAAACAAACTTCAACACAGAGAAAAGCAGTATGAAGCTATGCTGTACAGAGACATCACTCTTGCTGGTGAGAGTCAAGACAGTGACCTGGGTTTCAAGTTAGCTTCTCAAAGGAGTGTCACCTTTGATCTGTCTGGATCTGAAGAACGTCTGCTCACCACACCAGTTGACAGACACAGGGTGAAGGGCAGGATAAAAAGCTCTAAGACATCTCCGCACAAGAGCAACCGAAAATCAGTTCAAACTAAAAGCAGCACGCAGGGACAATCTCACAAAACCAGAACACAAGCCAAGAAGACCCTGAAGGTCAAACTAAACTTGAACCCTCTTAGAAAAAACAAAGTTCGTCCTAAATCTGGTGGTCAGGAAGAGAACAATGTGGATGAAAAGATCATCAAAAAGTCCAAGAAGGAAAAACTAACAAGCAAAAAATCTACAAAAGAGAAAAAATCGAAGAAGAACACAGAGGACCTAGAATATGAGGAGAAGGAGGATGACGTTAACCAGGATACATCAGCCTCAACAAAGCATGCTAAAGAATCCAAACACTCAAAGAAAGAAAACAAGACTCCAAGATCTAATTTTAATAATATTGATGATGTGGCAAAAGAAAGGTTACATGTAGATGATTCGGAAAATGTTGTTCCTGTTTTGGAGGAAGCTCTGCTAACTGACAGTTTGTTAGAGAGTTTGGTCAGCAGTACCCTACAGAGCTCTATTCCATTACCACTCAACACTGCAGATGTGACCGACACTCAACAGCTAAATAATCCAGATTTGGAACTTCCCCCAGGTGAATCCACCAGTCCACAAGACACAGTGAATCAGACCAGTAGCTTGGAAGCAACGAGTTCAGCTGCACCTGTTATCCAAGAATATGTGTTTTCGGCTGAAGGATCACCAAAGAGAAAGATCAAACTCATTCTACCCGAAAAAACATCAAGCAGGCCTCCAACAGCTCTAGATAAAAAAATAAGATAACGTATACCTCAATCTTTATTTACAGCACATCTTTTAATGCATTATACATTCAATACAAGTTTTTTTGCAGCATATGGAAAATCTTTTTGTACAGAGTGTTGAATGATCTCAAATGGGTTAAACATAAGCATCAGGAGTTTGTTGTTTACACAGTTAATGATCACTTTTCAGCCCAAAGAAAATAATCCACTCCATTGTGGGTTATTATGTAGCAGGAATCCAAAGTGCGGCCAGTGTGATTTTACACCATTTTATGGTCTGCTGATAAAAGGAATCTGACTGTACTCCTGTCACCGAATACCTCCCGTGCATTGATGTTGAACAATCTGACACTCACAGGACAAACATTAAGGAGTGTTTATATTTCAAAACCATGAAGGATAGCAAAGAAAAGGACAGTTACCATGGAGAGAATGAAGAAGGAGATGGAAATGACTCAAAAACGATATTGGGCATCTTTTCAAGAGAGCAGTTCATAATGTTATGTATTGGGATTGGTCTAATTTTATTCCTTCTCGTCATTACTATACCTTCAGTTATTCTGACATCTCGTTCAGGTATGGATTTTTTTAGTGTAATATTGCTTGTAATGTTGGTTTCTGTTCCATGTTAAAATTTAGGTGCAGAGAATGGTTAATATTTGTAATAAAAAACGCTTGTTTTCGTCAAGAAAAAACAAGAAAAACCTTGCATATATATTTTCTGTAATAAATATAATCGTCTGACGTTGAAAAAACAATAAATTACATTTATAATTAAAAACTTGATTGTTCATTGGAATGAACAGAAAAAAGTGATACTTGAACAGTGACACAGTTTTTAAATCTGAGTTTCACATGAACTCTTCAAATATTTTGTAATTTGTCCATATTGTTTGTTTATAACCTGTAGACAGCTCAGTCAAAATGGAGCCTTTTCCATCTGATGGAGATATGCTTGACTTTCTTTTACAAGCTGGAAGGATTAGGGAAAAGGATGGTCTATATGCAACCTGGTATCATGCAGCCAACAATAAATCTGAGATGATCAAGGCCCTAAACAGTAAGAGTGATAAGAATATCTATCACGGTTTCATAGATAGGTTTGTTTTATCTTAAACCACAGCTCAAGGTTAAGCTTCAGGTTAACCATCAAGGTTAGCAACGAATGGAGTAATAACATAGTAATCTGATAACATCATGTAAGTGTTATTAAACACCATCACACTCTTTTTTTAAATATGTCTTGAAAACTCTTTACATTACAGCCGATGTTATGATCCTAGAGGCGGATGTGAATGTGCAAGGTTATAACACCGCTAATGAAACCAATATTCCCATCATGGCTCATCCACCAGATATATACAGTGACAACACTCTGGAGGAGTGGCTTAACGCTGTACTGAAATCAAAGAAAGGTGATAATCATGGACTAGTAAATATGAATGTTATGTTGATAATACCAGTTTTATAACGGTTTGCTCATCCTAATGTAGGAATCAAACTAGATTTTAAGAGCATAGATGCAGTGGAGCCCTCACTAGAACTGTTGAAAATGAAAAATCAGACCGGAATTAACCAGCCTGTGTGGATAAATGCAGATATTCTTCCTGGTCCCAACGTCCCAAACTTCTGGCCGGTAGTCAATGCTTCCGAGTAAGAGCATGAACTTACACAAATTTACAGTATTATTTAAACAAACAATATTTCATTAAATGTTCATATGTATATGCTTTTTTGAGATTTTTTGAACTCATACAGAAGACATTTCCTGATGTCACCATCTCTCCTGGATGGAAGGTTCTTTACCTCTCCATTTTTCCAAATGTGACGTACACTCGCCTCATGGTAGAACAGATGTACTCTACTGTAAGACACCTGCCTCAGAAGATCACTTTTCCTGTACATGCTTTGATGGCCAAGAATGGGTGGCCACATCTGAGCTGGCTGCTCAGCCAGTCTTCAAGGTAACCTTAATTCATTGCATGAAGATTTGTGGTGTTTGCTAAGGCTCATAGGGTTAGAAGATTTAAACGTGTGTATCAAAACTCTACTAGCGATAGTGTTTGTGCTACAGGTGTGAATATGTCAAATTATATTGCATGCTTAGAAGAGATATTTTTTCTTTTTGCAAATACCTTGTTCTTGTTTCTATTTCAGGTATAGCTTAACCCTTTGGCAAGGCAAAGAAAACCCCACTGTGAACGATCTTCTATTCATCAGGGACAACAGTAACCCTCAGCGTATCTATTATGACATCTATGAGCCTGTACTGTCACAGTTCAAAGAAGCTGCCAGTGAGTGACATCATGTTTTTTTGTATTACACATCACCTGCTGTATATATGAAGTAAGCCAGATCTCTTCATATTTTAGAAGAAAAGAACAGGCCCAGGCGATTCTATCCTGGTGGAGATATAGTTGACTATTTCAAGCCTGTCAATAATGATGGACTAAACATTCAATGGGAGACTGTAACAGACAAAGATTCATTGACACAACTGCTTAAAGGTATAATTGTATTACGTTGATCCAATCTTAAAAGTGAAAAAAATTGACATTTCTTTGCAGACAGCCATGGAGGTATGCTGGTGATTCCAGCTGTTTCCAGTCCAGGCCGACCAAATATTCCTGTTGTTCAAGGTTCCCAAAGTGAGTTTCTTCTTCAGGACTGTCTGGATCTCATTCTTGCTTCCAAGAAGCCATGGGGACTTTATTTGAGAGTAAAATTCCACAGTCAGCTCATCCCTACACTGATGCTTCTACGACAAGCCTACAACAAGGATTTTCTGCACCACCCCGCTTGGATCAACATGGACGTATCCCACGGAAATTTTTATATTCAGCACTACATGACGGGGGAAGAGTTCATAAGATCCATTGATCATATCTTTCCATATGTGACATTGGCTCCTGGTTGGCCTAAAGAGGTTCTTGCTCAAGGATACACACCAGAACTGGTGGATGACATGGTGAAGCTCTTTCAGGGGACCTGGCAACATGTTTCACTGCAGCTGTTGGCCGAAGCTCTGGACAGATCTGTGGATGGATGTAAGAGCCTTATGCATGCTCAGACACGATTCTCACTTACTCTGGAGCATCAGAAAGAAGGAAAACACCTTAATATGGGGACTACAAGCTTAATGTCTATCAGAACCGGAAACAGGCAGCGTAGCTTCTATAATATGCCTTATGAATACAGAGAACAAATAACCAAGCTGTCTTTTTAAAATATATTATCAGATAACATGATAATATGGGTCATTACAGTTATGTCTGGTTCCTAAGTTTTCCATGGACTTGATATGTCCATTAAGCCTAAAACTGTATAGAGATTTAATATTGTACAAAGGATTACATTAATAAAGTTTTAGTAATACGTTTGTATTTGTTAACATCAGTAAAAGCAATAATATGATTAATATGAGCAATACAGTTTTCTAGCATTTTTTTTCCAATTATAGTCAAAGGGATAATTCACCCCAAAACATTTTCTTACCCTCATGTCATTTTAAACCTGTAGGATTTTTTTCTACAGAATACAAATGCAGAGATTCTGTAGAATGTTGGTAACCGAACAGCACTGGTAGCTGTTTACATCTATTGTATAGTCACAAACAAAATCAATTGTCCATGCCGATATATAATGTTAACTAATGCGATTTTGGTTTAAAAATATATTAATAAATGCTGACATTACCATACGCTAAAATTAATAAGTGCTATTAAGAGTATTTTTCATGTAATTAACTAATATTTACAAAGTTGTACAGTTGTAATGGTCCTATATTTCATTACGTCTTAAAAATACTTTAAGATATAGTACATAAAAAGAAATATATATAGTTGAAATGTAGTAGTACAACTTTCTTTTTAAGCTACATTTTTATGATTTCTATAATAAACTAAAATTATTACAAATAACACAAACACAAAAATATGTTTCACATTGTGACTCATTTCTGTCTAAAACATTTGTTCAGCAATAAACATACATTTTCTGTAACAATACATTACGGTAAAAAGAATATAAAAACATCTTAACTATGTTAGGGCTAAGAATGCAATTTTAAAATTTTATTTTTTTCTACTTTTGAAATGAAAACAGTTTGATGTCAACATTCTGAATTATGTGATAAAAAAAGCTGTTTTTTAGAGATGTTATAGGGCTGACTATAAAAGATCTGACAGAAACTATGTTATTCATTTCATACATCGTTTTACTTATTTCACACATGTTTACAAACCATACAGAGAGGTCATATTTCTTTGTTATTAATATGAACCAGTGTCATTCTGATTATTAATTCTGTAAGTACACTTTTAAAAAGTTTTTTATAAACAATATGGTAAAATTGTTTAAAACACTTATCAGTACCATTTATTACAACAACCGACTACTTTACATATGAAACAGTCCTTGCTGGGCTCCCTGTATAATTCTTTTTTTTCTGCTATGTTTCAAGATATGCAGAAATGTAGTGAGAGGTATGAATGGCTAGTAAATCTGGGTTTGCTGCATCACAATGGTGTGCTTAACCTATCAGCAGATGGTAATGATGTATCAGAGGTTTGTGCGGATGGACTGGCTCTGTTCTCTAACAGGTATCGACTACATGCACAGAACGTTGAGTAGAAGGTTGAGGATAGCCCTGCAATATCGGTGGAAATGTACCGCAGCACTCCTGGACTGGCCTGATTATAATAGGAAATCTGAGGGTAAAATGGAAAAACTTATAAGAAGACTCTGTAGAGTAAATTCTGGGCTCTTATCAAAGACTCTCAGGTGTTTCGTGTTTGATGTCCTACCTTAGAGACACTTTCTGAGACCACATAAATAGTGAAACCAGCACAGACCACTTCGCCCCTGTCGAAACCCTCTATGGGTGGGTGAGTAGGCAAAGTGACTGATCGTAAGGCAATGACATATGGATCCCTAAAAATGAAAACATTAATTAAATATAAATAGACTAACACACCTTTGTAGTATAAGGCTATTTACACTCTTGACCTGCTTAAACTGTGAGGATCTGTTTGGCGTAATAATCCAATGGAGTAAACCATTTTCTAAAAAGCCCTGAAAAGTTTATTAAATGTCACTACTGCCATATTTTTCTTCCCCACGGAGGGTCTTTTCAAGTTGAAAGAAGTTCAACTTTTCAGAAAAACGCCCACCATCGAGCACTATTTTGACAGCTGACCAATAACAGTATAGTATAGAGTATATAAGAAAACATGAGGAAGGTGAATGGTTATGCATTATCAAGCTGTAAAAATAAAATGGGGTAATGGAGAATGGTTTTGAATAAATTAAATTTTTATTTTCCTTTTCAATAATATTTGATTGTATTTCTAGTGAGATGTTTCCTTTAGCTGCCTTGTTCACAAAAGCTGCCAAGTTTATAAAACAAATTGTCAACTTGTAAAAAAAGTGAAAATTCACTAACTGTGTAAAAACCAAGCAGGTTTCTGTTAGCCTAAAGTAAGCCTGTAAAGTAAGTGCCCTCACCCACTATCACATGGTGGTCTTCTGGAAGCCAGTAAAATAAAGTCTTGAGCTTTTCCTTTTTCGCCAACTGAGGGAGTGACTACTCGATAGATGAAATCATCCTCATCCACCCTAATGAGGGGCTCACACAAACTAAAATATAAAACAAAAAAAAATGTTAAATAACAATTAGTTAGAATAAATAATTTTTTCTAAATTACATTGGAAAACATTCGGGTCACATGTAATAATTATGTCTTACAGATAATGTGGGTCCCACTCCTGCCTACGGTTTAGATCTGAGACAAGGTTGAAGGCTTTCTGTGCTGGGACATCCACCTCAAACTCCACTTTGAAACACAAGCTCTCATTTTCCTCCACAGTATACAGACTCGCCTGGCAAAAGAAAAGCAATAAAGTGAGTATATGCTGTTTTGTGAAGTTGAATAATTTGTAAGTTATCATATACAGAAACCAGCGCTTACATGGGTCTTCTTTGAGCTGAGAACCCAGTTGTTTTTGGCTGCAAGCATCTTTAGGGCAGATACATTGTTGTAGCTTAGATATACCTGAAAATTAGATTATCATGAGAAATTTTATCTGTACACACATGGATTGATACAATGTGAACAGCACAAATGAGTAAAATACAGTCTAAGCAATGTTGGTACGTAAAACATGTGTTTGATATAATGCCAACAAGTTTTGCCATTGTAAAACACCGAGGTGCAACTTAAGTGAAGTGAAGTGACATACAGCCAAGTATGGTGACCCATACTCAGAATTTGTGTTCTGCATTTGACCCATCCAAAGTGAACATACACAACCATCAACACACGCCCGGAGAAGTGGCAAAGCCATTTATGCTGCGATGCCCAGGGAGCAAGTCATGATATAGCCAGAGCGGGACTTGAACCCAAAACCCCATGGTTAGGAGTCTTGTTTGGCATGATGTCAACCCTCTTAAGATGTGATGAGAGTTTAGTTGTTTTTGGCACTTCCCTCTGTTCTATTTTTATTCTTTCTAGAGTTTTGAGACATAAATATATTTCTGAATATCCAAATAAATTTTTAAATGACTATATAAGCTATTTTTTAAAACCAGTTTTTAACCAAACTATGTTGCACATGAGTCATCAATATTACAATTAAATGAATAGATTTTGTTTGTTTTTGTTTGGTAGTACACAGTTGGGCAATTCGGGCAATACGCTCAGAATGTTTTTGTTACCAGTATACTGAACTACCTTTTTTTCTTACTAAATCATTACCGGTATACTCTAAAAAGCATATCTCTGTATGGAGAAGTTTTCTTTAAATAGGGAAAATTTACATGACAAGGCATTAACGAAAAAGTGTTTTTTTTGTAAAGTGACAACCTTTGTTTGTTTTGAACCTAAAGCAATTACACACCAAAAGCTTTGCATAGACCACAGAATAGTTATTTCATTTTAATTGACAATTGTCTATTAAATATTTTGAATATGTACAGTTACTGATGTGACCACCCTAGAAATTGCATTTACCTGACTATGAAAATCATGTACTAAAAATAGAACAAATATTTAATACTTTAGAAGCAAGACGATATCAGTAAAAACTAAAAAAAAAAAAAAACATTTTATGGTAAGGTTTACATTTTTGCCCAGATTACTTAAAGAAATGTACCACAAAAACCTCAAAGCTCATGTAAGGGAAAGTTACCTGGTTACTGTGGTCCCAGGGGACGGAAAGTGGCACCTCAGTCTGCTTACATGAGATGATGTACTTCCTATAGCCACAAAACAAGGTGAGGATCAAACTCATTGTCATAAATCAAGGAATAAACAATATGTCTCAATGATATTGCAAAAAAAATGCAACAGTTTCTTTTTCTTTATAAACAACAAATTAAATCCTGATCTTAAAAAGGGCATTGTTCTTGATTTTAGAGATGCACAGTGACAGTGCCATCTGTAGATCAGCTGTGGACACTACAGTATAGCCAACTTTTGTTAAGTGAGGTTATAAAAAGATAAACAAGTGTGTATAAAGAAAAGTGTAAAATGTGTAACCTATCAAGTCGAATCTTCTTCCTGGCAAGAGCCTCTTGGTATCTCCTTTTGCCCTCCTGCCCAAAATCAGAGTAGGACTCTTTAATTATCCTAGAAATCCTTAACATTTTAAAATCCTAAACATCTCATTTTATTTAAGATAAAGCATATTTATGTAGTAAAATAATTAAATACAACTAAAATGTTTCCTAATACAGAACCAAATGTTAAATAAATAATTGAGTCATCATTAACTGTCTTGTCATTTCATCCACAGATGAAAGAAGATATTTTAAAGGATGCTGATAACTGGCCCTATGCACTGGATTTGGGTTGTGTCTACACAATAATAGTAATTGGGTGCCACTTCTCTTCGGTTAACAACTTTCTTCAAAATATCTTCTTTTACGTTCTGCGGAAAAATGAAAGTCATACAGGTCTGAAATGACAAGAGGATAAGTTAATGATGTCACAATTCTCAATTTTGGGTGAACTTATAATTCTGTTTAGGAAGTTTAGGTAGCAATGGAAATTACAGCGAAAGATCACCTAAGGTTCCTTACCAGAGGTTCAGGTTTGATGGGAGGTAGTGGGCGTGGTCTTCCGGTTTCATCCAGCACCTCAAATGTCATGAAGGCACTGTTAATGTGTCTCAGAGGTTCCTCTCCTTGATAAGCCTCAGCACATACGCCAACTTCCATACTGTTAAATCAGAGATAAAGCAGCTGTATTATATGATAAACTGTTGTAAGACATGACAGTTACTGCGACAAAATGTTGAAGTAGTGCTTATCTGCCTAGTCAGCTGGCCCACCTGTTCTTGAATGTGTTGTTGACAATGGCTTTCAGAATCAAGCGATCTCCAACCTGAGAAGGCCCTCTGAAGAAAAACATGTCTATGGCCCTCAAAGTGGGATGAGCTTTGCACAAACGACTGTTTAAAACATGTTTTGAGAATTAGGAATGTGGAATATACTTTAAAGGAATGAGAAATTACAATTCATTTTACTCAAATGTTTTTGGAAAATAAAGACTTTCATTGACCTCTGTGAAATCAAAAAAATAAATATTTCCTGCTTTGATTGAATGTAAGAAAACAACAATGTCATCAAAGTCTCTTGTGCAACATTTTTTCTTAAACTTTGAACCCTGATCTGCAGCTGAAAAGGCTAAAAATTAACTGCTGTAGAAAAATGCACTTCGCAAGAATACTGCTTATTCATGTCACACACCTGGCTGCTATAGTAGCCACATTTTCCATCCAGGCCATAATTTGTCCTCCGAATGTGTTGACTTGATGATTGGCATGAGGAGGGAGAACAAGCTCAACGCTCTCCACACGGGTCCTTTCTGTGTCCACGGCTTCATCTTCATCACCGCTGTCTGCATCTGACAAACACAAATATCAAAACACATCTTCAACTTGACAGCCTAAAACTCATGCAGTCTAGACTGGAAAAAATTGGTTATGGTTATATATATATGATATATATATGTATAAGTTCTGTCTTGTTGGAGGAAGAAATGGGAAGTAACACTGTTACACCACATACCCTCAGTGATGCTCTTCTGGAAGTTCTTGTTGTTGAGCAAGTCCTGCATGATGTCATGGTGAATAAGTCTCATTCTCCTTCTCTCGGCTGCTAAACTGTGTTCCACATGCTCTCTGTGTGTGTGAGGAACCACCTGCTTTAACTGCACCTACAGTCATATGTCAAATAGATTTGTTATCTCAACGTTAAGATCATTCAATTCTAATTTATTGTTAGTCATTTCCGCAAGTAAATTTAAATTGGAGTTTCAACAAAACTTGAAGCAAGTTTGTTTGTTAAAAAATTTCTTTGAAATATTCTACAACAAATATTTTTAGAAAGTCATAATTACAAACTTATGGATGAAATATAAAATAAATTTTTATAAAAAAAAACAGTTTTTGTGCTATTTATTTGTTTACGTTGTGTTATTTTATGAAGACAGACCCTTTGCCAATGTTTCACTGTTAACAATTGCTAAGTATTTTCTCTATACTAAAGTTTACAATTGATTATTGAAACCACTGTTGATGGCGTTATAATCTTGTTAACAACCACATTAACTCAATTTACCATATGATTCAGCAGCATTTGCATAATCATGTTCTTCGTATTACAAAGCAGGGAAAAATATTTGGAAAATAATAAATGTTTAAATATGTAATTTTGATGGTCAAAGCTTACTTTTAATGGATAAATTATTAACCACTTGGGCCTTAAAAATATTTTTATATTATGAGATCAATTTAATTAGTAATATTCCTCACTGACAATAATGTACAGCAGAACCAATTTACAGAACATCAGGGCCCGACACTTTTCACACCTTACTTGTCCCTGTACGTCTGGCGACAAATGTGGCGAAAGCCTGGCACACTCTGGAATGGCGACCACTGTGCAGGTCCTCACAGGTCACCAATATCCCCACCTCACACAAACCAACACATAAGGTATAAAATACTACACAATGTAAAAATGTAAAATAAAAAATTACTACTTTCATGTGAAGCATTTCAATAGACAAAGTCAATTTATCAATATAATATATCTCTTTATATGACTGAGATTAACCTTTGGCTGTTACCTCCATACTTGAATTAAAGGCTCTGTTGACTTTGGCTTTGATGTTGACCACTTGTCCCACACTGATAAAGAAATGTAGCCAAATCAGAGTTAACAGTCGCAAAATAAACCCAGCCTATTGTGTATCACCAAAAGACTTATTCTATGATAATCTACTATTAAAAGCATTTTATCCGTCTTACTGTCAAGATCTCCCATATAGTATAAGACTAAGAAAAAATTAAGTAA
Source organism: Triplophysa yarkandensis (assembly GCA_033220385.1). NCBI lineage: Eukaryota > Metazoa > Chordata > Actinopteri > Cypriniformes > Nemacheilidae > Triplophysa > Triplophysa yarkandensis. Next base: position 10,257,132 of record CM065664.1, on the reverse strand, counting down.
GAGTAAATAAAAAATAAATAAAAAGAGAAAATATTATTTTGACTATGTTAGTATGTTAGAAGAAAGGGATCACAGTAGGAATGTATATCAGAAAGCCATGTCACAACAGTAAGTCTCATACATAAGTCTTCTCACTATGATTCATTCTTCCAGAAAAAATTAAGTCTTTTGTCTAATAGCTTTTTAATAACACCAGAAAGTACTGCCAGTACTCCTCTAACGCAAAATGACATGATGTTTTTCAAATGTGGCTCCAATTATCAAAAATATAATTGATATTTCTAGGGTACCCAATGGTGCGCTCGAAGTAGATGTCATCAACAGAAGCTGTTACACAGGGACATCCAGCATGTCTCTCAGCTGGAGGAGAAGCAGATAAGAAATGACAGGACATTTGTTTTTAACTCTCTCACAGTAGATTATTTAATACAGCCATGTTTATAACTAATGTTTATTTTTATTTCTTAAAACTCCTATGTCATAACACACTATGTCAATGTAATGTTCAGTGGCTCCCATAAAAAGAGTTGACTGTGTTTACCCATTGCAAACAGACACTGAAAATAATACTAAAACACAAGACCTTATACAGCAAACATCTGGGATACGATTCAGGTAAAATCTGCAAACTTGCCAGAGAGACACGCTGTGCAGTCCATCCATTTCAGCAGCTGCCCAACGCTCAGCTCCTCACAGTGGTTGGCATGACAGGGAAGAACTATCTGGCTCATCTTCACCTTTGTAGAGATGTGACGCTGCTCTTCATCTTCTACCTGCAGGTCTTGCAGGGACTCCGATGCCATGGTTGAGGGTATGGCTTTGGAGAACAAAAAAAAAACCTTAACATTTTTCTCCCTACAGGCTTTATCTCGCTTTGTGTAACTTGGTAACCTTGTTGTAGCACTTATACACCTTATAACTGCTTCATTGTCTCCTCGAACATTAACATGTTATACAATAACATTACTTCAACATTCTGTTAAATTGTTCATTTTTCATATTTATCCCGGGAAAATCTGTACGACGCCAAGATCTGGAATTCTGAAAACATCTGCCAGGTAAATTCTTTCACTTAACAAAACTGTTGTACATCTATTCTACATTGAAAACATCATACAGACATCTTCTAGAGGTCTATATGACATCTGACAGCAGACATCTCAGGGAAATATTGCAGACGAGCTTGCAATGTCTCGCAGATGAAATGCAGACATCAAATACACGTCTTCTAGACGTGTGTGGGTCAGTCCTGGTCTGTTGGTTATAGAGTTGGACTTGTAAGCAGAAGGTTGTGGGTTTGAATCCCAGTGCCAGCAGACAATGACTGAAGTGTCCTTGAGCAAGACATCTTACCCCTGTTTGCTCTGCAGGGTTAATTAGCCAATGCATAACACTTGGAAAAAATATATTTGGATAAAAGCATCTGCCAAATGAATAAATGTAAATGTAAATGTGTGTGCCACGATGGATGTAATATTAAAACTGATCTTTGTATATTTAAAAACACTTTCAGAAACAAAACAAAAATCAAGATAACATTCTAAGACATGACCTAGAATGGAAATATATCATAACTGTGAATAAGCATCTATGTTAATCTCCAGACATGTAAGTACATGTGTCCATGTGATACTGTACTGCCAGTGTAAAAGGAGTTTAGTGATGATTGCGTAATCATAAGTCACACCTCATTCACACCCTTTCGTGGAATAAGCAAAAACACAAAAAAACATATTTCAAAGGGTTATGTATAAAATAAATGCACATTATTGTTAATAAATGATGAATAGATATAATAGTTACAAAAAATGTATGTATAAATATGTATATAATATAAATATGCATATGTACAAAGTATAAAGTATGCTATAAAGCACGTTCTTACCTCACATGAACCTTAAATCAAACACAACAAACTTATTTTCCGGATCAAACTTCGCGTTCACGGAAGCTCGGCGAGTAACTACGCGCTGCTCTCGCGCTACTGTTTACATTCCTGGCCCCGCCCACGTGTCCGTTTCATTCATGTTTACTCAAACGCACTTAACCTCAGACTCTTTCCCTAAACATTCTAAAATATACAAAATAAATATTGCATAACAGAAACGAATCGACACCTGTCAAATATCGTTACCCTGTTGTCCGACAGGTGGCGCTACGAGACTTCTAAAACCAAGTCTCGTTAACATGACAGTCAGAGAACACTTCTAATAAAGACGCAAATTTACTTTGACACGTCACTGATCCATTTAAAAACACGACTTGGTCTCGCGTCGAACTCATTGGACGGCAGAGCTGTCAATCACACGCACGGGTCCGCGTCCCCGCCCACAGTTCATGATCCGGCTGTGTCCAGGGTGAGCGGATGGGGTCAGGGGCGGGGCTTCACTCTGACAGCTGGATCATAAGGAAACACATCGCAGTACAGCAGCCACACACACACACACTCACACACACACACACTCGGGTTTATATACAGTGTGAGACATGTTTACTAAAGGGAAAGGGTCTGCTGTGCCGTCGGACGGGCAAGCTCGGGAAAAGTAAGCCTTTAATTCTTGCTCATCACGTTTAATATGTGCATGCATTGTTAATTTGATGCTTCTATTATGATGTCATGACTCACAGTCATGTTGCATGGATGTCAAAGTGGGGACCTTTGAGTTTTTGACATGTCATTGGCAACATTTTCTTCTATTGTTGCTTTCTAAGTGATGCATTGTAACACCTAATGTCTGTCAAACACTTGTCATTAATTTCCATGGTTTGATTTTCAAGGTTGGCTTTGTATGTTTATGAATATCTGCTACACGTGGGAGCCCAGAAGTCAGCACAGACCTTTTTATCAGAGGTCTGTATGGAGAAATGCATCCTGAAATGCGAATGCATGCAACACTTTCTGTAACTTGTCTTCATCTTGTTTTTTAGATAAGATGGGAGAAGAACATAACACTTGGGGAACCCCCAGGCTTTCTGCACTCCTGGTGGTGGTGTGTATGATCTCTTTATTGTAAAGTTGCTGTCATTTACATTGTGTGAATATGGGCTTAGAAAGTATCAGTTATTTTGCTATGGTTTGCATTGCTTTATAATACACATATAGTGTGTTGAACCATTGTCTCCTCGACTATTGTAAGTCGCTTTGGATAAAAGCGTCTGCTAAATGCCTAAATGTAAATGTAAATGCAGCAAGTGTATCACATTTAATTCCTAAAACCTGTCGCGATTTGTGAACATTCATTTTGTGACAACAGTGTGTTTTGGGACCTGTACTGTGCGGCTCCTGAGAGGAGGGACACATGTGATCACTCCAGTGAGGCAAAGGCCTTTCATGACTACGTAAGTCATTTATTCTTAATTCACACCACACTTCCCGCACATGGTGTTAAAGTTTCATAAACAACACCAAAAATGTTTACAATACTTGCTGTTTTGGAATGAAAAATTATGTGCTTACAAAGCCTGTGCGGAATAACATACACAGTGTTTACCTGCCATGTAAACAAGTCATGCATGATCAGAATGCTCGACATTTTGATATTCAAATTGTTGTCATGGATCGTTGAGGTTGCTTTGATTTATTGATCACAATGGGTTGGTGTTATAAGGTCACGAAGGGAAAAACTTCTGTTATTTGAAACAGAAACCAGTCTTACACAAATCTCTCCAAATCCAGGAGTTTTAAAATGCTGTACATGTTCTTAGACAGGATTAAGTTGAATAAGCTTTAAGGATTTATTTTGTAGTTGTGGAGCTTTGGTCCCCTCCGCAACAAACACACTATCAGTTTGCATAACTTAAATTCTAGTGCAATGGCAATGGAGAAATGTATTCTATGAACAAAAATGTGATTGCTGGCCGGACTTTCGCAAAATTTGCATACAAATGACACACTACTTTTAAGCATATTTAAAAAAAATCTTTATCTTTTCAAAATAATTCACTTAAAGCTGATGTAAAACAAAGTATTGCTGGAAAACAATGACATAATTTTCAGCCTTTTTTTGCTGATGCTTTTAAAACTCAATAAATGTAAAATCATTATGCATAACACTCGATTCAAGCGAGGCGTCAAATGTTCAACTTCCACAGCGAACAATTGCAGTGACGCTGATGGACCCACGATTCTGTTCGGCAGAGTTCGACATCATCCATTCAAAGTCAATGAGAAGCATTGATGCTGATGCTCAATGCGAATTCAGTGTAAGGAAGTATTACAGCACTGGCTCAGCAGGACATGTGACAATTCCATCAGCTCTTCCTTAACTCTCTCACCCTGACCCAGGGGCCAGAAGGTCATCCTTACTTATGCAACTGTACGTTATCTGTGCATAACCACATTTGCACACTTGTAAAAGTTATTTAACATAGGTATTGTTAGTCCTAGTTTAACTAGTTTGAACATGTGCCACAGATAAACAAAGCCAGTTACCATTGGACCAACTGGCCCTTTAAAACTTGAAATGGTGGTCAGTGTGGTGAGATGGGGGATGGTGCTTACAGGATCTGATAATATTGAGGTCTTCTCTTGCTTTTTCGCATTTTAACTCTGACGCAGCAGGAAAGTGTGTCACACCCGCCCCACCTCCCTTTGGGGCAAAAACGAATAAAAACTGTAGAGAAAACAGGCAAAGAACAGACATTTGAAAGTAAAGGCAATTTGTTTGGATAGCAATTGAATATTGGCAAATGATTCCGGTTTTCTTGTGTATTCCAGGAACACCATAGACACTTGTTAAGTTACATCCAAACAGAGATGCGTGTGGCTTTTTATGTAGCACAAGAACAATGTTGTGTGGATCAACAGCTGAATGCAAAGAAGCAATCATTGATTATGTTGTCAAATCTTATCACTGATTAATTTTCTTTACACCTTTGACTGATAATCAATTTTCACCCATTGGAAAGTGTGAAGACTATTTAGTCCCATGTGTATTCTGTAATTATATTAACATAGATTGATTCTTTTGATCATTCAAGGAATCCAATGCAAGGTCACACCTAGGATCTCAGTCTATTGTCTTCTGAGGTCATAGTGACCAAATAAACAAATGAAGCCACCTATGCAGATATGATTGTTTTCAAGTGTGGGACTTGCACAATTTTAAAAATATAAATATTCATTGGCATTTAAACATAACACACATAGATAATGTGTTGTCCAATTATTTTATCTAATATTGATGACAGGTGATTTTAGGTTCAAGTGGCTGTTGCTCCAGCCATAAGCAACAGAAAGATAACAGGGGAAAATTTCCACTGAATGCCGTGGATCAGATGTTTTTGTGCACAGTAAGTTGCATTAGATACAGGTGTTTCTCTACTCAAATGTATGAACACAGACACTTCTACCTAGTGAAGATTCATTTGCATTCTGACAGCCGAGCGACTGTTTAAATAAGTCCTGCTAAGCAAGTTTGTTTAAACCAATACATTCAAAGCTACTTACTTGCATAATAACACATAAGGTGTTATCACACACATATTTGAAATCAACCTGTGTTGCGTTCTTGAAGTAATAGTCACCCAAATATTACAAAACCTCTAATTTACTATCTATAATACTATCATAAAATACTAATATTGAAATGTTTGTTGTATGAAACTTTCTTCCTTAAACCGAACGCAAAATTTATTTTTAAGAATGTCGATAATGGAAAACTTATACCATCGAAGTGCTGTCATTTTTTGCTCTCTGACAATGGATGCATGCGGTTAGTATTTTTTTAGTTTAAATTGAAATGTCCCCTTCATGTTAACAAATGCACCCAGCACCATCCTATCATTTTCTGTGTGTGGGTGGGTGTGTGTGCGTGTGTGTGTGTGCGCGTGTGTGTGCGTGTATGTTGTCTGACATTAGAGATCTGAAGGACCTGTTTTTTACTTAAAGAGATAGTTCAACCAAATTGAAAAATTCTGTGATCGTTTATTTAATTATTTAGAAAAATGCTTGTAATTAAGGACAAAAATGCGATATTTTGAAGAATGTTCGTCTAGACATCTTTCTGTGTTCATCAGAAAGGTATTACATAGATTTGGAACAACTAGAGAGTGAACATTTTTGCGTGAGCAATCCCTTTAACCTTTGCGGGACAAGTATGTCTCCAAACAAACCAAGCATGCAAGGTTTTTTCTTTTGGCTATCTTTCTTACCCATCGAATTTAGGACGTTACAGTACTAGTATATCCATTTCACAAACGTTATTTCAAAAGGATAAACAAATTATATCATTACGGTTGTTTCTCTGGACATATATTTACAAAGCTTTTATTATTTGTAAACAGTTACTAAAAGGTTTGCAACTCTTTGTGCATGGAGCCAATGGATTAGCAGGGGAGTGGAGAATACAGGAAGGAAGTAGAGAGAGAGAGAGAGAGAGAGAGAGAGAGAGAGAGAGAGAGAGAGAGAGAGAGAGAGAGAGAGAGAGAGAGAGAGAGTTTTGGAGGGCAGAGGGAGAGAAGCAATTGGGGCTGGGGGAGGGATATTGGGCCTTGGCTGAATCCTTGGCTTTTTTCCTGTGCTGCAGATAAACAAAACAAAATGAGCGCCAGGAACATTTCAAGGGGCCGCCATTTGTGTTTTCGTATATGAGTTCGGGGTCAGCGGCACGTATCTCCCTTTGTGAGTGAGTGAGTGAGTGAGAGAGAGAGAGAGGCAGAGAGAGAGAGAGAGAGAGAGAGAGAGAGAGAGAGGGTGGGTTAATTAGCTTGTTTGCTGATAAGAAGCACAGGTTTTGTGGACACGCTGCGACAGGAGTGGTTAGGAAGGCAGCGCTTTACTTCAGAGCTATTCCAGGAATTTCCTTTCTTTCTCTCACTCTTTCTTTCTCTCTCTCTCTTTTTACTTTTTGGACTCTCTCTCTTGACTTTACTGTTGTCTTGGAGGTTAGGTGGGGGGGGTATCTTTGAGGGGGTTGGAATGTAGCACTGTGTTCTTGAGGCAGGGTTTAAGACTGGCAGCTACCGATCAGTCAGAATTCCTCACGATATTGCTCTGTTTGATAGACAGTCTTAAATTGACATTTTGGGGAACATGATTATTTTTTTTCTTGTCATGAATATAAAAAAACATGCTAGATATTTACGTTGGCAATTTTTGTCATGACAGTGATCGTTCACCCAAAAATAATTCTGTCATTTATTGTATGACTTTCTTTTGCAGAACATCAACGAACATATAATACAGAACGGTTGGTACCTGACAAAAAAAGTTAGCTATTCACAGCTATTGTGTGAATCACTACAGGTCGGTGTGCACCACTGTTCTTCGGTTACCAACATTCTTCAAAATATCTTCTATTTTTGTTTTACAGAATAAACAACATCCCACACGTTTATTAAGAATTAAAATTTCTGGGGGAACTATTCGGTCAACCACTTGGACAAAAAGTTGTGGTGGATTCAGTCTATCTTTCCTTTATCAATAATGCAAGTACAGCTGTAATAGCTCTGAAGAATACAACAAATCCGTGTTAATTTTTATGGATTAACTTTTACAACATGACATTCTTTTTGCCCCTCAGAGACCAGAACTGAGCATTCAGTCTTAATTTGCATTTCGGCCCATTCACCCCTTTCCATCCTCTCACCTGAATGTGGTTGTTTGGAAGGGATATGGTTGCCATGGCAACAACCCAGGTGGTAGGTGACCTGGGTGGTCTGCCTCAAGCAAACGCCGCCTATGTCTGCTATGTCTGTGTGTGTCCCCCTCCCCCTTCTCCTAACAGATATGGTGTCTTTACAGGTTTCTTGAAAATTCAATGAATTTTAAGATAAAAATAGTTTTTTAACTCACGCTATTTCACTGCTTTAGGCATAGCCCCAAAACTTACCGTTTTTAATTTGTTTTTTCACCATTTTTGTTTAGCTTCTTAGGAGTATAAAGGCATAATTTGTCTGTACTGTCATTCCTCCTTTTTCAGCCTAAGGGATGTGCTAGACTTTATGGAAATTTGACAGTCTTACCAGTATTTGTCATATATTGATGGGTTTATGAAATATCATTATGGATAATATATATTAATGCTAAATGAATGATAGTGCTGAAAAACAATACGAACCATTAAAAAACGTGTAAGAGTTTTGTTAGTTTTTAATAGTTTTGTTCAGGTTATGATTGGAAAGTAAAGTAAAATTGTGTATTGGTATGTGATGGATTGTATCGGGGGGATGTTAAATTAAATTTGAATACTGCACAAAAACAAAAGAACACAAGACATTTTGTAATTGCTTTAACGGATAAAAAAGCAAAGAGGTCATAAGTGTAATTAATGGAACTTTTTAGTAGTTCTTTGATGGCCCAAAGAAGATATTTTGAAGAAAGTTGGCAACCGAACAGCGACAGCACCCAATTAATTCTTATTGTTAGGACACAAAACCAGTTTAAATGAATGTGTGCTTTTGCTTTCTGGTTATATCTTCAAAATATAATTTGCGGAAAAAGAAAGTCATGCAGGTTTGAAATGATGAGAAGTTGATTAATCTATCCTATCACTTTTATATCCAACCAGTAGACTCCTTCACATACCAATAGATACCTTTAAAATGTACATCACAATCAATTCCCTTTATAACTATCAAATCCATTAAATTTTCTTTTTTCTGTTTTGGACTTGGTTCTATTAGTTCTTTTCAAGCCGGGAAGTCATCACAAACATGCTAATATATATGTATATTTTTCATGAAAATGTGATTAATGCTTTCCATTGCAAAATTAAGTGTGCAAAACATGTTGCCGTCATAAAAGAATGAACATGCTAAAATCACACCTTTCAGAAAAATTATCATTTTGTGGTTCTGCAAACGCAGCGTTTGTTTATGTGCACCAGCCCCTTGGCTTCGTACACAAGCGCTCGTGTATTTTGCTTCCAGAGATGCTTGTTTTGCATCTTGTGGCCTAATTGCCAGTAATGGCGCTTTTATCAAGGAGGTCAATTGGAGAAGGGCAGCAGAGAGCTCATAAAGCACTCTCTCTGACTAATTACTCTTCCTCTGGGTCCACACTAGAACTCTTAAGAGTCTCTCAGCCTATCAAACCATTGCTCAAAATAGTCTTTAGGTCAAACATTGTGCATGAACCGCAGAACCCACCGCCTTAATAATTTATTGGGATGGGAACATGTTTACAAGCTTACCGAAGAAAACATCGCAGTCAGAGACTCTAAGGTGGATTTGACTGATGAGGTGGACAGACGACCTCAATAGATTCCTAAAGACCTCTTATAACCGCTTGCCATTTAAAGACCACATTGTTTGTCAGCTACTATTATTGTGAAGTAAGTTGCATCACTTTTGCCAAAGTAAGCCCACGGGAGAAGCGATAACATGAAGCCAAAGCATCGGTACAAAGCCCCTGAGTGCAGTACGTGTGTGTTTGCCTCTTCTGTCCTGGTACTGGTACTTGGATATTCCCTAAGGAACGAAGTGTAAAAGCAGGTTATGGTTTCCTGTCCAGCTCACACCTCGAAGGCTTGTGGCACCTTGAAAAAACAAGAAACAGATTAAAGTAGAAAGTAGAAACTTTAAGTTCATTTTTTGAGATTTGTTATAGAGTAGTCCAGAAGATGTGAAGTGGTTTCTATTTGTGCTAAACATTTCAGATTTACGCCGTTTTCTAAGCATGAAGCTGTACATAAATATCGGATTCAAGTGATAAATCAAAGCAGTTTCAATAACCAACATTCCATCACTTTCCTTGATCCATGAATTTTGTGTTGATACAATAGTGTCCTTAACATAAGCTGACTCCACTTTTCAAATTTTTGGGAAAAGTTAAGAATATGTTGAAAACCAATGTTGTCTTGAAAAAAAATATCAAACAGTCTGTCCCAGGGATGCATAAAACTTGAAATATCTTCGATATTGGGGTGTGATGACAAAACAAACAAATATTTTTAAGCAAATAATCATGACCAAATAAGAAAGGCTGAAACCTGACCACCGTTGAACAAGACTCACAAGTTAAAACCTAAAGAATGGGCCAAGAAATATCTGAAGATATTTTCAAAGGTGGGCTGATGAGATGAGAGTAACGTGGTGTCTGAAAATGAATCCTTTAATTGCATAATAATTCTGCACACTGATAGTTGCCCAAAAATGGTGTACATGAAGATATTCTCTTAAGAAAGCCAAAACTTCACTTTTTCTACTTAAGATTTGGAATTTGAGTTTTTTTTTTTTACATTTGCTTTAGACCAAGAGCCCTGTAGTTGTACAAAATGATTCCTCAAAAATACAACTGTATTATGCATACATTATATTCATTATATATATATATATATATATATATATATATATATATATATATATATATATATATATATATATATATATATATACACACATATGGATATATTTTTATACATAAAGTATGGTACATACTGGTAAATGTACCAACAGTCTATCAATAAAAATAACTTACAGTACAATTTTAAGTTATGTGTACTATTATCATATTGTTAAACAAAAAAATTTAATTACTATGAAATCTTGCATTAAATGTGAATTACTGTATTATATGCCAATTCTCTTAATAACCTTTAAGTTTCCATAGTATGTTATAAAAGAAAATATGTGTCAAGCATATGTGCACACTACAAACTTTTTATGAACAAAATGTACATATACAGATCATAGCCTGGGGCACACGGGTAGATGGGTTGCTCGAGCAGATGCCCCTTTTTAACAGAGAGGCTTGTGGGAGGGGACAGCTCAGACCCTTTTTGGACAGAGAAAGATATTCTACTGGAGATGGTGGCAGATGGATAGAGCTTCTTGCCTGAAGTCGACTGCTCTCTGCTGTATACCAGCCTGAATCCCTTAGGAACAGCTGTCAATAGCCATTAAACTGTAAGCCTATCAGTTTTCAGTATTTTAGGGGTGCGATTGAGTTGCTCTTGACAGTAATGGTCTTAGTTTTGCTCATAGACAGAAATCACTGATCTGTTTGTTGATTCTGTCTGAATAGCTTGAGAATTGCAAAGATGATGCATTATTGGCATATCTGATGCTTTTCTCCAAATCTCTCTGAGGCGGAAATCTGTTCTACAGCTTATAGGATCATATATCACACCTCTATAGATCTGAGTGGTTTATGGTCTCTTTATGTCCTAATGTAACCCTCCCCTTTTAGGGCTGTTGTATCACAAAAGTCTCCATCAGTGTGTCTCTGGTAATCATTAATGAATCTCCAGGGGAACTGCTGACATCAGACAGAAGGTGTTGCTTCAGGCTGTGGTTAGGACCTGTCTCTCACCCTCTCTCTTCATTCTTCTCTATGTTTTCCCTCCCCCCATTTATAAAGACAGAATGCATCACGACTGGTTAGGACACAGTGTGATAAGCATGAATATACGAGCCCACACAAATATGTTTGTTTACATATTGTCATCATTTACTTTTTTATTCTGCATGACACAAAAGAAGACATTTTGAAGAATGTTGGCAACTGATCAATGGTGGTACCTCTGGACTTGCATTGGTTTTGTGTCCATACAATAGAAGTGAATATTTCTTCAAAATACCAATGGCTTATATTTGCCAGCATTTTTCCAAAAAAAAAATGTTGTGTTCTGCAAATGAAAGAATGACAAGAGGGTAAATGATAACAGAATTGTTGAAGACTTCCACTTTAACATTAACTAGGTAAGGCATTATCTTACATCGACTTTTATTAATTAATATCTGTTATAGCTGTTCATTTTAATTTCAGTATTTAAAAAAAAAATTAATCAAAAGTTGTAATTTGTAAAATAAGTTTACACAACGAATTAACATAAACAGTTATACTGGGAATGAAGGGATTGTTCACCCCAAAATAAAAATTATTTTATAACTTACTACCAACTTCTCATTACTTCTTATGCAGAACAAAAAAGAAGATATTTTGAAAAATGCTGGGAAACTTGCTGTACAATTGAATAAATTTTTTATCTGTCAATTCTTCAAAATAAATTATAATATAATATAATTATAATATAAAAACTTGAATTGCATACTTCAATGTTGGCCACATTAATGCAACACTTGCACCCAAAGTGTTGGTTATGTTTGTTAAGACTTTGAATGTTTGAGAAGTGTGGATTTTCCAACAGACTCTAAAAACAAAAGACTTCAAAGCTGTTGCCATGACAATGAGGTAAGCGCCCTTGCCAAGGAGCACTAGAAGTATGGCTGTCAAATTTGGGGGGTTTCATTTCTCAGAAGACTGCAGTGGACAGTAAATCTTATGTACATATTTGCCTATGTATAGCTTTTGAACCTCGTTAGACTTAACTTTCCACACAAGAAGATATATTGAAAAATTTTGTAAACATTTTTGTTTCATTTTGGGTGAATTATCGCCTATGAAGACAGCCGGTTGGATTTTGGACCAGAAATGTTTTCTCTGTGATGTCTGGCTCTCACGCTCTCTGTCTAGTATTTGATAATCATTCATTTAACCCCTGGGTTGTTGGAGTTATCTGAGTTTAGGTCAGATGTATGGATGGCATCAGATTAAGAGGCTTTGTTACCAGGCAGATGGCCCTCTTCTGCTCACTCCGTGGAGACAGACAAGCGCGGTTCTTCCCTTCAGAAGCTGGCTGACACTCCATGTGGAAAGTAAACGTGCAAATACAGAAACCAGTAACACCTGTCCACCAAGTGATAGACAGTAGGAGCACAGCGTGTGCTTTGCCTGGTAAATAGGCAATGTGTGATAAGTTGTATGCAAAGTTATATTGTAAAGTTATATTGTCTTGCAGTTGGCATGGCGACATTTTTGTCCATTGAAAATGAATGCTTTCTGCACTTGTATCAGCAATAATTGGGCTGCAATATTTATTACAATAGCACAAATGCAATGGATTGTAATGATATTAATTTGCTTAATTATAAAAAAAAATGGAAAGATTTAGGTCAAGTAAGATAACAGAGAAACTTGTGATACAGACAGTGAGGCTTTTTAACAGAATCTATATGTTGGTTTAACTTGACTCTTTTACCAAGCACTTTGTCTTTTTTGTTCCTACAAAAAATTGTTGTAAAATATCTACAGAATATTAAATCAAAAAACATATATCTGACAAGGAAGTTGGCCTAGGATATTTTGATTTGTTTTGTAAAAGAAAATTAAATACCTTTGTTTAAAACAAGCAAATGGGGGTAAGAACATTCATTTTGAATTTAGTTTTAAAAGTACCAAATTCCCAATTATGGTAGCACCTTACAATAAGGTGACATTAGTTAATAAAACTAAATGCATTTGCTTAAATCACCTAACAACATGCTAATACAGCATTTATTATTGCTAGATACTTTAATTTCAGCATTTGCTAATAAATTTTTTAAATTAAAAGTTGTAATGCACCATGAACTTACTTGATTAACATTATTAAGGATTATTACATGCTGAAAAATGAAATTCATCATTAATCTTAGTTAATGCATTTACTAATGCCAAGAATTAGCACCTTATTATAAAGTGTTACAAAGATTATTTTTCTTACCCCATTGGCAGATTTTATCCAGTTGAAACCCTGATTTTATTTTTGTTATTTTTACTAAAATCTAGACAAAATGCTTGGTAAGAAATTAATTTTTTGGCAGTGTATATAATTAAAAAAAATTTATGATTTGGAATTAAAATAATTTTTACACCTATAAGAAGTATTGTAAAGCATATAACAAATTGGATTTTACTTCCATAATATGCAGCCCATAGTTATTTTTTCCTCATATTTTCAAGGTCACAAAAGCCCACAGTAAGCCTACTCATCTTTTCAAATACCCGACCTACGTGCCACCCGGATGATCAAGTACCTCTCAGCCCAGGATCAAATGAATATATTAGTTTTAACAATAATCTGTCCAGATTCATCTATTGTGTACTAAGGTCAGAGCAAGACCCAGATTTTCATTTAATGATGTCAGTATGTGAAGTGCAGCTTTGTCCACGGTGCAGGTCCGCTGTCTTAAGTGGCATCTAATGTGTGGCTCCTGAGCTTCATCACACTCATATCAGATGAGATGGAAACTCAAGCATATGATGTTCTTGTTAGACACAGCAATAAAAAGCAAAATTTAGACCGTCACTTTGGTGGTCACCGCATGTACCTTGCGAGTATCGCTTTAGCAGACCACCATGCACTCATTAGAATGGCTGGCGGCAAGGAACGGAGGAACCTTAGCTGTTGACTGGGTGTTTAAACGGATTGGTGATGCCAGAGGGCGTGCCCTGAGATCCCCATAGGGTTCATGATGGGCTGATAAATGAGATTGACTCAGGAAGTGGGTTGTAGACTAAGGGAAGAAAAATTACTAAGGCTGTGGTCAGATTTTTATTTGGTTTAGTCAGACATTGTGGGAAGGTTTGAACTTTATTCAATTCCATTCAATTCACTTTTATTGTCACATCACCACGGCACGTGTGCCCTGGTGAGTGAAATTCTTAGGAGCTTGCTCCAAAAACAGCGCAGTACATGTAACATATAACATGTAACATATAGTGCAGACATAAGACAGTGTGCAATATGCACATACATATAGTCAGTACACACAGTGTACCATAGACAACACAGTCGAAACAATCAACATACATACATTTAGCACGAGAAAAACATTAAACACTAAACACAGAGTGTGCACGTTCTGCATAATGTAAACAATGTAACAGTGTAAACAAGTTGTGCATGGATGAGGTAGGCTGTTGTTTAAAGTGCAGTGTGTAAATATTGTCCAGTGTTAAACTTGCCGTTAAAGTGCAGTGTGTAACATATTGTGTGTGGGGGTGTATCAGTTCTGAATGTGTTTACATTTAATTGTAAAGGTGAACTGTACAAATCTATAATTTTATATTCAGTTGTTCAACATAAAGGCTCATGAAAGTTGTCATTTCAGTCATGCTAACTCTTCATTTTATCGACCAATCGTCGTCAGATGTTCTCCAAATAGGAGGTTCAGTTGAAATAGTTGAAGATTTTTGAAAAAGAATTTTATGTTCAACAAAAGATGCAATCATTGTGCATTTAGTAAAATTTAACCATAGAATGCTCCAAGGATACTCCTAACTTTACCTGGCAGTGTCACAAAAATAGATACAAGGTTTACAAGAAAGATGATATTTTGAAGAATGTTGGTAATTGACATCGCTCACTTGTTGGTTTTTAAGTTTCAAGGCATCATAAGATCGAAGGGATAGTTCAGCCAAAACGAAAATGTTGTTATCATTTGATCAACCTCTTGACATTTAAAACCTGTACAACTTGTTCTTTCAGCACAATTCAATAGAAGAAATTTTGATTAATTGTTGATAAAATAAATTATTGATTTACAATTTAAGCAATTAATTATTACTTTAAGACAATAAGCAGTGAGACAAACAAGTTCACGTTTAAACAACTGTAAATTTTATTTAATCAGTGGACAGTTCATTGGAATTTAATATATTTTTCCAGTTTTATTGTAGTTTTATTAATTAATTTTACTCTCATGCTTTTTGTAAAATTCACTTTATTTTATTTTTGTTTTAGTTTGTAATAATTTTATTTCCTCAGCTTGGCTGATGTCATATATCTCAATAAATTGTATTTACTTGGACTGGTGTTTGATTCGATTTCAATAAATAGAAATGTTTAAAAACTTTTAGTTTTAATAACCTATAATCTTGGAACAGGTAGATGTTGTGAATGCATATTATTCGATAAATCGGGGCGTTTTTATAGATTTAGTGTAGATTTAGTTATTTATTGATTTATTTCTGTCTGGGGTCTGACTGTCTGTCTTTTGAAACACACTTGTGAGTCTTCTCTCTTCTAAAACATAATTGTGGTGGGAAATTGAATTCTGAGTTTGTAAGGCATAAATGTACTTCTGTCTCATCAATAACATACTTGCCGTCTGATTTTTGTCCCGGTTGGATTTGGATTTTCCCAAATCCACTAATGTTTTATGTCAGCGCTCCTTATTTTGGTAATCTCACCCAAAAATCTCTGTTTGTTTTATTTGGCCAATGAGATTACAACAGTGTTGGGACTGTTAAGGAAATGCTCTGAATAATGTCCCTATGGCCTAATTCAGTGGTCTGAGAGGATTAATAAACTTAGTAAACTGTGAAGTGTTTAGAATAATGACTTTAAAATTCTACGGGTAACAAATCCATTTGCTCCTTGTGTGGTCCCTGTAAATGGTAATAGAGGAATTTACTGTGATATTTCCTCCAGTAATACAAATTGTGTCTTGCTTCCTTTTTTTGTGTGATTAATATACATAAAAGGAAATGTTTTGTAGAATAAGACTGCTTTTTGCCGCTCAACTTTCTTCAAAATATCTTCTTTTGTGTTCTTGGACTGAAAAATCATACAGGGAGTGTAAATGACACAATTTTCATTTTATTTTGCAATGCAACCTAATGAACAACCAAGTTAGACATGATTCAATATGAATATGATATTCTGAATAGGTTTAGCATTATCTTTCAGCATCACCTTCAATACGAACGGCTGTATCTAGATGATCAGCTTAAAGGGATTTTGGAGTAAGAAGTCACCTCACCTGTCTTAAATCTCCTAAATCCTAACCTTTCATGTAATCAGCTTTCACCAGCTGACCTAGAGCCGATATTCTAACAGTACATTTGATTGAACTGGAGGGACTGGCCTATGGTTCACCCCTTAGTGAAAGCCTGATAGTGAGTGATGATACGTCTTTATGCAGGGTTAATGCCACATTAATGCAGCTCTGTGTGATAGATGGGTTTCTGCTGAAGTAATGTGAGGCATTCAGACTTTTCCTATAATGGCATCGAAGATAACGGGGAAGAAATCTGATATTCATTTGAATAGCTTTACCATCTTGTTCGTACACTAAGATCTGTACGAAAGCTGCGAAAAGTAGATGTTACTCTTTTGTGTTATACTGGATTCATAAATATCCCAAATCCCATGATCTCCCATATCGTTTCTTTCCTCTCTACACAGAGTGCTGCTGCTGCACCGAGTCCAGTCCTAGGCAACATGCCCTCTGGAGACGGCATGCCAGGCGGCCCCATGCCCCCCGGATTCTTTCAGGTGGGTCACCACGGTTCTTCTGTCCTTCCCAGCCTTCAGCTCTCCTCTACAACCCATCACAATCACGATCTAACCAGAGCTCCTCAGGTGTACAGACACGTGCTGCTGGTTCAAAATCTGTTCACACAGAGGAGCCATTATGCCACAGAGTCTCTGGTCATCTGCCAAGCCCGGCGTCTGCAGGGAACCGGTTTGATTGCGACCATTAGCTGCTAATGGTAGGCAGGGTTATGTGCGTTCTCCTTAAGCTGGGGTTATTGTTACCCTGCTGAGTAGCACTTAATACATCGGTGCTGTGCTCGTTCACCGACGGAGTTACCAGTTCATCACTCCAGAGGTTTCAGCTAGTGTGACTCATCAAAATCTGCTTGTGTGTTCTTGGAAAAGATTTATGGTTGATGGGATATTTATAATGAACTAATGAAGGGAAGCATTTGGAGAATATTTCCGTGAGTAGGTGGTGTCATAATCTTGAAAGGCCTTTGTGTTAAACACAAAGATTATCACGGATTCTCAGATATTGAGGACTGTAGAAACTGGTTCATCCCAGAAAACTTACGAGTTCATCTGAAAAGAAGTCTTTTGGAGTACTCTTAAACCTCATTGCCCTCTAGTGGTTACTTAAAGAGAACTTATTCAAAGTCATTTACAGTTTTTTGCTTGATACAAGGGCTTATGTAATCATATATAAAAAGTCATTATTTAATTGTATTCAACCTTTATTTATTTAAATGCCAATGCCATTATATCCACATATACATATTTGTGTTTATCTTCCCCTTTTTTTGTACTTTAGGGATTGTTCACCCAATGATAAAAATAATTGTATTAATTACCCTCAATTCATTTCAAACCTGAATGACTTTCCTGTTTCTGCAGAATGCAAAAGATACTTTAATGAATGTTGGTAACCCAACCATGGCACCCCATTCACTTCTATTGTATGGACACAAAACCAATGCAAGTGAATGAGCACCAGCTCCCAACATTCTTCAAAATATCTTCTTTTGTGTCCTGCAAAGGAAAGGAAGTCATAAAGGAGAGGTTAAGAAAATGATGGGACAATTTTCCTTTTTGGGTGAACTGTCACTTTAAAACACATGATCTTGGAGTATAATGAAGCCCTTCTAGCTTCAATCAAAATGTTGAATCGTCATTTCTTAAACTGTGCGGATAAAAATATAAGACTCATGACCTTTTAACACGAAACTGGTTTTGTAAAATGATTTGAGAATGAAGTATGTCTTACCACTGGTAAACTTATAGTAATGTTGGTAGGTTGTTTGCCTTTATCTGAACCTGACGCTTCCACCTGTCCTGTCTTTACTTTTGCTCTGTTTGTCTCTTGGCATTTGTCTCACTGCTGTTGGCTTTGCACCATGGCAACCTCCTCTTTTTCACCCTGCCCTCTCTGCAGGGACCACCTGGTTCCCAGCCTTCCCCTCATGCTCAGCTACCTCCTAACTCTAACATGATGGGTGCACATGGACAGGTATTCATATACATATTAACGTAAAATTATTTTTCCTTATCTATTACTTGCATGTCTTTAACAAACATTTGAATACATTGCAACACTATGGAACCCACCAAAAATTGTATTGTGTATTTTTTACCAGTATTTTACTTATCAGAATATTGTTTTTATTACTAGCCCTTCATGTCTCCACGATATGCTGGAGGACCACGGCCGCCCATCAGAATGGGTAACCCGGTAGGTTTGCATCATTATAACATCATTAAAAAGTGTTTTAAAGTGTTTCTGTCCTCTATTTCGTCAAATGTTCAGTTGTTTTTTATCACATTTCTCTTTTTTCAGCCTCCGGGAGGGCAGCCTTTACCTCCAAATATGATGGACCCTACGAGACCAACAGGTATGAGAATGATATTTCCACTTCTATCTTTTATACAGAACTTAGATAAATCAGTTACTTGCATTAAAATTAAAACATATCCTCAAACAATCTTACATCCATTGCTATGTAAAAACTGAATTATTTTATAAGATAAAAGTTGAAAAATATTTAAGCTAAATCTAAACTTTTGTTTTTATTTGATCAGGCCATCCAAATATGGGACCAATGCAGAGAATGAATGCTCCTCGAGGAATGGGTCCAATGGGACCAGGACCACAGGTCTGCATCATAAACATTCACAAAAGCTCAATTTTGGATTTGTCAAAAATACAAAACACATTTTAGATTCACATCTATCACTTTTTGTAACCACATATAGAATCACTTTGTTCATTTAACCTGCATTCACATAATCTTTATTTTGTATATCTGTCCTAATACTACCCCCTATTTGTCTACTAACCATGATCTTGTTCTTCTGTCTCTCGGTGTCTTCTTGTGGATCCTGGGTATCGTGTAGAGTGATCCGTGGTTGTCATTACAGAACTATGGTGGCGGAATGAGACCTCCAAACTCCATGGGCCCTGGAATGCCAGGGGTAAACATGTAAGATTCTTCCTCTTCTTTCACAAACATAATGTTTTTAATTATATAGTAAGTGGTTTGGGTTTATTTATCTAAAAAAAAAAAATTCTATTGTGGTTATTAAAGAATAGTTAAAAGACAAAATAATTTTGTTCTAAATGATATTTCCGCACAAGTGAAATTCGAATATTGCTTTTATGAAAATATTCAACCAAAGTTGAAAAAAAGACAGCAACAGCATCTGGCATTTTCAGCTGTAAAAAACACTGAGGACAAACAGCTTACATTATTATTCAGAGATCATTTTCAGTTCTGTCCACCCAATGTGGTGACATCATGTGAATACAGTTACTTCCGCAATGTGTCTCTGTCGACTCGGGATGGAAGTAACTGGATGACTACAATCCGGGCATTTTCCGTAGTCCAATACATCTGATTTCTGTTAAAGATTATAACTCGCTTTCTCATGAACTTTGGGATTTGTTACTTCAAAGATACAGGTACTAAAACACACACAAAGGATATGTAAAATGAGGGTTTAGAATCTTATGGCCATTTAAAAGCAGATAAGTTGTGTTGACCATTCTTTTATAATAATTGAAGCTTGACAGACATGGTCACTGTGATTTTTATTCGTTGACATGAGATCTGTAAAGATTTGTGTTCCACAGTCAAAAAACGTTGCAGACGATGCTCTGTATTTCTCTTTAGGGGAGCAGGAGTGGGCAGACCGTGGCCTAATCCTAATAATGGAAACACAGTAAGAATCTGCAGAAATATCCACTTTAATGAACTCCAGGTAGTTGTTATTATAAAAGAGTTAATAGAATTTCTTCTCTAAAACCTTTTTTATAAACTTCTGTGTTTACAGATGCCATACAGTTCCTCATCCCCAGGAAGTTATGGGGTAAGATCTCATAACCGTCAGTTTTATGTTTTGTTTACACTGATTCGTCTACCATAAATAAGTTCCTGCTTCCACAGGGACCTCAAGGAGCAGCTGGAGGAGGAGTAACACCCATCATGCCCAGTCCAGCAGGTAACAGCTTTAAACATCTCTGACAACTGGCTCTGGTTCAGAGCGGCCTGGTTCTTATCGAGATGTCAAATAACGATAGTCCATAACCTGGTGCTTCTTATACTAAATATTCAAAATAATGTGATTTTGCATGGTTTTTGAATGGTCTTAGTGACAAGAAACCCTTTCAAAAGTGTGTTTTAAAGTACAACGGGAGTCAATGGTGACTCCAATATGTATATCTGTGCTCAGCACAACAAAGTACTTTATACAGGTTTGTAATACCTGGAGGGTAAACAAATTATGGAAATGTTTTATTTTTGGTTGAACTTTTCCTTTTAATGATAAAAATCCAAAATAATATTTGAGATATTTGTTATAAATCATCACGGCTGATGATTATGTTTTCACAGACTCCACTAACTCTGGGGATAATCTCTACACACTAATAAACTCTGTACCTGGAGGAAACAGATCTGGCGTAAGTTACTCCTCCGTGGTGTTCCTTCATTATGTAGTTAATTTCCCTTTGTAGTTGACGTGGTCTAATTTTCTCTCATATATTTGTAGTTTCCTATGGGCCCCGGGTCAGACGGTCCACTGGGAGCACTGGAGCCTCATCACATGAATGGCTCATTAGGTAAAACTTGTTTCTCTATAGCAACTAGAAAATCATTTTAATCACTGGTGTTTTTATCATCCAAATTCAACAAGTTAAAATTACTCATGATATATCTTAAATTTTGACTCATTTTCTCATAGGTTCAGGGGACATAGATGGAATCCCAAAGGTAGTATTAAAGCAATTATTGAAACCTGACTGCTCATGTCTGAACATAATGCTGAGTTTATGTTTTGCCTTAGAATTCCCCTAATAATCTAAGTGGAATGAGTAACCCACCGGGAACCCCACGAGATGACAGTGAACTGGGAGGAAGCTTTCTTCATTCATTCCAAAATGAAAATGTAAGCTTTATAAATATATATTTTTTGACTATTTACAGTAACATCGCCTTTTCATGGCAGTTGTAGCGAATGTATCCTCATTCACATTTTTTATTCTGCAGTACTCGCCGACAATGACAATGAGTGTGTGACGGAGCGTCTTTATGACCGGGGACCAACGCCACCAACATGAGCCAGAGTGCGGCCTAAGTTTTAAACATACATGTGAACCAATCTTTAACCAGCTCTGGTTGAATTCTTCTCATTTCAAAACGGCCAGCATCAGTAAAACAGACTAAGTTTATACTTATATGAGGGATCTGTTTGAGATGGAAGCCCCGCCTGGCACATTCATTTAAGTTAATATTTTTGTATTTTGTAGTTTAAAATAGCAGACAGTTGGTTCCCTAAAGAAGCCCAGACAGGATAGGAGCAAAGACAAATACTTGTTTAATACGAGAGTGGATCTACACTATGGATTTAGAGCGGAATAGTATATAAACGGCTTCTTGAATAACATTCCATTGGCGATTTTTTTTAAAACAAATTTTTTCCTCTGCAAAGGTCAAACTTTAATGGACACCCATAAAGGGACATCAACACAGAATATATGAATGGCATTTAGCATGGACCAATACGATGAAAGGTGTCGCAAACGACTGTCTTTTAATCGCCGATTGTGGTTACAATGGATGAGCTAATGTTCTATTTTCATGTCATGTTGACTTTTAACGAATACGTATTTAACAATGACATTCACTGCTGAAGCCTTTCTGAAAAATTTCATGTGTATGATGGTCTGACACAGATATCCGCAGAAAAGGAAAATAGATATATTGATAAAAATCAAGTAAATAAAGATTATAAACTCACTGTATTTACATCTATTGGAATAGTAATCTGACAGAATGTCTATTAATTGGGGGATTGTGATTTGATGCTTTAGAAATCTTTTGTTTCCCCTACTGCTTTTCCACCCATTCACATTCCCATTTTGCATGTTTTCACATTGGCATAGTTTACGTTTTCCTCTGCGTCTTTGACCTGCTGTTTGCCTTTAGTCACAGATGTGCCACAGACACCAAAAGGACATTTATTTAATTTATACGTATTTTATAAAGTTTCCATGTTTTAGTTTTGTCGTATAGCTGTACAGCCACATTTTACCTTTTACACATGTACTATGTCGTTTAGCCTGCAAATGTATATTACGTTTATCAGGAGAAATAGTAAAAGGAAATGACGTGTGTAACTTTTATGATTAAATTATTTTTCTGTTCATACAAGACTGTTGTACAATATTTCTAACTTTTGATGCCTTCTGCAAATAAATATTCACAAAACATGTTATCCAAAATTGCTTGTGATCACCAGTAGTAATACAAAACTCATAAAAAGTCATTAGTGACAGAGTTTATTGACAATATTTTATATTATGTTTAAAACTGAAACAAGTATAATTCTAGCAAAGCAGTCCAAGGTTTTTACGGTGCTCCGTGCAGGTAGAGTGCCAAGAACTTCTTGAAGGTGTTAGGCTGATATCCTGACAAACCAGCAGGGACCTACGAAAAAGGGTCCAACATGTTCAGTAAACATGCAACTGTAAAGATCACACCAAACAGCAAACTTCACGCTGCCTTCATATATTTCACAATTGGTTTACGAGAAATCCCATATGCAAGTTCAACATGATCAAAGCCAGTTATAATCCTACAGCTACTAATCCCAAAGAAGAGATTTCCTATGATTAAAGTGTCAATGAAATTCTAAATGTTATGTCCAATGTTCAAAATCTATAAAAAAAAGTAAATTATGACATTAAAAATGAATAAATTTTGTGTGTTACCTGCACAACTTTCTTCCTGATAACGGGTCGTACTTTGGCAAAATCATATAAAGGCTGGTCCTCATCTACCCATGCTAGATTCTTAACTCCGCTGTCAGAGTGCAGGTCAGTTGTGTTGAGCTGGAACACCACGAACTGGAAGAGACGGCCATTCGTGGCCACACTTTGTACTACAATGGGCTTCTCCAGGATTCTGGGCTCCTTCTGCAGGACGAAGAGAGAATATTTTTATCTTCATGGCTGTATATTCACTAAGAAAACCAAAGTGTTTGTGAAAACTAAATTTTAATTTGTTATCACAGAGTAAAATAACCCAATTTGTGCAAAGACGGTTGCATCATGAATGTATTTAAATGTTGTTTAGAATAAAAGGCAAATACAATACAAAATGTTAGTTAATATTTAGTTTTAGAAAAGTAGAAATACATTAAAATGTAACTTTTTAAATCACACAGAATTGCTCCCTATAATTAAAAACAGCCAAGTTATGCTGGGCTCTCATTTGCTTCTTTTCCAAAAACTTTACTTTTTAATTAAAAAAAAATAATTATGTTGCCACAGTCATACTTTTGTCTAAAACATGTTCAAATTAAAGCATAAAACCTACAGACAGATTTATTTTAAAAGCGTAAGTATCTTACCCCGTACAGAACTTGGGCTCGGGCCATCGCGTTCCCAAAAGCAAACATTACCATCTTAGCACGGAGCTGTTCAGGTAGGAGCTTTGGGGCATTGCCCATCTCCATGAGGAACAGAGTGTGTGCGTGAGGGAATGGGTAGTCTGCTCTAAAACCTGGTGAGAAGGAAAAACTTTTATTATTCATTATATGAACATTTGAAGTGTCCCTGAGATTTTGTAATAGCTTCACTATTTGATTTGACATCCCATTATATCAATGCTTATTTGCAAATAGCTAAACAATCTGCTCCACTTTGTTGCATATTATGTGATAGCATCACACGATGCACTGTATATGATACTGCGAATATAATATGTTACTGATGATAAAGGGTTGACCATAACATATTAAATGGCTGACCTGTGTCATTTTTCTCCTGGTAGACGTGTGTGCACTGAAGGTCGATGGTGGGGGAAATAGGGTAGAAGGTCTCCAAAGCTTGGTCTACTGTGCTCTGAATCAGCTCATCTCCTGCCACCACGGGCACAGGGGTCATACTGTTTAATAAAAGCCCATTCTTACCCCTCACCTGGAACATGTCCTCCCCTATAATCAAAAATGGTATGAATGAATTTTTAAAACTTATTCTGTGTCATCCTTTTACTGAGATTAAGGGATCACTGAATGTAGCCAACCTCTTCTCCACGTGGCTGCTAAGCTGTACTTATCAGCAAGAATCCTCTTGGCTAGTTCAGGATGAGTCGCCTGCAGGCTGCCGCACAGGTTGAGTAGGTTGTGCACCAGCGAAGGACTACAGAGAAATAAAAGCACACAAAAAATAAGTCTAGTCATTGGAAAACAACCATAGACAAGGCAGTACGTAAACCTTCTCAATTCTTTCTCCCCCAATCTTATTCCCCGTATGTAATGTAATTTTGTGTCAATGTCAATATGGCCTTTTCGTGCTTGTGGTGCGACGGATTTTTGCAAAAAGGAAAATGTTAAGGGCCAGCAGTAGCTGAGAGATAAAACAGCCACCAAAGGGCAGACTTTAACTAGGCAGATGAGAGATATCAAAGAGGCTCTTATGAATGGCAGACCTCCCAGGAGCAGTATTAATTAATAAAGGCTTTACTGAGCTGCTCCCTGCTGGGGAGGCAGACTGGCCTGTGTTTAATGACCGTCATTAAATTCAACACATCATCAGAGGAACAAGACCCAGGCCAAATGCCACCTTCAACATCGAAGCCGTTGAGCCAATTATAAAACACACAGTTTTATAAGAGGACTGTGCATGGGTCTCTTTATGATATAGACAAAATGAACTGGAATCGTGTTTGTACAATAGTACAGCAGCATTTTTTTCCATGTAATAAACATGTCTACAGCATAGTGTAAAATTAAGATGAGCATTCACAATGGATTTATTACAATACTAATGTTAATGATATTTAAACCGTGAGACTGAAACTACAAGTTGTTTTGCACATCAAAATCAATGGAAACATGTTCACTACACTGTACTTAACAAATTAAAGATCGATTGACAAAAATGCAATATAACATTTAGTATGTGTGTAGTATGTTTTTTGTAATTGGAATTAACTATTTATAGGTTTATAGACAGTGGGACCAGACATTGATTTATAGAGCGCATTTTGTAAATATGTTATCTCCTGCCATCATATGTGATGGGCAGAGCGGTGGTGGCAATTTGTAACCTCACCACGAGACGTTCTTAGATTTTACAAACTTGGCCTTTAAACAATGATTCTATAGTGCTCATTTTAACATATACTGTATATGTAACACAAATGTTAATGTGATTGACACGATACCCTATATTGATGTATTAATGGATAATGTTGCATTTTTTTATTCAGCTTCAATTTAACATGAACTTTAGGTTAAATATAAATTTTACCTAGTGACTGATAGAAAAAGTACTACTTAAGTACTTTAACATATTTTAAAGTACTAAAGGTGATAAGTTTGTTACATTACCGTTTAAAGTACCTCTCACAAAGTTATAAAAATGTTAATTATTATATTCTTTGAGTCCTCAACAATACATAAAGGCCATTAACTGTTCAAAACATGCATTATAAGTTGTTATATATAACTTGATGCTTTGCTACTTTCCTAATGTATGAAAAACCCTCGCATCTAGTTTCTGACTCTTTAAGTCCCATCTCCCAGTGTATTCTGAATCATCACATGGTCAAGTCTACTGATATTGGTCAACTGCATCACCACCAAAGGCAACATGATGTCGATCCAGTTACGTCCGTTACGGGTCTCTGACGACACATCACGGAAGAAACTGGATGCCTGCAGCCCTGGCGTTTCCAAATGTCCAAGATATCTGATTTCCCTTAAAGATGATAACTCACTTTATCGTTAACTTTGGGATTTGGAACTTCACAGAGCGTTCACAGGTACAAACTCAAAGGAAATGTAACATGAGGTCTAAAATCCCGGAGGCGCTACATGTCGCTCCAGTGTATTTGAATAAAGTGTAAAAACACGGATGACATCACGGACAGGTTTTTATCTTTAGTATAAAGGTCTTTCCAAACAGCTGCAGAAGCTTCTCTTCCACGAACGCCAAAGGAATCCTAAACCAGGAGAAGTAAAGATGCTTCTCACCAGAACCTCTCTCTGGACGGGCGGTGTTCAGTTGTGTCCCACAATCTGGAGTTTTTAATGGCATTCTGCACTCGGTCATCTTGATTCTCGATCTGATTGGCCGGATCTTCGGCAAGGTTCACGATGGAAGCAGGTAAGCCCTTGATGGAGACGGACTTGCTGAGCCACAGAGCCTGTCGCATCCCTGGAGATTGACATATGACAACCATCTACTGCTGCATGTTCATTGGTTAAATCAATTAAAATTAAAGCCTCAACATTCCAAGCAATAATTTTTGTATGATAATACTGTTTTGATCAATATGGACAATAACAATGTATAGATTTCTCTTATAATCTATATATTGTATATATGTACTGTCATAACAGACATGTGTGAAACTTTACATGACAGTAGTAGATACCTTCCAGGACATTAGTCCTCTGGTTGAATATATAACAGGGTTGATCTTTATGCAGTGCCATGTCTTCTAGTTCAGGTGACTTGTAATGGCTCGGCTCCTTCCATCCACGATCCCATTCTGGAAACTTTGGCTTTGCCAATCCAGGAACAAAGTGCATCCTGTCAGCATAAGTGATGGGTTCCAGTCCGGCTATTTCGTGCCCAACCCGAGGCTTCCTTCTCGGAACAACCTTCCCATGTGAGCAAGGGCTGACTGACAAGCAGCGATATCCGGGAGCACTGATGTTAAGGACATTGAGACAATCTTTCGATTTGCATTTTTGAGTTATTTTAGGACTCGATGTCCTTATAATGTGCACTGTTGCGTTAAACATGTCGCGCGGTTTGTGATAAATTACTGAAATAATTGAAATAAGCAGAACGAATGCGCGTCGTTATGACATTTTCGCGTTGCGCTCAGTAGGCGGCCATGATTGTGTGACGTAGGATGTCGGTCTTCCCCGGTGGTAGTGCGTATGGAGAGACAGTGCGCAGTGTTGCCCCCTAAAGGTTTTCAGCGGTCATTGCAGGTATAACTCTAACATATTCATAAACTAATACTAATGTCATAGAAAAAAGGTGAAGAGACTTATTTGCATGGTTAAATGTTAATGTTGTGGAAGCTTCTGTCACAGGGACAAATTATTTGAGAGTGAGCTCGCCTGGCCATAACGCACATTCTGATGATAAAAATGTCTTGAAAAGCATCTTTGTTTCCTAATGATTTGCAATTGTGATTTAAGTGTAGGGCGGACGTTGGTAGAGGGATGCGAGTCTTTTGAGACTGTGAAAAATTGATATGATATTGCAAGGAAATCAATAAAGTACCCACAACATTATTGGGTTGATTTTTGTACTTACTGAATATGTATATGAAAGAAAATGAATAAAGAAATTGACGTGACGTAAAGCAAAGTATGGTGACCCATACACAGAATTCCTGCTCTGCATTTAACCCATTCAAAGTGCACACACACAACATTGAACACACACCAACCGTGAACACACACACGGAGCAGTGGGCAGACATTTATGCCGCAGTGCCCAGGGTGCAATTTGGGGTTCGGTGCCTTGCTCATGGGCAACTAAGTCATGATACTGCCGGTCCCTGAATCAACGACCCTAGGGTTGGGAGTCCACTAGGCCATGACCTCCCCTTATGGAGGGGAACTGAAAAAAGTTTGTGTTTCTAGCAACAATGCGCACTGAACTTCTATACATACTTTATCAAAAAAAGTATAAGACTCAGTTAATATGTACAGGAGCTAATCTGCTATTATTTTACCTCTGGAAAAACTGATTTACGATGTGCATTTACAATCACTATTTCTGGCGCATTTGGCCCCATTACTGGGACCTACTTAAGGATACATAAGTAGTACCCTGCTGTATTTGTATGTCTTACTGCAATGATGGTAAGCTACTTTGTACCCACTCTTTTGAGCTACGTGTGTCACTTTTAAATTCATTCTTAAATAAATGTTCTTACATTATTTTCTAAAATGTGCATTGGCCTTATCACATCCGTTTCAACTACCAAACAGCAGATGCATGTAATACATGGGGTCACCAATGTGTTCCTTCCTCTTATCGACTTAAGTCACACCAGTTGTTCCATGCGAATGATACACCTTTTAACTTTTCATGCCATTCTCTCTAAACAGTGTCTTGACAAGCTGCCGTTGTGCATCTGATAGTGCTCATTAAAATTTAGTGAGGGACGCAAAGAGTCCACCTATCAAATTGCTCCGTTAAGGCTCTCCGAATCAGTATGCACCGAGAACATTAAACACTACATAACACGGGAACATCATGGTTTGGAGGATAACGGTTTTTATTCACATTTTGTTTATTGCTGGAAAGGTCACCTCTAAGAAAGGTAGGGCTGCTTCCTGTCTGATGGGTGAAAGTGCACACCTTATCAATATTTTAACACTTTGATCGTGTTATTGCACACATATATTTTGTTATATTTTTATAGAGGTTTTCACAGTTTTACTTAAGGTAAATGGAACCTCTAAGATTCATTAAATGCATATCCAATGTTTGTTTAGGTGTTAAATGTGGTGGAATCCTCTCAGCAAGCAGTGGCAATATATCAAGCCCCAATTTTCCAGGCCTGTACCCTTATAATACAGAATGCACCTGGCTGATAGTGGTATCTGAGGGATCGTCAGTACTCTTGACCTTCCATCATTTTGAACTGGAATACCATATAGACTGTGCTTATGATTACGTAAGGATATACAATGGCATCTCAGAAGACGAGGGAAACCTGCTGGGGAAATTCTGCGGTGATGTGTCTCCTCCTCAGTTCAGCTCCTCGTGGAATGTCATGTCCATCATCTTTCATTCCGATCGCCATGTTGCACACAAAGGTTTCTCTGTGGGCTACAGGAAAGGTGAGCTGTAACATTGAAGACTGAGATGCATCTGCAGGATGGAAAAAGCATGTTTTACAGAATGGAAGCCTAATAAGTTAGAATTTTCTTTTGCTTGTCTTTATCTCTCAGACACATGTGGTGGTGTTATGACCGGTCTCTCTGGAATAATCTCAAGTCCAGGTTACCCACTAGAGTACAGTAACAATGCTGACTGCTCCTGGACTGTACATGTGTCCAATCTGAGTGTGGTCAGCCTGGTTTTTCTTGACTTCCAGTTGGAAAACAATGAAGGGTGCAACTTTGACTATGTGGCACTCTTTGATGGCCCCACTATTAAAGACCGTCACTTGGGGAACTACTGTGGTAATGAGAGACCTCCCAACACTATCACTACATCAAACCAAATGCTTGTGGTCTTCAAATCGGATTTCAACATCGGGGGAAGAGGTTTTAAAGCCTACTATTATTCAGGTGAGATGTGTTTGTTGTTCAAATTTCAATTGTGACTTCGTGCAATATACAACTTAAATTGATAATTTTTTTCTATTTTAAAAGGTGAATGTCAGCAGGTTCTTCAAACCATCAGTGGGAACTTTACCAGCCCTCACTACCCGAACATCTACCCCAACAACATCAACTGTCATTGGACTATCAATCTAGCAGCCGGTTACAGGATCAAGCTATTTTTCCCTTCCTTGGAGCTTGAATATCGAAATAGTCTAAGCGACATGTGTGATTATGACTATGTGGCCGTGTATGACGGGGACAGCGAGACAGACACTTTGTTGGGTCGCTGGTGTGGTAGTGAACAACCTCCATCTTTGACCTCTAAGGGAAATAAAATGTTGGTTGTTCTTAACACTGATAGGAACTATGCCTTTAAGGGATTTGTGGCATCTTATAGTGGAGGTGAGGGCATAAACATCTTAGGTTGACAGATCTTAAAGTGAATGAAAACATGTTGAATAAAGATTTACACTATGAATTTTTTAAGTGTAAATAGCAGTTATTGTTTTTTTGTGTTACAGTGGTGCCAATCAATATAAGCTGCACCAGAACCGAATTTCAGATTCAGATCTCCAGACAGTCTTTGCCTCAGATAGAACGTGAGGGGATTTATCTGGGAAATCCATCCTGTTCTGCGCAGCTTACGGAAACATCCTACAAAATTCTTGCCCGATTTGTTAACTGTGGAACTGCTGGACAGGTAAAAAAGTTACAGTTCACCAAAAAATGAAAATTCTGTCAACATTGAATCACAAAATTGTCATGTGAAACCTGTAAGAGTTTCTAAATATTAAAGAAAACACAAGATAATTTAAAGGATGTTGGTTATTGGCATCCATTCACTGTTTTTGTGTTTATACAATAGAAGTGAAAGGGTGTCAGTGTTATTCAGTTACCAAACCTCTTGAAAGCATCTTCCTTTGTGTTTCATGGCAGAAAGTACATACACTCCACCAGTTTTTTTATATACAATTTATACATATGGAAAAACATACACAGTAAAAGTCCAAAATAAACTGAGGTTAAAAATTGTCTTTTTTATGTTCATGCTCTCCAGAAACGACAAAACATTACCATGCTAGTTAACTCACTCTATATTGACCTTGACGGAATGCAGCAAAACATTCAGGAATATGAGGTACAGTGTGATGCCCAGAGAAAGGTGGCCATGATCAATATCATCTCAGTGGAGGAACGTAACAGGCTCAATGAACTGGCCCGCCTTGCCAAAGAATCAAGCACAAAAAAAGAGGATAATGAGAGCGAACCCCATGAGACCAGTGACATAATTTTCATCAGCATCTGTGTTCTTGCTGTCATCCTTATGTTAATTGCTGTTGTGTGGTTGGTGCTCCTATAAGGTTGACATTAATGGCCTATATAATGGATATCTCTATTTTTGTACTGTTTTATAGGTGATTTTAATGAAAACATACTCTTTTGTAAAAAAAAAATGTTGTATCTATAAAAGATTAAGGGTTTAAAGGTAGTCACAAGTTAAATCACACTGTTGTTGTATTAAAAAACAAACAATAAAAAGTTGGCTAATTGTTTTTGTTGTTGTCCCACATTGTAATTGTACTTCACTGTTTCTTCTTGTGATTGCTTACAAATTTATTAACTGGTATTTTCCCATCTTTGACTTGTGCGCTCAGTTCAGGTTTGTGTTTCAGGGCAAAAATGAGCGCCCTAACAGTTCTTCTGTACACAACATTGACAAGCCGAGAGCTTTGATGAAACACCTCTCTCTCTATATTCTCCACCAGTCCATGCTCCATCTGAAAAATTAGGAAAGTGACAATTATTTGTTATTCTCTAAATAGATAATTCTCCAATTCTAAACACATTCATTCAAATGTAATGATCCAACATTTTTTTGAATGCATTGTAAGTTCATTCTTACAAACTAGAAGTGTTCTGTACAATGCCCTCTGGAAAAACGTTTCACACCTTTAACTGAACGGCTTCGGAAAGGAGTTTCCTGGCATTACTCCTTAAACCTTCAGTCTGTTTGTCGCAGCGAACTTCTATTGAGGATTTGTTGTCATGTTCCTCGATGAAGGTCCTCCAATGTGTGTACACTTCTGCAGCAAGTGATCTGACTTCAGCATCTTCACAGTGTTTGCGTAAGCTGTTAACAGTGTGCCCTACGGAAATATGGGGATAAATGGAAAATATTAGTCCCTAGACACTGAAAATAGAATGTTTATATTCTATGCAATATAAAAACTTACCAATTTTAGTAGACTTAAGCACTTCTTTGGAAGGCACCTTCTTGTCTAGTTCTCTCAAGGCTTCTATTATGTTTTCTTTGGGTTGGCCGGGCAGCTCCAGGATTGACTTGAACCTTTCAATATCTTCAATGACAACCACTCTCTAAAACAAACATTGTGATCACTTAAACACATGCAGTCTGCTTTGTAGGGCTGATGGGATGTCTTAATACCAACACTTACCCGCAGGGACTCTAATGTTGCTTGTTTGTAGTTCCTTTCCTGTTTTGGTTCCTGTTTCACCTTATCAGCCTTTGGTACTCTAACAACAAATCTGTCCATGATTACAATTTAAAAAGTAAAATAATAAGAGAGTAAATGTGCACCAACTGTCACACTTCAATCTCATTTTCCTCGATGTGTGTCTGAAAATATTTAGGGTTTACTGTGTTTGGAACCGGAAGAAAGCGTGTGAGATTTCAAAATAAAAGCCCCTTTAGACTACAAAAAATAGTATATATAAAATTTTAAACAGGGGAATACACACATTACAAGCACAAATATACATTTTGTAAAATTAATCTACATATAATTTAAATTAAAAAATCTGTAAACATGATTGCACACTTTAAGACCAGAAGTCTCAGCAGCTGTCACGTGACCCGAGGCTCAGTTTGAGCGCGTAACTTGGATGTCGTCACAGAGAAAACAGCTCACACAGGACTAAAGTGTTAAAATAGCTTTTTATTCAGATTTATGTCGACATACACATTACTTTTTAAATGTTATTACCTGTGAGCTGTAGATAAAGATCATATACGCTGCAGTTCTTTGTTTTAAAACTGATGAAACACCTTGAAGGCATTTACAACAACAAGTGAGGTTTGTTAACTTAATGTTGTTTTCTTAAGGGCAGTCTTTGATATTAAATGAAATATTAATACACAACATGTCACATATTTGCCCTGTAGATTGTTTTGGGATTCAATGGAAACCACACAGAGTCAGCAAAGAAGCAGCCCACAAAATGTTGACAAAAACAAGAGCAGAACCCAAAGTAAGTGAGACCTGTAAATATTCTTCAGTCCAAGTTTAGTTGTGATCTTTTATTCTGTGACATTTAACCAAAGCTTTGCAAGATTTTTCACAACCCAATATCTGTCTTTCTCTGTTTAACTGAATATTTGTCTTTTGTTTTAGATGACCTTGAGATGGACATTGAACATCTATATGAAGTCCTGCCACAGCTTTCTCAAATCTTTCGTATCATAGACAAAATTGGAGAAGGTTTGTCTTTGATTCGGCCTACATTTTTGAAATGCTTCATGAGAGATCTAATGAGCATCTGCATTGATGGCATCAATTCATTTAACTTATCTTGAACTGCTGGATGTTATTGGGCAGTCGTGGCCTGGTGGTTCGAGTCTTGGACTTGTGATCCGAAGGTTGCTGGTTCGAGACTCGGAACCAGCGGGTTAATACCACATTTGTCCCTTGAGCAAGGCACCCCCCCACCCCCCCCCCCCCCCCCCCCACTGCTCCCCGGGCGCTGCTCCGGGTGTGTGTTCACAATGTGTGTGTGTTCACTTACTGAATGGGTTAAATGCAGAGCAACAAATTCCAAGTATGGAACACTTGACAACACGTCACGTCACTACAGTGTGTGCCTTGACCTTCACTTTATTGTGTCTTCACAGGGACTTTCAGTTCAGTTTACTTGGCGGAAGCACAGATGACCGATGGTTCACGAAAGATGTTTGCGTTAAAGCATTTGATTCCCACAAGTCATCCTTTGCGCATAGCTGCTGAACTCCAGTGCCTGACTGTTGCTGGGTGAGTGGTCGCCCTTCTGTCATATCTTGCCCTCATGTTTGTGTGTTTCTTGAGATATGTGTTATGTCTCTAACAAACTATGATTATAATCACGATTATTTCACACAATGTTGAGATCCATGATCATTTAACACGATTACTGAACTGATTTTTGAAATTTCATGACTTTCAAAAAGTTGATTCAATACTTGATATCATAACAAATGAAATAAATAATAACTTATTAATAAAAGTCATTAGATACTTTTGATAAGTAATTGTATAGTGATATTTTTTGTTAGTTGTTATAAATAATAGGAAACAAAACAAGGAACTTAATGTAAAATAAAAGAAAACTTAATGTTAAAAAACACAATGAGGCACATTAATTCTTTTACCCCAGTTTGTTTTAATAATTTGTATAATTTAGAAGCCAAAATTTAAATTGAAAAATGAACATGATAATGTCACAGCTATGGTTTGTAGTTGCCATCTGTTTTTATTTAAGAGCATTAGAAAAGCCTTTCTTTGAATAAAGTTTTCAGTGTTAAAATTGACATGTTTACCCTTCACAGGGGGACAGAAAATGTGATGGGGGTCACATACTGCTTTAGGAAGGAGCATCACGTGGTCATTGTCATGCCATACATGGAGCATCAGGCTATTGGGGTAGGACCGCAATTTCTCTGTTTTTAACACACTTACTAGATAGTAATGATAGAATGAAGTAACCCAAGTTTTCCTTGTAGGATATTGTTGGATCTCTGACATTTGAGGAAGTGAAGCATTACATCTTCCACCTCCTAAAAGCACTGAAGCACATTCATAAGTTTGGCATCATCCACAGGGACATCAAGCCAACCAATTTCCTTTATAATCGACAGAGGAAGGAGTATGTATCTGATATTTATGTCACTGTGTTACAATTTCCACCTGATCTACAAACAGTCACTTTCTAATAACAAAAAGACTTAAACTAATCATTTTTTCAACTGTCCGCTTTTATCTTACTTTAAAGGAATAAATCAACCAGAAATAAAAATTTTGTCAACATTTGCTCATTTTTGAGATTTAACAAATCTGTTAAAATTTTGTTCTGCTGAACACAGAGAAAGATATTTGGAAGAATGTGTCTAACCAAACTGTTTTTTTTGGATACATTGACATCAATAGAAGAGAAAAATTACACAAAAGAACTTGTACCGTGTCATTGTAGATATGTACTGCAGTACAAAAAGTTCTGGGGAAATATGTCAAAAATATTTTGGTTAAAATCCTCCTAAATATCTTTGGAACATTGCAGTTGCATTTGATCTTTTCAATAAATAATAAACAATAAAAAGCTAATGTCCATCTGTCTTTCTTTATCAGGTATGCTCTAGTTGATTTCGGACTGGCGCAGGGCACTCCAGACACCCAGATAGAACTGCTTAAGGTGGTGAAATCGAAAGCTTATAAAGGTGGTGGGTCTTCAGGGATGGATTCACTAGGGAAACCAAAACTTATGCCTTTACCACCCAACAACAGAAACCCTGCTGTCCACTCCAGCACTAAAGCACATATAAAAAGATCCTGCCCACCTTCACGTGTTAAACACACCAAGGTGTCTGCACTTGCTGTATGTATAACATGTTGGTCGGGAAGGTTTACACTCTTACCAGATAACCACTTTCACACCTAAGCTTTAATTTTGGGAAACATTTTTAGCTCCATGAAGCACGAATGAGAATATTGAAGTGTAAAAAATTAAGAAATATATTGTAATGAAGCATTTTTGTAAAATATATTTTCTTTTTTTTTAAAGGAACTGTTGGAATCACGATCAGTATTTGGTGAAAGAAGCTTAAACAGCACAAACTCACATAAACCGGGCACTGAGAAAGTAGAGGTTAGCTTCACATCACACTCACAGCATATAACCTTAAATTATTGATAAACTTCCTTCATATTCCAACTTGCTTTTCAGGGTCAGCTGTTAAAGCGGTACAAAGAAGCAGTTCCACGCAAAATTGTTTCCACAAAACGCTGTTATGTTCCTGTGAGAGCTCCAATAAATAGTCAGAAACAAAATGACCCTCCTTTGACTATGACATTAAGTGCTCAGAAACCCAAATCCCCAGCTGTCTGTCTGACACTCACCTGCAGCTGTTACATGACTGATCGGATCTGCAACATCTGCCTGTCTAGGTACACGCTCTTCATCAGCTCCAAGTCATATCATTTGAACTTGATAGTGTGCTCAAAAAAGTGTTTTTTTCAATAGGAAACAGCAGGTGGCTCCGAGGGCTGGTACCCCTGGCTTTAGGGCTCCTGAAGTCCTTACTAAGTGCCCCAACCAGGGAACAGGTAAAGCTCTCAAGTGCGATTAATATTAAAGCAAAAGTTTAACCAAAATGAAAATTATATCATGAGTTATTAATACACACCTTTAAATTATTCAACAACTGTGAACATTTCTTTGTTCTGATCAACACAGGGTAAGTTATTTGGAAGAATTTATTGTAACCAAACAGTCCTTGGACATGGACAACGTAGTGGGAATTTTTAATTCTGTTGAACAAAATATGATATATTTTTAAGAATTTAAGGCAGCAAATACTCTGGGGTAATTTTGAATACCATTTTTATTCTTCCTACTATGATAGTAGGATCTAGATTTTGGCTATGAGGATTCATCCAAATATCTTTCAATATGTTCAATCAAACCAAGAAATTTATACAGGGTTTGGAACAATTAGAGACTAATTTATGACAGAATTTTCTTTTGGGGTTAACTATTCTCTTAGTTCATAATTATTGTTATTTGTGGTTTGAGTTTGAAATGTTGATTTCCTGTTGGAAAGCTCATGATACAAAACTGTTCTGTGTTATCTCTTTTGATTAATCCTATCTCCCCACAGCTATTGACATGTGGTCAGCAGGTGTTATATTACTGTCACTGCTGAGTGGCAGGTATCCCTTCTTTAAAGCCAGTGATGATCTCATTGCTCTAGCTCAGATCATGACCATTAGAGGATCTGAAGAAACAGCAGAGGCTGCCAATAAGTTTGGTATGTCATTCTCTCCAAACAAGTTAAAGAAATGTATTGCCTTGTCTTGTTTTATTGCAAACCAAATTATATTTTTTCTGTCTGACTGCAGGTAAATCTATAGTGTGTAGTCAGGAGCTTCCCAGACTGAATCTAAGGATTCTCTGTGAGACTCTGAGAGGTTTGCGAACCTGTGATGATGGATCACTTCCTGCTGAGTTTCAAGTGTCGCATCACCCTGCAAATGCAGGCAGACCAGGTCATACTGGCTCTCTTAGAAGCAATGAAGAGCTACAGGGGATGGGTTGGTACAAAGTGCCGGATGAAGTATATGACCTCCTAGATAAACTTTTAGATTTAAACCCAGAAACAAGAATAACAGCTGCTGTGGCATTGCAGCATCCACTCTTTAATGACATGACAGATTTATTAATGTAAATCCTTGTCTTCTATGAATGTAACAAACTGTAATTTTACTGTACAAAGTTGATGTTTTAATGTATTTTATTATTTTGTATGTTTTATTATCTTAGTTGTTATGTTTACAAGGTATATTAGTTTGGTTATATGTTTAGAGATTGCTGGTTTTAAGAACTACTGGTCTTTTTAATTTTTATTTTAAGAACTCAATGCTGGAAAACACATCTAGGACATTTTTTATTCAAAGCTTGATTGATCATTCCATGTAGCAAAAATGTGAGAACAGAAGAACAACACAGATGTCAAGTATCATATTCAGTTTTACCTGCAATGTTCTTGCATAGGTAACTGTGTTTTGCGTAAATGACACACAAAGATGAACATATCAAGCTGTCAGCAAATAATAATAAACATATTTCCTATCACATAAAACAATTGACAAATCAATGTATGTTGATGTAATTCAATCAATACATGAACATCCTAAATTATATACAAACAGACCTATACAATGCTATCAAATCAACAATCAAATCCTTGATAGTTCCTACTATTGTTTACTTTTAGAATAGATGCTGCTGGTTTCTTTAGTCCACAAAAAAAGATTGTTGCCTGTGTTTAAGGATACAGAGAAGTATAAATTTGGATCAAATTGTCCATGGATGGAAACCAGCCTATCAGAAAACTTGGTTGTGGGTTATTTGCGGGATCTGGTATAAAATAGCCTCTTACATTAGGGCCTGATCCTGTTGGTTTCAGGACAAGGTTCTATCTTTAGCTTCAATGATCTCCTCGATTCTTGCCAACACACTTTCAATCAAGTCAAATGTGAAAAGGGCTGACTGCAGAACCTGAAGTAAAACAAAGACATAAGTGTAACATTTCCAGATGGTTGAACAAATGCAAATTCGAAATCCAGCTGCACTGGAGTACATAAATGCATATTGATTTATATATAAAATGTACCTGAATCTGCACTTCTGGTGACATGTTTGGAAGGTTCTCATCGCCAACACTTACAGTGCACTTGGGTGTTTTAGAATCTGTTAAACACAAAACAGGTAAGCAAACTTGGCATTATCCTAACAGTTCCAAATGAAGTACAATAAAAGTGGTAGTTCACAAATGAATTGTCTATTATAGAAAAGAAGATAGTTGGACAAATGCTTGTAACCACAGATATCTGAGGAACCAATGACAACTATAGTGGAAACATTGTAGAATGAATTACCCCAGAACATCCTATTAGAATAAAGTACTGCAACTATTATGTTAGGCAATGTGGTCCAAAAACGGCTATAAGCTTTCTTCAAAATATCTTTTATCTGTGTAAATCATAACAAAGAAATATATACGGATAAAAATATTTATAACTCAAAAGAGAGTAAATGATGACAGAAGTTTAACTTTTTTGGCTGAACTACCTGTTAAAAACCAGAGCATGATTTTGTGTAAAAGCATTCACACAGATTTCTTATAGTTACCTTTTGAACCAAGCTTCTTATTTTCTTTTTTGTTTTTCAGTTCAGCCTCATAATGTGCTTTGGACATGTTAAGACCAGTGCGTAGTGGCTTCAGATAGTTATCTTCGATCTTATAAAGCTCAGTCCATATCCCTGTCTGTAAAAACATATTAAATTACATTCATATGATCACTAAGTTTGTCATGTAATAGTATTTTTGTCAGAATGGTATTAGCTTACCTCATTCTCCCATTCTTTATCCCTGATGAGCATGTATCGGAGGAGGTTGAGTGATTCCATAATCCTGTTGGATACAGATAACAGTTTGCCAATTACGAATTGTTCAAATTGCTCCACATGAACGATCAAGTTAGGGCAAGAATCAATGGTTTGTAAAGAGGGTGCCACCTGTCTAAGTTCTGCAGAAGGTCTGTTTCTGGTCCCTGTGGAAGGCACAGCACTAACCGCAGCAGAGGCAGCAAATGTTTACCAAGGAACCAGTCATTACTGTTACATGGCTGATAAATAGAAGTTCACAACATTGTTATGGATTTGTTATGTGTATTAATTAATAATTAATACATATCATTTTTAGCATACCTTGAGTGAAAAGTCAATCTGATTTTTGATGTTTTTGATTATATATCCCTCCACTCCTGCATGGTGACTGGTTTTCAACATGCCTCTGACAAAAAGAATATTAAACATTTAGAATATAAAATAATATTTTATGATGAGCAACACTGACATCTTGAGCCAAGCTAGGTGTACATTTTTTAATCTGTGTTTTTACTGACAGGTACAATGGCTCTTTAGTAATAGGGATATAATGTCCAGGACAGTATATCCCCCCTTGTATAAGGATTATGTTACAATTAACAATAAGATTGTTCTTTCTTACAAAGGGCTCACCTGAAGAACTTGTATTTGGCCTCCATGTTGAATTTGTCGATGCTCAGCTGGAACACTTTAAGGCCTTTAGTTCTCTGTTGTGGAATTTGAAGAAACGACAAATAACAGTGGCACAAAAACACTATTGGCTTCATTACAATTGACCTCAATATAAAATAACTTACCAAAGTATGATCTGGACACAATGTCATAACCTTAACTAGGCTCTAAAAGAAAAACAGAACATCTTAGAATTATTACATCAGAGCTCACATTCAACAAATATATAAAAGTAAGTGGCAGAATGACCAAGCTAAGCATTGTTTACCTGTGGAACGGTAAAAAATATCTTCAGCTCCAACATATCCACAGGTAGACTGTTATCTTCAACTCCGACAATACTTTTCTCATATAATTCCTGGTAAAAGAATTAAAAGAATATTGTAGTTATATGACAAAAAGCATTGTCATTAAATGGTTATCTGTTTCAGGAAACATTTACCAATCCTTTCTGCACACGTGATTCTTCTGTTCTGTGGAAAGACAAGAAAAATTTAATTGAGCTTCATATTATTACATTTATATTTACATTCATTTGTTGTAACTCAATTATTACCTGCTTAACAACAGCTCCACATATTCCATGTTGCATTGAAGAATAAAAATGGGACTATAAAAATATGCAAAAAGATAACTTAGGAATTAATGTTATTCATTTAATGCGCATACAACAGCATTTGTAACAATAATGAAAGGCTTTGAAGTATTTAACTGTACCTTAGAACAGCTGGAAAAATGTCCATGCCGATATGATTCACAAAGAGAAGATGAGACATGCAGGCCAATGACTCCTTGGGGTATCTAACCTCCTCTTCAAGAAAACCTTGTACATCCTTTCTCTTCAGTATAGTACGACTTAACAAATCAGAAAGTGACTCACCAATATTTGGTAAAGTACCCTGTTAACATAGAACATAATACACTGTTTTAATTCAAAAACCTGAAAGGATGTTCATCCACAAAACAACATCAAACCACCCTTGTGAAAAAGAAGTTCATTAAAGTGTGCTATTGGATTACTTCATTTAAAGTAAATGTAAGAAAGCATAATTTCATATAGTAGAAAGTAGGCCAATTTAGTCCCAAGCAATATTGGTACACCAACAAGTACACTATATTGTATATTGATATTTGTTCACTTACTAAATACAGTATACTTTTACATTTACTTGACCTTTCCTAAAGTATACCTCTTTTAAGGGAAAGCTTGATTTATAATCTTTAAAACAGAAGTTAATATTTGCCACAATGTTTACAAAGGTTTTACATTTATATTCCATTTACGTTAAGAATGAGGTTACTTTACCAAAATCTCCGAAGCAAAGTCTCTCAAAGGGGACTTCTGGAGCGTGTCTGGATCTTTTAACCGCACCTCTAGAAGAGGTTCACTCAAACTCTTCATACAGCTAGTTTTAAATAATAAAAAAAATGATTATCAACTTTAGTGATTGGATAACTACTTAATATGAGACACTTACAATTTAAGAAGTTCCACTCTGAGCTCATCATCCTTCGACGGTCTGTTGTTATCCTTAACAACCTCTGTGATCTCTTGAACAAAGGGCTTTACAAATTCTAGAAGAGCAGTGCAGCAACGACACAAGCCAAAAACATCGTCTTCCTCCTGCTCTTTGGTGACGGGCACCGGCAGTCTGGCCAACTGACTGAGCAACGTTGACAGAGCCATGCCCACGGATGAGGCCTTCTTCACGCCCATCCTCAGGAGTACTGTGTGTTTATAAGAGTTTAAAAAAAAAATGTATGAGCTTTATGTATTCTCATTTTGTCATGTATTATTTTTTATCTTCTACAAATCACAAATTAAGATCAAACAAACAAAATATATTTCTGTGTTTTATGCAATTTGTGTTTTTATGTATAAGTACATATCCATACAGGCATGTATTTGAGAAACTATTTAATATTATGTGTGAATGTGTGTGCTTGCATGCACACAATAAGTGAACATGCACAATACACAAGGCTTATATTATATATTAACAATCATTGTTTCAACAGCCCTAATTTTGAAGATTCCCATTAACCTGGTTTTCATATTATATTATTATATAAGTTGTACTGCCAAAGTCATAAAAGTTTGAAATAACAAAACAGTGAATAAATGAAGACACAATTTTTATTTTAGGGATATCTATCACTTTAATCCTACAGAGGATGACTAAGCCTAGTTCAGGTCCCATTTTCTTTTGCTTCTTCTCATTTATATTTAAGGTAAAATGTTTGGAAATTAAATGATTAGAACCCAATAATACCAATAAAACGTTTACCTTTTTGAAGTGGCTTAAGGAGAAGGGTAACCACGTCAGCAATAGAACCAGAGTCAGCATCCTCTACCTGCTCCAGCAAACCTATCAGCAGCTCTTTAGGACTACAAACCTGCAAACCCCAAAACATTGCTGAATAAGTTAAAAGCAGCACGAGAACTTCGCT
Organism: Triplophysa yarkandensis; assembly: GCA_033220385.1. Taxonomy (NCBI): domain Eukaryota; kingdom Metazoa; phylum Chordata; class Actinopteri; order Cypriniformes; family Nemacheilidae; genus Triplophysa; species Triplophysa yarkandensis. The sequence goes on along the minus strand of CM065664.1, from coordinate 10,214,896 downwards.
CAAATCGGACGGAATCGATCACTTAAGTTTCAGAATAAGACGGAAAACACCTCCAGTAGATGTGACAGAATGGCATGACAGTGCGGAAGGTTCCTGTCTTCCTTCTTCAAGAGGACCTGTATCAGTGGACCCAGCAGATTCCAGCCCATGCATCTCACAATGTTCTTCAGATCGAGAGAAATTACAAAACAAGATCACACGTCAAACCTCAAACCAAACACGGTAGATAGGATCGTCCTCACCTTGTTCTTCTCATCCACTAGAATGCTGAGAACCTGGGCGCCGTCGCCTTGCTCTATGCAGGATCTTCCTGCAGTAAGGAATAAATCATAGTCCTCCGGTGGGAAGCTCTCATCCTTGTTCGCTTGCTAAAAAAGACACAACACATACACATAAGCGCCTTGCTCGACACTTTAGGAATAAGGAACTTTTTACATGTGCACACTTACACATTTCTGGACTAGATCACTGAGCTGTTCCAGGGCCATCACACCGATGACGATGACGTTAAACGTCTTCCAAGTTCAAGACACTCTGCACAAATCACATTGCATAGAAGTGTGACGTCACTCAGTGCAGTTCTAATACAGACCTGTGACGTTTCAACAACCAATCATGTCATGTTTACGCCCAGCGAGTCACAAACGCAGCAAACACAACTGAATTCACACATTCATGAGCAAAATCTTCAAGTTAAGCTTTAAAACAAGTTTTAAATATCACAATGAATGCTGGTAGCAAGAGAGCTAAAAATAATCGACTGGTGTGTTAAAAAAAACACAACAGTTTCACAAATATCACACTTTTGGCGTTTTTATAAGCTCATGAAAGTGCAGGTTCTCAAGAAGACACAAGACGAGGAGGAGCACGGACTTACGGCTGTATTTTGGACAGGCGGCACCGCATGTTTGGGGTCGGCGGCGGTGTGACGTATGTCACCGGCGGCTTGCCGTAGTGCCGTGACGTATGCGGATGTTTTGTTTTGACCCGACTGGAAGCATGGAAGCCGGCGGCGTTGCTTCAAAACCAAAGAAACGTATGTTGTGCGAACAACTTGTGTTAAAAACGTGTCAAAATTTACATAATTAACGTGTCCTGCTTTCTAAATGTAGGTGGAAAAGGTTCAAAGGCTGCAGATGAAGCAAGAAGGTTTGTTGACTCATTTGGCCAGTCTCTCTTCTGTGATTGGTGGAGACGCCATTGTTTGTTCTTGTGTTGTTTCTTATCTAAACAGGAGAGAGGCTCTTAAAGAGAACCTCAGAGAGAAGCTTGCACTTGAAAGCAGAGCCCTGCAGATTGTTGAGAGACTCCTGGAGGACAATGTGACAGAGGAGTTCCTCATCAGCTGTGTAAGCGTGGTCACACTTTAAGAACTGTTCACAGAAGATGATGCTAAGTCACAAGTTCTGAAGAGGATATGGTGTTCTCTTCTGGTTTAGGTATGGCACATTACTCATGCCAACTACAAAGACACGGTTGAGGAGCGGGCCATTGCCAAACTCTGTGGATATCCCCTGTGTTCAAATAAACTTCACAATGTAAGATCAGTTTCCCACAGAGGGATTGTTCAAGAGCTCGATCGGTCGAACATTGTTTTCCCGCTCGTGTCATTTCGAACCTGTGTGATCTTTTCTCTCTTTAAGATATTTTGAAGAATGTCGGTTGTCGGACAGCAGCAATGCCCATTCTTTTAAACAAGGCCCATGCATGTGCACGGATGCCAGTTCTTTAAATATCTTTGAGTTTGGGAAGAACAAAGTCATACAGGTTTGAAACGACTGGAGGAAGCGTAAACACATGTTTATTTTGGGGGAAACTGTCCCTTTAATCTGATTGGATGACATATTTCTTTAAGTGTAGTTTATTTGATTCGAATACATTTCAGGTTCCTACCCAACAGTTTAAAATATCCACCAAGACCAACAAAGTCTATGACATCACAGAGCGTAAGGTATGAAACAATTTCTTTCAGAGTAATACTTTGTTACTTTAGGTAAAAGAGTTCCTTATGTATTTCTTTCTTTTTCAGTGCTTTTGCAGTAATTTCTGTTACAAAGCATCAAAACATTTAGAGCTCCAGATATCGAAGACTCCACTCTGGCTCAGAAAGGATGAAAGGTAAGGTGTGGCAAATCAAAATGATGGAGAAAATGATTTGATCATTTAGTTAAAGGTTATTAAATAATCTCTTTGGTTCACAAAAGTAATATCTGACGTCATGTGATTTGCTAAATTTGGATCTCTTTTAAAGGCCTTCCGAGATTAAGCTGATAAAAGAAGGTGGCAGGTATGTATCCATGGTCTAAGATTGAGAGATGTTATTTCTAGTGTAAGATTGGTTTTAATATAGGCTAATACTCTTAGGATGCTGATGGATTATAGTTAAATGAAATGAAATAAAATCAATTATCTTTGTACCTCCACAGTGGCAGTTCAGGGCATGAAGTCATGTTGGTTGACAAGCCTATAACAGAAGACGACATTGAGAATCCAATCCAGGATATCGCTGATCCATCAAAGAACTTGCCTGTCCTTGGTAATAGTGACAGCAGTGACACTGAGCAAGACTTTGTCTCCAGTTTGGTTACCGGACATCACAAACCTGCACGGGTACACTGGGGCAAACTGCCCAAGAGGGACGGACATAGTGATCCAGATGAACCAAGACATGATGAAAATCAACCTGAATGTACTGAAAGAGCATCCAGTAAAAACATTGTTGAAAATAGATCTACACCACAGAAGAACGGACAAGGATCCACCACAGAAGATAACCATCCAACAGATAAAGTCAAATCGGTTGAATCCAAGGTTGAGGAATCTTGGGAGCTCTTAAAACATTGCAGTTTAGAAGACAGTCACACTGTGAGCCATCAAGAGGCTGGCGTCCCTTCACAGCCCGAGACTGGAATCTGCACCCCTGCCTCTCGGTGCCTGAACATCACTCAGGTGGGCATGAGTAAGAGAGGAGCCGCAGATCTGAAAAATCTATTGATGAATCATAATAAAGCTAAATCAGCACCAAATTCCATCAGTCTGTGTCTTGTAGAGGCTCTAAGACAAACATTTATGGAATGGAGAACCGAGGAAACCATGAAATTTCTTTATGGTCCTGGTTACGCCTCAGAAACCGAGTTAAAGACACAACAAGTGGAAGAAAATGAAGAGGAACTAGATGAAGATGACTTGGATGAGGTGCAGCAGGGCGTAGAACTGTCAGCTGAAGGTCCAGCCAAACCCAGTGCATCAGTTCCGGATTTTAATACATTGCGAAAAGAGACCGAACAGCTGGACCTTAGGGTGAGAGAGTTTTATAAAGGAGTTTGTGTTCTGCCTGAAGAGCTTGATACAGAGTCTATCAAAGAGAAAGTAGACATGGAGGTGAGAAATGTGACTCTTCTTTTTCAAACGTCATGAATTTTCTATGTGTCTTGTCTAGTAAGGTGATTTTGTCTTGTATTCCAATCACATATTGTGTCTAAATACTTGTACCCTGCTTACTTCAGTCTGTAGTTTCTCAAACAGTCCTGTTGTGGGTGCTGCATCCAAGCATGTGCGACATCATATGAAATGAACAGCATTTCAGTAATTTGTGCTTTTCTTTACCGATCCTTTAGGGTAGTGGAAAAGATCCTCCTCTTCCTTTAGTGGATTCAAATGCACAGCATTTGATCCAGAAACGCATTGTTGTGGAGAAACTGACCAGGAGGTCAGTATTAAGCAGTTTTCACATTTGAATCAAACCCATCTGTTTTTGCTAGCCTCATGATCATCCAAGTACACAAACAAATAGCTTTTCCTATTCATCTATAAAGCTCTGCTCATTTGAGCTATACATAAATAGAATTAATTTTGTTTAAAGTGAAAGTCATCATTTACTTACCAACTTGTCTTTTAAAACCTGTGAGACTTTCTTCTGGTATTTCGAAAAATATTGGTCAGTAGCAACCATTCACATGCATCGGTTTTGTGTCCATACAATGAAAGTAAATCAGTGCTACTGCTGTTTGATTACCAATAATTTTTTATCTTCCTTGTGTCCTTCCAAAGTCTGAGGGATGTTCTTGGTCCTCTGCGCTTGACAATGAGTGATGTCATCAATGACATCAATAATTTGGTCAGGACCTTCAGGTGAGCAATATTTGAGCTATTTTACACAAGTTATTGCTGCTTTTCTAAGGAACCTTTTCTGAGTTCTTGCAGTCCACTTTCCTCAAACAATGACAACAATGATTTTCAGAGTTAAATCTGTGTTCATAGTTAGTCAATAGACTTCTTTTGCCTAAACTACGTCTTTTCAAGTTTCACAAATCATAAATTGTAATTGGCTTTAGAGGTGGTGTCAACAGGACGTAGTGTGTCACACTTGATTTACCATGTTACTGAAGGGGCACTTCACCCTTCGATTGAACCAGCTTCCAGGAATTCTGCTTCTCCGGTTAAAGAGCAATCAAATCCAAGCTGCTTCTCTACAAAGAGACACAGATTCAAACCCTTTGACTTTGATATGCTGTTTAATTCACTGTATGGTGAAAATCCTTATTGAGCAATGAAAAGCAATGAAGTGTATTTTCGCTAATGATGACCTTGTGCTTTTTTATTCTAGGTTCACAAATAAAAATATCATTCACAAAAGCCCTGAATGGACTTTAATTGCAGTGGTTCTTCTTTCAGTGTAAGTATTAAATAAAGAATGTTCAATGCAGTGAAACATACAGTAGGTCTACTTTACATTTGCTAGATAGAAGTCTTTCTTTTTTGTGAGTAACTCCTCACCACAATGCTAGGGTGTCTAGGGTGGTTCCAGGGTGGTGTCTTAGTGACCTTAAAAACTAGTCCACTCCCAAGTCTCTATGATGTTCAGATCTCTACATTTAGGTTGTCACATTTGGCTCAGTGATCCATTGCAGGTGAATAGGTGCCACATTCTTGAACATATCTTCTTTTGTTTCCTGCTATTTTAATTTGTGAGTGAACTATCACTTTCAAACCTACGTTCATCCACTTATTATTTTGTATCTTTCAGATGTCAAACAGGTGTTTAGATTGCAAAGCTACTTATCTACTACCGCTTTGTTTTTCTCCATTGCTCGCGCATGGGAAAGTGCCACATGTGTTGGTATTTATCATTAGAGGTCAGCATGAATCGTCCCCAAGCTAAGCTAACGTGTACTCATAAAGGCTCAGATTATTGCTATTGTAGATAATGCCTTGGGTTTATCTTAAGATGGCTGTTGATTTGGTGCTTTATGGCATCTCGGTGGCCTGCTGTGCTGTGACAGTGAAAGTATGTGGAAGGGAGATGAACAGCTGGAGGGCCTGACTTTAACAGGAGTGGACAGGAACAGTGGTGAGGAAATCAGGGAGCATTGTTTTCTCTTCAGGAACACACACTCTGCAGAGCCATAAGACATGTGATTTATGTCTGTGTGTATATGATTTGGAAGCCTTAGCTTTTTTCCAAGTTAATGTTTGTCTAATTGATAAAGATTTGTGATTCTGTTTGAGATGTTTACAATTATGCATTTGGCAGACGGTTTTATACCGAATCGCTCAACACCACAAGTTTATTTTAAATGGACCCGGTTATTGTTCTTAAGTTCCATATTCTTACATGTGAGTTATAGGAAAGCTTATAAACTACCCGTCAAAAATTTTGATACACTCCAGTGAAATGTCCTCATTACAAAAAATTGGATATGAACCTGTATGTCTCCATGTTTGAAATTGGTTTAATAAAATAGAATAGAAACTTATCATGAACAAACCTATATTTAGTTTAACAAAAACATTTTTTGAAGTGGGTGACATTGGCTGAATATTAAAGTAACAACAGCCAATAAGAAAAAAGAACTAAAGGAGACACCTTTAGAATTCTTTAAAAAGCATCTCAGGATGAGACCTTAAAAAGCTGCAAAGAAAACATTTCTTTAAATTCTAATCAAAATCTTACTACACTGAAGATGATCAACTCTTGATAGGTCCCAAGACTTTTGACTGGTAGTGTTCATGATTTATTTTTTACAAGGTTTTTAGGGCTTGACATTTCAAACTGTTGCACTGAAAATATTGACAGCTCTATGGTGTCTTGCAGTAAAGATATCAGGAAATTAATTTCAGGCAATACGGTAATGTAGTGTGTATATGTGGTTAAAATGGCAACAAAATTATGTTTGTACTGTGCCAGCTGGCGTGTATGACTTCCCTCAGGTTTATGAACGCTTGACATGCTACTTAACTCGGAGGAGAGTTCCGTGCTGCTCCCTGTCTGTGTCAACATAAGCTGGTATCTTATCACGGCCTGATTGCTGTGGATCCGTGATGTTGCAGTAACAGCATGGGAAACATTCCACCTGAAGAGCCGACACACAAGCAGGAGTAAACCACTCCCTGTTTAAAGATCTGCCTAAAAACACGGCTCTGATTTATTATCCACTAGCTGCATGATTTCAGGAGGTTAACTGAGTTTATTCAGCTAAAAACAGTTGGGTTTGTTTGTTCCATGTGAGCGAGCGAAAAATCTTCAGCTGGATAAAGAAATACTTATAACTTTGTTTGAATTCTTTATTGTTACATTGTAATTGAGTGTTTTGGCATCACTTTACTTTGCAGGAATAACTCTTACAAGAGTGGTTTTCAAACCATCTTTTTTCGTAGGCTTTATTTAAAACGTGTTTTAGGGTTTGTATATTCAATAAGTCAGTTTTAGGCAGCGTGTTTTTCCTTCTCTTATCTTCTTTATGTTTCGGGGCTTATTTCAATCTGTTTATCAGCAGAGAGTCTGTTATTTTCCCCTCATGAATAATTTGAATCCGCACTTCTCTCTGCCTTATGTCAGGTGTGCCACTGGCCTGTGGTCTTTTGTTGAGAGCAGTTAAATAATAGATAAAGCAAGAGAAACAGTAGAACAGGTTGAATCCGAGCTGCAGCAATAACCCATTTTCCTTCCCATTGATGAGGGACCTCTAAAACTAGCCTTAGACATTTGTATTAAGTCATTACTTAATGGAAAGATTATTGCATTTACCATGTTAGATACTTTGTTATTGTCTTTAAGTGATATTAACTTTTTATTGGTTATTTTTATCACATTCTGTCAGATTAATAGATATGGTCATTGTCTAATGATCCATCTGTTTGTTTTGTAGGTTAACAGAATTGTCACCATTGATGAAAGAGTCCCTGGCAAGTCCATCTTCAGTTGAATACATCTCATCTTTGATGAGAGAACTGAAACTGAACGATGAAGATCTGCACAGTCTTGTGTTGCTCTTCAAGCCCCAAATCATTTCACAACAATGTACAGCACCAAAGCTTTACAATTTATGATAAACATCAGTCTGTTGCACTAAATGGGTTGTTTGTTATTACTTCTCTGAGCTACATCGGTTTGAGATTCCATTCTATTCATTTTTATTTCATATTAAATGTATGGTGTTTCATAACTAGAGTTAGTGACCAACCTCTTTTAAGTTTATCTTTTTACTTTTTCTATATGGCACACAAAAATGTTAAAGAAGTAGTTCACAGTTTAGTATTTTGAATAAAAAATTCCATAAATATATATAATTGAGGACCAGAGTATTGACACTGTCACATAAAGTGTAAGGTATTTAGTATATTTTACCTTAATCATTAGTTTTAAATAGAGACAGTGATGCTTTTTATTGCAAAAGCCATGTTATTTTAGGATGCTTTGTACCTGGTTTACAGTGAAAACATGGATAGATTACTCTAGGTTCTCTATAGATCTAAATACCTGTAGGCTGCGTACCATACGTTCACTCTTAAACAGCATACATGAGCGTTTCCAACCATAGCAATAACAACCATTTACTTTCCTACACAGGAAACATTTATGACCAGTTGTTAATACTCAAAAAATTTCAATTATTTTGCTCCCATAACATTTATCAGTTGTAAACAAATAACTTTTACCCCAACAATCTTTCAAAAACCATTTTTTTATAGTCTTAACAACCTTTGGACCAATTGTAAAAAAAATTACACCATTTTACCATTTACCATTTCTTAGGGTGTTAAAAGCTATCTATGGAAACATTTAGCCGAAAATGGTGGTTCACCAAAAATACAAATTTTATGCCATGAATTACTTACTCTCAAGTTCTTGAACCCCCCAACATAGTAGAAAAATGGAATTTCCAGTAAAACCTTCTAGCTACATCGTTTAAAATATTTAACTTTTGTGTTCAACAGAACAAAAATAACCATGACGTAACCCATGGTCGTTAAAGGTTTAAAGCAGTCTTCCAAATAGATCAGTAAATGACATTATTGGGTTCCATCCCTTTAGAGAGTTGTTTTGCTTTGATTGAATCCCTATTCACTGTAGGCCTAAAACAAATAAACAGCAAAACTCAAAATGTTATAAAAATAATTATTTATTTTCAGTTTATTTATGTTTTACGGAGGAAAGTATAATTTCACATCCTGTTATAAAACACAGCAAATAATTTAAGCAAATAATAAAACCACACAACAAGTCCCACTTATTCTAAAGCTAGTGTCACATGTGCAAACAATTAGCAACAAAAATATTGTATCTAAAGACCTTGAGGTTCATTTTAGACCATGTTGTGTTTCTTTGTGTCTTCTCAGATCTACTTTGCGCTGAAAGCCTTTGCCGCACATCTCGCATCCAAATGGCTTGAATCCGGTGTGTTTTCTGCTATGTGTGATGAGGTTTGAACTCTGACTGAAGGCCTTGCCACACACTTGACACTTGTGTGGCTTCTCACCTATAAAGAGAGCTTTTAGTTCATGTAAAGTTGGAATCCTTGATACAAATGAATCACAAGACAGAATATGACAGCAATAAAGCACATTCTATCTTAATTTCACAGCATACTTTTATTCAAAATTGACCTCACCCGTGTGAATAAAAGTGTGTTTCTTCATGTCAGATTTCTGATGGAACCGTTTGCCGCAGTACTGGCAGGGATATGGTCTCGTGTCAGAGTGGATGAGAAGGTGCGTGGAGAGAGTAGATGATCTCTTAAAGCTTTTATCACAGATTTTGCAACTGAAGACTCTTTCCTGCAAAAGAAAACAATTATCAGAAGCTTATCATGTTTTTACACTTAGTAGCCCAGATCTAGAAAACATCTGCTTTGTAAAATTATCTGCAAAACAAAACTTAATAAGAGCTCATGTACATCCATTCAAATTCATAATCATCTTATAGACACTTTATAGAAGTCTCTATGACATCTTATACCAGAGGTCTCAGAGATGTTTTTCAGATCAGCAAACAGTGTCTGCCAGATGTCTTGCATATGAAAATACATCAAATAGATGTCTGCCAGATGTATTTGTTCTACCAGGGAAATGTGAACACAAACTTACTTGTGAGTGGACAGCTTTATGTTGTTCCAGACTGACCGCATGACCAAAAGTTTTTCCGCACAGCTCGCAAGCGAAAGGCCTTGTGCCACTGTGTGATCGTCGCACGTGAACCTCTAACCCATGAGGTGTCGAAAACACCTGTATGAGAAAAGAACACAGTTTATTGTCATCTATCAAACCAGAACTGTGTTATATGAATTTATGTTAATTGTAATTTAATTATTAATAAAGACTATACTCAAAAAGACTTCACTGCTTAGGACCAAAAGTTTGACACACTTGAGTAACCTACAAGGTTATAAAAACTATTGATAAAAATATAGATTTGTTTAATCTTTTTTTATTTTCTATTTATATTAATGTATTTTATTTACCTCGCTTTGGATTAACTTTTTATTTATTTACCAAACAGAGAAAATAACTGCAAGATGGCACCAAGTAGAAAATGAAAAAGTGCATTTTGTAAACAAGCCTGATCTAAAATGGGTATCAACTTTAATGTTAAAATGTGAAATTTAATGCACATTTTGGTCACTATTTTGCAATACTTTTGTTTTTATAATGTTATTTAATCAGGTTTGTCTTGTTATATTATATTTATGATTTTATTCAATTATTACAATAAAAACAATAATAATATTTTTTTACAATAATTAATATAATAATAACAATATTAATGATAATAATAATAATAACATAAATAAATTACTTAGTGAGTCCAAATTTTGACTGTTCTGGTGTTTAAAAGTTACAAAATAATAAGCTTAACAAGAGACATTTTGATGGTTTATACCTTCGTGCATTTTATGCATTTAAAGGAAGCGTTTAGCTGAAGTCGAGTAGATAGAATGTTGGATTCAGAATCAATCTCTGATCCTTTACTTGACACCTGGAAGTCTGCGTAAAAGCTGCTATCCAACAGGTTCGTTTTCAGAGATCCATAGTCCTGGTAAAATCGTCCTGGCTGAGAACCCGTTCTTCTTTCTATGGTATCATAAGCCCCCATGGATTTATCTGCATCCATAGAGACAGGGACTCGGTTGCATGATTGAATGAGATGCCTGAGCTCGGATGTTGTAGAGGCCCAAACATACGGGCGGAAAGTCAAGTCGAAAGGCTGAGAGTCGTCTGGAGAAGGCACTGTGCATTTATCCAAATCTGTGAAATGCGTTATAAAGGAAGATTTAAGATTATTGGTTAATTTGAATGAGGACAGATATGTAACACCTTAATTAAAACTGCTTGCCTGGAGAGTCTCCAAGAGGTCTCCAAAAGTCTTCGTACTCCGATGCCCGGTCACACACACTGCCCTCACAGCTCAGTGCCGACTGCTGAGATGAGTGGTCCGCTGTGCACACCATGCTGGCTTTAGGGGAATGGTTACCCGGGTCCTTCCCTGCATCCTCTGTGTTCTCAGCCACCTGTGCCACTTGACTTTCTAAACGCACAATTGAATCCAAACTGCATTATATACTTTAATGAATTGTTTGCATTGATTTATCATAAATAGTAATGTCATACCTTGGCATGTGAAAAGTTTCTCAATTTGGATGTAGTTGTCGTCCAGATAACGGGGCTGATGATAGCTGTGCGCCCGTTTGCTCTTCACTAGGAACGACCTCGGCATGTTTACTCTTCAGGTTCAGGGTCACCAATCACTCACTGCGCTCCAATCCTGCCGAAAAGTCCATTTGAAAACCATGCAAATGCTCCAGTGTGAATAAAGACACCTGCTCACCAAACTTACTCAATGCGCCAGCTCTGGAAAATCTCTGTCACTGTGTTTTGCAATCTAAACCTCATAAACCAACGCAGAGAGATTTCAAGTTAAGGTGCTCGGTGTTTGTGCTCGGTGGGCAACTTGATCTAACAGCCATGGTAAACTGATCCTTATTCTGCATGAGATATCAGCCTCACATCACTGATGCACACACGTCCAGGTAACACACTGGAAATGGACACCAGGGTATCATTGACCACATGGTCACATCATCAGTTTCAATTAGCCACAACTTTTGTCATGGAATGAAATATTGTGCAGAAGGCCTAGAAGTTATCCATTTCTGTGGCAGAAAGTGTTTGATTGTTGACTTTTCGATATATACCATGTACATAACTAAAATAGGGATATAATTGACAGTTTATAAATGCATTTCAGAACTAAAGCAATAATAACAGATGTTGTTTAAAACAAAAAATACTTTATATTTCAATACTACAAATACTACAAAACTTTATCATGAAACTACAAAACTTCACGGATTTGAATTTTTCATCTGACATGCATAATCCCATTTTGTAGTTATTTTCTCCGTCCAAATCGTTGATTTATCAATATAAAGTTATCCAAACTGAGTTAATAAATTTTTTTATAAAAATTAAATACATTTTCTTTTATCCTAAGGTTTTTATATTCTTATGCTACACAAGTGTGTCCAAATCCTGGCTCTAAGCAGTGCAGTCCCATTCTTGATAAGTAATTAAATTACAATCAAACTACAAAACTTACAAGGACTTGAATCATATCTTTAGATGTCTCTCCACAAATCTGACATGCATAACCTCATACAGAACAACTCTTGTGTACAGTCTAATATATAACCTTTAAAAAAACACACTTTATCCGAGTTCAACAATTACTTTTTGGTAAAATCTTACTTTTTATCTCGTTTTTGACCCTTCTAGTCATATCTAAATAAGAAAAGTTTGTTGCCTGAAATAAGTTCATGCTCACCTGTTGCGCTGTGATGATGTGTAATGCGCCTCCGCTGGAGCTGAGCTGAGCTGACTGCTGCGCTGTGAGTCTGAGCAGCCCATGCACTCTCTTTAAATAGTGCTTAACTTCCTGAATGCGACTCAATGGGTTTCATCATCAATCACAAACCTTATGCACGATTTTGGCATGCAGTGTCGAACCTTAAAAGCCAACCTAACGCAAACGTAAAACAAAACCAATGGCTTTATGAACTGCATGCTGAAGTCTTATAAAAGCTGTAAAATCAGATTGGGATTTTTCTTGTTTGTGTGGGAGGATTTTATATTTGTCCCAGGTGGGGTTTTTACAATTGCTCATCCAGGAATAACATCACATCAGCCAACGCTGGGTGTTAACTATGTCAATGTATATAAATATAGTTTTCCTTAGTTTTTATGCTGACTTTAAGAGTAAGTGCAATCACAGCTGTAAACACATTTAAGATGAAGATAATTTTAAGATAATCATTTATTCCTGTGTATGTCTGACATAAAAGACGAATGGAATAAGTTTAGACATTTATTTACTTTATTGTGACAGTTCACTTAAAAATGATAACAGAACTAGAATATGAAGAATATACTTTGAAGAAATTTGGTAACTGAACAGAAGTGTCAGCCGTTCACTTCTATTGTATGGGCACATAACAAATGTAAGTAAACGCCAATATTCTTCTACATTTCTTCCATAGAGGTTTAAAATGACAAAACAAGTGAATGATGACACATTTTTGGGTGAATCATCAGTTTAATGACATTGTCCCTTTACATGGACACAGTGAAGAACTTTTTCCAAAGACTGTGGCAATAAAAGAACTTCTTAGCCTAATATTTGTGCCTGAAGACTTGATATGACTTTTAAGACTAAAACTGAAGTCAAGATTTCAGGATTATAGTTTTGACACAACAAAGAAAACCCATCACTGAATTTTCGTCTTAGCAACAAAACTATAGTCTCGAAAGTCCTTGAGGATTATTTAAGGCCATGTTCCGCCTTTGCCGCACATCTCGCATCCAACTGGTTCGAATCCGGTGGGTTTTCTGCCATCTTAGCTAAATCACTGTTTTCTATCACCATTGACAGGACTTTTTCAAAAGGGGTCACGTGTAGTTAAACCTATTTTAGCATGTGACAACCACCAAGAATGACGTCACACTTCTAACAAGTTTAAATATAAGCTTGTGCGTCCTACATTCTTTATTGGCAAGAATGAGAGAAATCTTGTTGTCACTTCTGCACATTTCATTCATCACATTTAAAGAATTGTGCAGTGGCCCTGTAAAGCCACTAGCACATGGGTGCACACAGTAGCTGTGGTGGGTAGCACTGTTAATAACACATCTTCATAGTCTCACTGCATGGAACCTGGAGACAGGATGACGGGACGTCAGGGCAGCGGTCCATTTTTAGGTGTTCGCTCTAGAGAGGCGGATATGGAAAGTCTTCGCATGTTGGAAATTGATGTTGGCAACTTGGAGAGGTTATGAATCTGTGAAATACAAAGATGGATACGTAATCATATTAGTGGCCACCTAATTAAATGCTAGTAAAAAAAAACATTCTCTTTTAATGTTTAGGTAAAGACACAATACAGTCTACTTCTCCTTCGTAGGGCAGCCACAGTGTAAACGTGTCAAACTTCTTTTTCACAGCATGAACAGGAAACCAGCGACAGACTTAAACAGACATTGTCATCACGGCAATAGATTCAGCCCTTTTCAAAACCTCTGAAACTCTGTTCTATATCAAAGCCATTCTGGTTTCTCAGCATTTCTTTAAAGAGATTGAGATTGAAATAACTGCATAAAGCATCGAATGATGGTTTGAGGTTCGGGTGCATTGGTCCTTTGACCTGTGTTGGACCTGCGGTCGATAGTTTTGTCCCTTCTTTTAGTGCAAATCTCTAAACATCGATTCTGCATATTTAAATGTCCTGTATTAAAATAGCTTGTTATAGTACATCTTAGCTTCATACACGTATATGCAATTTAGCTCCACCTATGCTAAATCACATTCTGCAGTTTCACACGTTGCTTAAACAAAAATTGATCCTGAGAGTTGATATAGCAGTGCAGTTTGTTTCCAGATCTATTCGGCATCCTTGCAAATCTACACTGATTTATTTTTATTTAATTCATTTTATTGTGTACATCAATTTCACAAGATTCAATTAAGTTGTTTTAACATAATTTCTTATGAAATTAGAAAAGTTATGTTAAAAAATGTATTTAATAATATGGAATTGATGAACATGATGAAATTAAGCAATTCCAACAAGTGTATAGCTGAAACTGCTAATTTTATAGGTCATGTGAGTTGGTTACAAGTTTGAAATAACGCACTTTTAACCAAAGTATCTTTAAAAAAGCCTTAATTTTCACCACAGGGGGTATTTAAAAACTCAATGGGTGTCTGTGCACCCCTAAAATTGTCCAGACTTTATTGTTCTGACCCTAGTTCAAACATCAGTCTTTAAGAATTGATTTCACTACACACATCTCTCTTACAAAGCAGTTTCCCACATGAGCCGACATACAGTCCTCACCCCTGCAATACTATATACAGCATAGCAGATTATGAGAAACAAACACCAATCTAATTTAATCAGACAGGTTCCATTGCCACCAAAACCCCAGAAGAGCAGACAGACAATGAGGTGTAGGGCTGATTAAATATACAGGTTATCTGATGATGGCAGTTTCTTACATGACTGAACTCAACCTCAAACCACTGGCAACATTTCTGTTAGCTGCAGATAAAGAAAATGTATTTTCAATGTAATGTAAAACACTGGAATCAAAACTAGAGGACTGTTTCTATAAATAATGGTCAAATCAAACATCTCTCAATTATAATGTTAAGAGCTAACATAACTGTTCATAGGTTTATAAAATTAAATCGAACGCTTGTGACTGTCTCAAACTGTTGTCAAAACCCATGATTCCTGCATTTGGCGTTCTTGTTTGTGATTTAATTTTCTTCATGTGATGCAAGTGATTTGAACAGCAGTTTATTTTTTGATAACATGTGGCCAAACAATAATGAACCATAAGGCACTGTTAACTGGTTACAATGGAAGGAGGTCTTCCGTTATCTTTGTAATCAGCGAGGCTCATCGTGAACCTCCAAGCCAGGGCTTCTGGTTGTAAATCTACACAACAGTAGAGCTCTACAAATCACATGGAGGCAGACGTGTTGAGAGGTGCTAAGAGTTTCCTGGCCATTGTGTGGCTATTTGAGAAAATGTTCTTTCAATAAGCAGAAGTTTTGGTATCAGAGGGGACCATGGCACGCATGTTTGAACACGCTATAGATGACTTGTCAGTTACCATTAAATTTACATAAAATGTTATTCTATTTGGTAGAATACATTGATTTCAATGTTCATTTTAGTAACTGTGTGTATTGCTGTATTGCAGAAGCACAATGTAATGTATCTCATAAATGTTGAGATAAATTGTGCAGAATTTCTTTTGAATCTGAAATCTGTAGTCCAGGAGGATTTACTCTCATTGTTGCACCACTTTGGCTTGACAAGGCGAGTATGTGGCTAATAAGTTTATATCCAACACCTCCATGAGTCCATTCAAGTCTAAAAATCTTGATATCATGCTACGGCTTCCAGACTAAATGCAATTGATAAGCAATTTACTGTTAAGTGCATTTAAATGACATAAAATCAATTTCCTTATGTTTTAATGCTATGCTGTATATAGTATTTACATACAATTGAATCAACCACCAAATATGTAAACGTATGATTAAAATTAAACATACATTTACATAATTGATGGTTGATTCAATTGCACATTGCAAATGTACTATACTGCCAAATCTTAATCCACAAACATCTAAGCAAGCTGTTTCTGCTACCTGTATTGGTACAGTTAGATTGCATAAAGGGATAGACCTTCTATAATTCAGAAAACTGAACAAATGTAAGGCCTTTATTCAATGCTCAACCTTGTGTTTTTACGGTCTTGGTCTGTTTTTGAAGATCTGCAACGACTGCCATGTCTTCTGCATCTTCTTTCTGCTTCTCATCATAATTAAGCTGTAAAAATTGCAAAGGTCACACAGAATGAATGGTGTTAAAAGCTGGAAAGAGTTTTACTTAAAATGGAGGTCACAAGTTAATAACAAAATAAAAAGTATCTATTTAAAAATTGGGCCTAAAGTAATTTTTCTATGTTCTTAAACCACTGTCATTATCAGACCAGCTCATCCGGGGGGGGGGGGTGTATAAGCAAACGTCTGTTTCTCATAACAGCAAAGTAAGAGACAGTTTTGGCTGTTTTTACAAAAACCTTTCTGCATAAATAAGCTGAGAAACAAGTGTGATGCTTGGAGCTGCTCTCAGATTGTGAACTACATTGGCAAAGGAAGGACCGGTCAGCAAAGTGAGAAAGATGTTATCATTCCTTTGCTTCTACAAAAAGAGGAAAAAACCGGTTCCTTGTCTAAGTGATAAACAGATGGCCTATCAAACCAGATTTCTTGAAGTCATTGTGAGATGATGAAATGAGTGAGTAGCTTTTCAGAGCTTTTAGTTCTCACACATGAAACTTTTTCATGAAAATGTATAATTTATTCTAATTAATCAAATGATGAGGTAGTTCCATATGGAAATATTCCAATTTACAAAGATATTTCATTAGTATCTACATTACATGGGTATGTAAGTTGTGTATCGTAGTTCAAACTATTTGCTTTTACCTGGAAACTGAATCAACACAGAGTTAGCCTAATCAAGTAAATTACATTATAATGTATAATGGTAAGCGGATTTATTTAGCCTTAGGAATGTCTGGGAGGGTGCACGACAGTCTAATTAGCTACCTACAGACGGTCAAATAGTGGACAAGGTCAGGGGAGGTGTTACCTTGTGTTGGGCAGCTATAAATGGTCGTCTGCTCTGTTGTACTTGGTTTTGTAGATGTTGGTTTTGTAATGTCAGATCCTGAAGACGCTCTCGTTGGCTGTTAACATGCACTTTGAACAGCTTTAGCTGGTTACTGTGAAGTTCATTCTAGATTATAATTGCAAATAATAACAATTATAACAATCACATTTTTAGCATGTGGAATAATACAAATCGTAACTGGATTAAGGACTTCTCACACACACTCTTAGACAAACTGACATTTCAGTCCTTCCTATGCAGCGATTAGACAAAATCTCCAGATGCTTCATCATAACAGTTGCAATGTCGATGATAGATGTTAAGTGTGTAAATGTATGAATTTGAATATGAAATATTTAATATTTAGTGATACAAATCTATAAAAGTAATAAGTATCCAATTGTAGTATCAATAAGTACATATTTTGATATTAAATTCATATTATCTTTTTAACTTTAATGTACACAAACTTGTTGGAAACCTAAAAAAATCAAAGTAGGAGCTTTCACATCATAAGATACTTACTCTTTAAACTGTTCAGATTTTACTAGTATTTAGAATACTTTATTTACAACATTCAATAAAACATGCAATATGAATATTTTTCAGCTACGTACTTATTATAAAAAAAGACTTTTAAACTCTTCAAAATACTTTTTTTCAAAATTCAAAAGATTAAGATTGTGCATTTAAATTTAACCATTCATTATCAATCACACAACTCCTATCAAGCCTACCAGTAACACCTGTAGAATTTCATAAATCATATTTTATTTGTATTTCTGTGTATGTATATGTATGTGTGTTGTGATGTCAGGGATTACTTTAAATGTAAGAACAGGTGCTTGGTCTCACCTCAGTTTGCAGCTGCAGAAGTTTGTGGCGACACTCTATGAGTGCAGCTTTACTAAGAGTTTCCTTCAGTCGTGCACTCAACAGGTCCACCTGCAGTATATTCTGCACACTGACACTTTTCTGTTGACCTCCACAATGCACCTGCTGATGCTGAAGGAAAGATTATTTGAATTAACATAACATTTAAATATGCATGATTCCAGTTTGATAGGGCTTATAGTATATTGTATATAGGATTATTATTATGGGTTATCTGATAGTTAACTAACAAAATTCTGTAATTCACCTTCAGTTTCTCTTCCATGTATTTAACATGTAATTTGAGCTCCTTAATTCCTGTCAAAGCTTCTGCTTCCTGCAGTCTACAGCTGATCAGTTCTGTCTGCAGACACGCCAAACTGTCCTCATCAGACCCTGCGCTGTTCTAAAACACAACAGACGAACGTTTGAATTGGAATTCTGTTTCTAACAAAATAGAAGGACTGATTGCATGAAATAAGAAATCTTTGGGATAGTCTTCACCTCCATCTGCAAGATCTCAGCCTTCATCTCTTTTAAAGTGTTGTATGACATGGCAGCGTTCTGCAGGGTTGTCTTCAGATCTCTTTCGAGCTGTGACACCAGGTTTTCCGAACATCTCTAGAAGTACATGCATGAACAAGAATGTATTCAGATAACAGTAGATCTGATACTTTTTTCATTGGAAGTTTAATTTTCTCACTCACTTTCTGCAGCATGTCAAGTCTTTGTTTTAACAGCTTGTTTTCTGAGTATAGCCCCTGGAGATAAACCAAGAGAACAGGTTAAGATTTTACAAACTGACTACAAAGTGAGAGAAAAAGCAAGCACTCACATTTAGTTCCTCTTGATCCTCCAGCTCTTTTGTTTTGATGGATGTATAATCTTTTCTCAACCTAAAAAGCATTGAACAGACTAGATTAAATATATAAAATAATACAAATGAAAAAAGATTTGTGCTGACAGAGGTACACTTACTCTTTCATTATTTTGGTGTTGTATTGTATTTGATACGCTGCTTTGATCAAACTGTCAGGATCTAAATCTTGTTGTGCTAAATTCTGTAAGCTCTGAAAATGTTAGGACTGTGGACAAGCTTCACAATGCATGCAACATTTCAAATTATCTGAAAAGATCACAATTTAAATATTCTAGACCTTGGTATAACTAGAATATATTATATTTGTTAAACAATGAACCAAAACACTAAAAATCTTGATTTTTGAAATAGATTTAGCTTATTAGAATTATAGAAATTAAAGGCCAACTTTTAAGCACCCCAAGTTAGCCATTCGGCCTGTCTACTAAATCAGGATTAATAAAGTTAATATTTTGCATAAAAAAGCAACTGACAGAAATGGAAAATAAAATAAAACATATTTGTTTAAGCAAACTCTTGCCTGCATAATGCCTTCTACATCAAGTTTGATAAGTTCTGCTTGCTTTAGGTGAAGCATGGCCAAACCAACCCGAAACACAATCTCCAGCCCCTAGGAATAATTTTAGTTTGATTTCGTTTAAGGGTGTGATATGGAATGTAATTGAGTGTGATGTTGGGGTTTAAAGTACCTCACACATGAATATGTCAAAAATCCTCAATGCAGCTGTGACTGGCAGAGACGACAGGAGGATGTGGAGAAACCAGGATGAAGAGAACATAGAGGACTGAAAACCCTGAGTCTGAAAGTGTGAGTGAAGTTGTGGAAGCTGATCCTATAAGAGAAAGGAATGGGACAACTGTACAAAACACTTAAGGTGGATAAAATTCATTAAAGGAAAGGGTACTTAGGAATTTGATTTACTGAAGTGTAATCAGTTTGAAATGAGCACAGAAATACTACATCATGCGTCTATCTCAACATGTTCAACAGTCTAAAGCACTTTTATTGCATAAAACAGTATGCAAAGTACTTCTCCTTTAATGTGCCTTTAATATATTACAGTTTATAGTATAGTCGTGTACCTGAATCATATAGTCTAACTGGTAAATGCAGCAGCCAAGTTCAGCCATAGTGGATCTATAGAGCTCCCGCATTTGAAAGTCCTTCATAAGCCTCACAAACACACAGAAAGCCTCTTCTTCACACATCTGGGAAAGATGACAATGAAAGTGATCTCATTGTGAAAAAATCTTTATGATTGGTAGTTAGCATTCTAAGTGAAATTTCAAGTTTTTTTAAGATGAGATACAAACCCTGTTAAAAAATGAGATTCTAAAGATTCGAATTACACGGATAAAATAGTTCACCAAACATTTAAATTTATATGGACATAAAACACTTAAGATTTTTCAAAATATAATTATTTGTGTTCCACATAATAAAGATGACATTCATGCCAT
The DNA here is from genome assembly GCA_033220385.1 of Triplophysa yarkandensis. Classification (NCBI taxonomy): domain Eukaryota; kingdom Metazoa; phylum Chordata; class Actinopteri; order Cypriniformes; family Nemacheilidae; genus Triplophysa; species Triplophysa yarkandensis. Next base: position 10,194,658 of record CM065664.1, on the reverse strand, counting down.
GTTCAGTGTACCTGGGTGATCAACAAGCCCACAACAAACATGCTTCCCTGGCAGTAGCCAATTTCTTGGTCCAAGACGGAGTAAGCCTGTCATAAAAAAACATGGTGTTAATCTATTCTACTAAAATTTTATGCCGACATTTCTCTGTTATTAAGACCTGTTTGACCTTGAGAACATTAAAGAGCATCTCCTGGCCCGTGCTGTCCAGACTCTGAAACAGCCGGTGTTGTGGAAGAATACGCGTCATGTCTCTTCGAATCAGTGTCTCAGAGTGAGAGGAAGTCTCCAGCAGTTGTGGATACCGCTGGCGATCCTCCACATTCTGAGCATCACACAGCAACTGCCACAGGTGTGACCTCAGGTAAGCCGGGATCCCTCTCCTGATCAATTCCTAAGGGATGTTAATTTGATCTATTTGAATAAATGATAAAAAATATAGTTGAATAAGTGAGGTCATTGAGGTGAATACCTTGAGCTGTCTGACTTTATTTTTGCTCCAGTCATCCCATTCTTTAACCACATAACTCCAAGTATCCTCCTGCAGGACTCCATTAACCATGGATAGGGACTTGCTGTCTTTTTCCAGCATCCTGTTGAATAAATAGTTTTGGATGAGCAGATAAAGAAAATAATGTTTACCAGTAAACAAATAATGAAGTACGCAGAAGAAGCAAATCAAATGTTGTCACGCAGCATGCAAACAGGATATGGGTTACTTATGTGAATGTGTAACTTTTTAGTTTGTCTAAATGTCATTTATCACTAACATAGGAGAGTCACCTGTTCTGTTCCTCTAGTTTAGCAAGTAGCTTCATCTCATCTGGACTGAGCTGTGATGTCAGTGAATGAGACAGGGAGGTTGCAGTCAAAGAGTTCATGTTTTACTCGAGATTTATAATTTGAGTCTTCTTCCATAAGCTGAACAACTGAAAGACAAGCAAATAAGGAAATAAGACAAACATTTAAGCAATTAATATAATACTTTCAAAAAAGGATGCAAAATATCCAAGCATAATGTCCTCCAAGCTGAATTCATTTAATCATTTAGGAACAACAGTATTTGTTTGACAAACCAAAGTTTTAGAAATTTTCAAGCAACAACATTGTTTAAAAAAAGATTTTACTGAAAAAGGCATTTTCTTATATTTCCATTCGAATACATCAGGATATAGTATGTGTTTCCCATGTTGTATCATTTTGTAATACACTGATTACAGCATCAACAGTCATCTCTTACCAGTGTGCCAGAGTCCTTTCTGTCCTTCTGTTATCTTAAGAAGTCCGTCCCTGATTGAATCAAACTTGTTCCAGTGACAGTCAAACCTGGTTCTTTCACACCAGAGAAGAAAAACTACAGTGAAACAATCACATGCTACTTTACAGCAGAGTCTTACAAGCTTGTCAAAGTTCCTCAAAAACAACAGCTCAACCATTGACTAAAGCGACCTGACATAGGAACTTCCTCTTGTCACAAACTTCAGCTGTCAGATATTCACCCTAGGAACAAAACCGGTTTGATAGCTTACAGAAGCAGAATTCCAAGGTCAGCCTTTTTCAGAGTATGGCAAACCAGGAACACTTTGACAGAAATGTAACTCTTTGAATTTAAGGCATCATTTATTGATTTTAAAACTAAGGAAAGTGCCTATAGTCAGTGTCAACATGGTAGCTGATGGACAGATGTGCTGTATTATACACCACCCAGTATTCAGGAACATATTAAGGAAGTTGACTGCTGACATTTTAACAGCTGTATATTAGATGAGATAGCCCTATGTTTAAGTTGGATCACAAGAGAAGTTTCTTTTGGATTACAGCCAGATTTAGAGAAAGTGTAAAGGACTTGACCAAAACCTTACCAAAGCTCTCTATGATGTTGTATTTAACTGGAAGAATTGTGAGAATTTTTATTTTTGGTTTGTAACATATGTGACAAATTGGTCTATATAAAAAAAACATTTGCATATACATGCAAATATATGTCTAAATAAATACTTGCAAAATCACAGGGCGATCAAATAGTTATTGACCTCACTATATATATATATATATATATATATATATAGAGAGAGAGAGAGAGAGAGAGAGAGAGAGAGAGAGAGAGAGAGAGAGAGAGAGAGAGAGATACATTCTATACTATATCACTATAGTATATAGTGTAGTACTATATCACCATGTGATTTTGCAAGTTCTACTTAGAAATCATCGAGGGGTCTAGGATGTTCAGCATGGGTGCATTTCCTCATTGTATGATTTGTAACAATTTATTTGTAAATTAGTGTTATATATGTATATATTAAAAAAGTATCTCATGTTTTAAAATAAAATGTGATGTTTGCAATACATATTTTTGAACACACACCACACAGACAGACAGACAGACAGATGCACACACACACACACACACACACACACACACACACACACACACACACACACACACACACACACACACACACACACACACACACACACACACACACACACACACACACACACACAAATTTTTCAGTGATTTTGTCCTGCAATGGCGCCTCCAGTCCACTGGGGGCACACAAACACTTATGATCGAGCGGATTGACTTTCCGCTCGCAGCGCAGCATGAACTTCCTTTTCAGTGCAGCGGGAGCAGTATCGGAGTCTGAAGACTTCAGTCTCCCTACCTAAAGGAGATCAAACGATTACAAAATGGTCAGTGAATCCCAAAATACCTTGTTCTACTTATAAAGTATCATGTGCCGTTGTGTCAGTGAGAAATCCATAAAGGATGAGGACTTAAAACGGCAGGATTGCGATAGATTGAGACGATCAGTCCAGTGACTGAAGCTGAACGTGACCAAAACGGCATGTTTGTTTCCCCTCCAATGCCCCAAAACACGTGTGTTGACCCTGAGAGAGAAATAAAACAAAAATGTCTCTTAATAAATTTTACTACTGTCAAGTTTGCCCTGATTAGATTTTACTATTATTTTATTAGGTAGAACTGTCACTTAATACGTGACTGTCATTAATAAATAAACAGACATTGTATATTTTGTATTGTTTAAACATGTGTTTGGTGTTAGTACATATTGTCTATAAATACTTGCTTCCTGCTTGTCAACAAGTTAACTAACATCATTGGTTATTGCAGGGTTTTGTTAAGGTGGTCAAGAGCAAGTCTTATTTCAGGAGATACCAGGTGAAGTTCAGGAGAAGGCGAGGTATAATATTCTGTTTTGATGCTTTCTTGTAAGTTTTGGTTTAATTTTGTTTTTTGTTTCCTTGACCTAAACAAGTCTAACATTTCTTCCAGAGGGAAAAACTGACTACTTTGCCCGTAAACGCCTTGTCATTCAAGATAAGAACAAGTACAACACACCTAAGTACCGCATGATCGTTCGATTCTCCAACAGGGATATTGTTTGCCAGGTATAAAAATGTTTCTGAAAGCCTGTTTATTTTTTATAAGTGTAATGTATTGGCGTAACTTAAAGTGACTGCCTATATTTTATAAATGCTTACACTGTCTTGTTTTTTGTTTGTCTTGCTGACAGATCGCATATGCCAAAATTGAAGGCGACGCGATCGTCTGCGCTTCTTACTCTCATGAGTTGCCAAAGTATGGCATTACTGTTGGACTTACAAACTACGCCGCTGCCTACTGCACCGGTTTACTGTTGGCACGCAGGGTAAGCCTTTTCATTCAGTCGAGTGTGGTAATCTGTTTTTAAAGTGATAAAATGGAGCTGTGCTCCAACAAGCAACTTGACAAATCAGCAAATTTATTGTGTATACCAATTTAGATGTGCTGAATATGAACTTATTTTCCTGTGTAGCTGCTGAACAAGTTTGGTCTGGATAAGGTGTATGAAGGCCAAATTGAAGTGAATGGAGAAGAGTTCAACGTGGAGAGCATCGATGGCCAGCCAGGGGCTTTTACCTGCTACCTGGACGCTGGCCTTGCTAGGACCTCCACAGGAAATAAGGTGTTCGGAGCTCTTAAAGGAGCAGTGGATGGAGGACTTTCCATCCCTCACAGGTTAGTGCATGCGACAGCTTGCTTTGTGCATAGGTAAAGCCTTGTTGGCAGTGGAAAGTTTTCATAAAGCCATAAAGGTGATACAAAAACTGGATTGGAGTAGAATCGCAGATGCACAAGCTTTTATAAGTTTTTTATTTTTTAAACGAGATGGATGTTGATCCATCTTAAGGTCTTAAACTAGCAAAAGGTATGCTGAAATGCATGATCTAAGACCTGGGGTTGTGGATACTCCCATGTCAAGTCTTGAGTTTCTATCAGGTATAAAATGTGGCATGTTGTGAAGTTTTATGTAACAACTAAAATTGAAATGACAAAACAGTTAATATAATAGCTTTCAAATACATAAACAGTTATAATGCCGAGTGGAAACATTTTTATTTTGGAGACAACATCTTACATTTTGCAACACATTCCAACCAATTTTGTCAAATATGATTTTAAATGCCGTGCTATTAATTATGTTTATAACTCATGTTTGACCTTATCACCCATTTGTTGGATGTACTGAACTGGTAATTGTTTTTCTAGCACCAAGCGGTTCCCGGGCTTTGATGCCGAAAGCAAGGAGTTCAATGCCGAGGTGCACAGGAAGCACATCATGGGCCAGAACGTGTCTGAGTACATGAGCTATCTGATGGAAGAGGACGAGGAACTGTACAAAAAACAGTTCTCTCGTTTTATTAAGAACGGCGTGACTGCAGACTCTGTAAGTGAATAAATAATAAAGTTAATAAATCGCTTTATTGCTTATTTCAATATAACCAGCACCATTTACTCACTCACACAATTTTTACTTGTCACTTTTGATAAACCTCATGAACTTCTCATGTCACATGATAGGAGATGTTGACTCACATTAACCGATTTTATAGACTTGACATAAGAAAGTGTCAAGATATTCAACAAAAACATTATGATCACCATCATGAATATCTTCTTTTCTACTTTAATTTAACCATCTGTCTTCTGCAGATCCAGGAGATGTACAAAAAGGCTCATTCTGGAATCCGGGAGGACCCGGTTCATCAAAAGAAGCCCAAGAAAGAGGTCAAGAAGAAGAGGTTAGTTGTAATCTTTGGCTTTTTTAGGGTTGTGGAATTGTAGCCACGGTTAAATAGAGATATACATATGTTATTGATTGTTTAATGGTAAGATAGTCTGTCTAAAATGCAAATAAGGACCCCTACAATCTATATTTACATGGCTACTGTTATGTTATGCACACATTGTATTTAATCTGATAATGTTCCTATTCATTTAGTTTTGTGTATTATCGATGTATTAATATAAAAAGTTGCTTACGTGCTTTGAGATGAGTGTGAGGATCAAAAGAGATAGTGTTCTATTTCTCACCTCTAATATTGTTTTAGGTGGAATCGTGCCAAGCTCACTCTTTCTCAGAGGAAGGACCGTGTGGCTCAGAAAAAGGCAAGCTTCCTCCGGGCTCAGGAGGCTGAGGCTGATGAATGAAGAGATGAATGCTAACTGTGAACTGCTCCAAGGAAAGTTTGCACCTTTTCCAAATAAATCATTTGGAAAGAATACAGCGTTTGTGGTCATTGAAACATTATTCAGGTCCTTTTATGTCTGTAGGGTATGATACAAACTAGAGATAATATAAAACTTTTTTTAATGTGCAAAGTCATGCAGTCAAATCTTATAAAGTCTAAGTCAGTATAACACTTCATCAGCAGCAACGTGTTCATGTATTTACAAAGTGAAGCTGTTTTATTCTTTAGTACAGCATGATTTATGATGATGGTCATAGACCTTTCCAAAAAGAAAATAGTATAACAAGTATAATTTCAATGTAAGACCTTTTCAAAAATTATGCCTTATGAAGAGAGGTTACTTGTGCCTTCAGAGTCATTTCTGCAGAAAGTTACCAAGTGGAAATCGCTGGAGTTAACTTAGTTTTACTAGAAAAATATTTTAAAATGTAAGCTCTAAATTAAGATTAAAGGGATAAATTCCTTCAAAATATTGTCATATGCTCTCCCTCTTTTCATTTTACAATTCTATGATTTCTATGAGTATTTTTAAAGAATACTGGCAACTACTAGATGATGGCCCATTGACTTGACATGTCCATACAATATATTGTAAACATATTCTTGTAAACATTTAGGTCCTTTTGTGCCAATATTTAAAAATAATCTCTGATGATGAAGATCCCCATTTGGTAATTTCAGGAATTAAACATTTTCACACGCAAACATTGAAAAGTTAATTGAAACACACTCTGTCAACATGCATATCAAGGCATTTGATTCATTTGTCCATTTTAGAATGGCTCCTTTATGGCTCTTTTCACTGTGCTAATTAATAACAAACATTACAATACACGATTTACACAACCATAGTTGGTGGTTAGTGCATTCCTTGCTTTCAAACATCCAACAACGGATGCAAAATTATTGTTATTCTCTCCTTCAAAACACTTGAAGGTATAAGCATGATCACTAATCAATTGTGTATGACAAAAACTCAAAATAAAAATGTAAATTCATGCCTCAGCATAATTGTATCAAAGTTAGAATACTCGTTCAAATGTCGGAAAGAAAAAAGCAGCTATCCAAAATGTAGGCAGTTTTCCTTCCTACCAGCATATTATTTTCAACCATAACAGTCTAGTGTGAAGTGCTTTAGACTGACATTCAAGATTCAGAACATTGTCACACTGTAGCTTATCTTTCAAGAGTCATTAGTGTGTGAGATCTGTTTCCACAGCAATGTTTTGAGGTTGTTGAGAATGAGTGAGTGTTCCATTTCCATCTGCTCAGCTGAACCCTTGAGGGCCATGCAGGCATATAACTGCTTCTCAAGGTCTTCCTGTAGATATGAGGGAGCTCCTCGTAAGAGGTAATCTTTAAGTGCTCCACAGGCCCTGGCCAAGTTAGGCTGAGCCACATCAGCAGTGCACCGGTGTTCAGCACGGTCGCATGAGGTCCTACAGTCAAAGCCGTACACGCATTCCTCGTCCTCCTCGCATCTTTGGAGGACCATAGTTTGTTTGAAGGCCTCTTCGGCTATCACACGTCGTCCGTCAACCAGCCTGAGGTCATGCCGAGTGGTGTAACCGAAAGTACTAGCTCTCATATCACACATTAAGAAGCTACCGAAGGTACCGTGAAAAATGTCTTCTATAAGTTCCAGCAACCCGATAAAGATTTTGGCCTTGCGGGGCCAGGAAGGCGTGAACCACTGATCCATGCTTAGCCGCATACCTGTAGGGATCCACAGATCCATGGGCCATGGAAGGCTGAGTCCATAAAGAGGAGCGTTGGGCACCCGCTCCACTACATACAGGTCCCCGCAGAAGCCTAAAAGTCTAGGCGTATGTTCTCGGTCTTGAAGCACCACTGCAAGCAGAACTTCATTGAGCTGCAATAAAGCCCAAGCAGACTTGGCCTCAGGGAGTGAGATGTGGCCATCTTTATTGCTGTCCGCTACTGAGAGAATAAGGGTTACCAGATTGGACAGGTTGGCTTGCTCTCCGACCTTTGCCTGCAAGAAAAAAGTAAAAGTAGGACCCCTTGGATCAGGTGATACTCTCACTGTCGAATCCCTTTTTACCCCAAAATATTAGTATTAACAATCTAAACATTGAATGGTTTCATGTATATTTTATGTATAGTTCTAGTAAAGTTGTATTTAAACTGCATTTCTAGAACTGCATTTCTAGCAGAATGTGGTCATTCCAGTCCTGACTGTTCACTCAAACCTCCATAGTGATAAAGTCATCCAACAGCAGGGAAAGACTGAGATCATTAATTTTTTAAACTAATAACAGAATCTAAAACCAATATTCATACCTTTAAATGAGTGGCAACCATCTCTTTAAATTTCTCAACGGATGTCCCACGTGTGGGTTTCTCAAACAGTGCCATCTCTTTCTTCGGCTCCAGCTCCTCACCCAGTTCATAGTGCAGAATGTCACCTAGATGGCATTTGATAATACCATCCTGGTCCCCCCAGCTGCTTGTATAGACCTAAGACACCATTCAGTAGTCAAGATAATGGCAATAAAATAGATGCAGTCTACGGTGAACGTGTTGATGTGATGGAGCTATACCTGATTGTTGGGTTTGCTGGAGAGACACCTTCTAAAGTACAATGAACTTTTTTCACACAGACTGCTACAGGCAGAGCCATCAATGACACCTTTACTGTATTTCTCACACTGTTGGAAAGGAATGAAGCATTTCAATGAGTATTTAATTGACTTTTCAGCAGTTGGGTGAAAAACAAGGCAGTTCATAGCAAGGACGATAAATGCACATTACTTGGGTTATCACTTGAGATAATGTTTGAGTGTTTGTTTCCAGTTGAAAACGCTACTACACTGACAGACAATAATTATTTATGTAAATTTAAAAAGGTCACATTTAAAATGTAAACCAGCATAGTGCAAGCTTAGAATAAACATAACTTTGAGCGTAAACACACTTACAGTTATCATAAGTTATTTTGACAGTTATAGAGATATAGTCCTGTGATAGGCCTTAAGAGTTTAAATGAACCCCGAAGCTATTTATACATAAACATCAAAATCCTCCTTAAACCTCCAGGTGGAGCTGTAGAGTTATATACCCCCAACAATGCAATACTGTCATTGTTTAAGAACATTTACTAACAAGAAGCTATTGTATAATTTATAGATTTCTTCATTTGATGATGACAATTGTGTCATCTTTTACTCACACTCTAGTCGTTTCAAACGTTTGACTTTCCTCTTTCACAAACCTTTAAACAGGTCACTTTAAAGGAAGTCGGTAATTGAACCGCAGTTGCACCTTTTTTATTGTATGGACACAAAACCGATGGAAAACATAAAACCACCAAAGAAAATGGGTGGCACTGCTGTTCAGTTACCAGCATTCTTCAAAGTCACATCTTTTGTGTTCTGCAAAAGGAAGAGTCATAAAAGGTCAGAAATGACAAAGGAAGAGGGTGAATGATCTTGGTAAAACTATGAGTTAAGGTTTTTATCCTTTATTTTTGTTTGTTTAAATATTGATATCTTACATAGTTTGCCATTTATTTGTGTAACCATTTCTTAAAGTTTAAGTCTGTGGTCTAAATAGGACTGAAACAATAGATATAAGCCAAGATGGTGACCAAGATGGCGGCGCGAACACATCGCGAGGCTCAGCGTCTCTCCAGTTTTTGCAATTTAGCAGTTTTATTCCTGCTCATATCGGGTCTGTTCGTAAGGAACAGCTTAAGCTTAACATCTTACACCCGACAGGAGCTTTTGGATATCGGTGAGAACTTTCCAAACAGTTTTATCACCGATCTTCGATTCATCCCTGAGGTCGCCAGGACACCCGAGGCTAAACACTCCACCCGGCCGGGCGGAAGTGCTCGCAGGCGGCGTCGAGATCGTAAACAAAGGCGGGGGAAGCGCGGAGGTCTACGAGCTAAGCTAAAGGCTACACCATTCCGGCTCTCTTTACCCAGCATTTTCCTCGCTAATGTGCGGTCACTGGTGAACAAAATGGATGAATTACGACTTCGTATCACCGACAGTAAGAGACTTTTCGACTGTAATGTCATGGTTTTCACAGAAACATGGCTACACAGCGGAATACCCAACAATGCTGTTGAACTAGCCGGGCGCTACATGCTACGGGCAGATAGAACAGCAGAGGACTCCGGCAAGACAAGAGGCGGTGGATTGTGCATTTACATCAACAAAGCTTGGTGTACGAACACTGTCACTGTTGGGAGTCACTGCTCAGCTAACCTGGAGTTTCTCATGGTTAAGTGTAGACCTTTCTATCTGCCTCGGGAGTTCACTTCAACCATAATAACAGCAGTCTACATTCCACCGGATGCTAATGCCAAGCTTGCATTGAAAGAACTTCATGCAGCCATTAGTAAACAACAGACTGCTCACCCGGAAGCTGCTTTTATTGTTGCAGGGGATTTTAATCACTGCAGACTGAAAACAGTGCTACCAAAATTCCACCAGCATGTTTCCTGCCATACCAGAGGAGACAAAACTTTGGATAATGTTTACACAAACATTGATGGAGCTTACACAGCGACCACCCTCCCCCACCTCGGACAGTCTGATCACCTTTCATTGTTTCTCTCACCCAAGTATTCACCCCTCATCAACCGTGTGAAGCCATCAGTGAGGACCATCAAAGTTTGGCCTACTGAAGCAGACTCTCTACTTCAGGACAGATTCCAACACACGGACTGGAGTATGTTTGCTTCTCAGGCTGCCGGTGGCTCTCATACGGACATTGACACTTATACCTCCTCCGTACTGGATTACATCAACAACACCATTGATGATGTAACCACAGAAAAACAAATAACAACATACCCTAATCAGAAGCCTTGGATGAACAAGGAGGTGCGACTTCTGCTGAAAGCCCGCAACATCGCCTTCAGGTCAGATGACACCCAGGCCTACAGTACATCCAGGGCTAACCTGAAGAAGGGCATCAAGAAGGCCAAGTACTGTTACAAGCTGAAAGTGGAGGAACACTTTTCTAACTCCGACCCTCGAAGCATGTGGCAGGGCATCCAGGCCATCACCAGCTACAAATCTAGCAACACCACCACAACGGTCACGGACATCTCCTTTCTTAACGAGCTAAATGACTTTTATGCTCGTTTCAACAACGACAGCAAGGAGACAGCCACCAAAATCATACCCTCAGCAGACCACCAACCTCTCAAACTCACCTTCACAGAGGTGCACACTTCACTCAGCCGGGTCAATGCACGCAAAGCTGCCGGCCCAGATGGTATTCCTGGACGTGTGCTTAGGGCATGTGCGGAGCAGCTTGCTGGGGTCTTCACAGACATTTTCAATCTGTCCCTCAACCAAGCAACTGTGCCAACATGCTTCAAGTCCACATCCATCGTACCTGTGCCGAAACACTCCTCCCCAATGTGCCTGAACGATTATCGCCCTGTAGCACTCACACCCATCATCATGAAGTGCTTCGAGCGTCTTGTCCTTGCACACCTCAAAGACTGTCTCCCATCTACACTGGACCCACATCAATTTGCCTATCGCAGAAATAGGAGCACAGAGGACGCAGTATGCTCAGTTCTGCACTCTGCACTCTCACACTTGGACAATGTTAACACCTATGTACGGATGTTGTTTGTTGACTTCAGCTCAGCATTTAACACTGTTATCCCCTCCAAGCTGACCTCCAAACTTGCAGAGCTGGACATTAACACCTCTCTCTGCAGCTGGATTATGGACTTTCTGACCAACAGGCCTCAGCATGTTAGGTCAGGCCACACAAACTCCACCACCATCACACTTAATACCGGTGTACCACAGGGCTGCGTGCTGAGCCCATTCCTCTACTCCCTTTACACCCATGACTGCAAGCCTGTGCATGGATCCAACTCCATCATTAAGTTTGCAGACGACACCACGGTGATAGGCCTCATCAGTGACAACGACGAGACTGCCTACAGGGAGGAGGTACAGCACCTGGCCACTTGGTGCGCTGACAATAACCTGCTTCTGAACACCACCAAGACCAAGGAGCTCATTGTGGACTTCAGGAAACAGGCAGGACGCACGCACGACCCAATCCACATAAATGGGATGGTTGTTGAGCGTGTCTCCAGCTTCAAGTTCCTGGGAACCACCATCTCCGAGAACCTGTCCTGGAACTCTAACACCTCCAGCCTGGTCAAAAAGGCTCACCAGCGCCTCTTCTTTCTCAGGACACTGAAGAAGAACCAGCTGTCTTCAGCCATCCTGGTGAACTTTTATAGGTGTACGATCGAGAGCATCCTGACCAGCTGTATCACAGCTTGGTATGGGAACTGCTCTGTGGCTGACCGCAAAGCGCTGCAGAGGGTGGTGAAAACTGCCCAACGCATCACAGGAACAACACTTCCTGCTATTGCGGACATCCAGAGGAAGCGCTGTCTTCGTCGAGCTCGCAGCATCCTCAAGGACTCGTCTCACCCTGACCAAAGACTGTTCACCCTCCTGCCCTCTGGGAGGCGCTTCAGGAGCCTCCGGACAAGGACAACAAGACTGAGGGACAGCTTTTTCCCTAAAGCTGTCTCCTTACTGAACTCTTCCCTCTGACACCCCTCAATCACCCCCCCCCCATCTATACACAGACTCCCCCCCCTCTATAACACTACACTTATTTAAAATACTCTTCACAATAACCAGTTGTTACATGCACTACTGTTCACTCAGTAACACTGGACAATCCATTTGCACACGGAAAACAAAAATTCCAATGCACTTTACCATCCACTGCAATACTGTAATTATGTTCATAGATCTGTCTATAGTGTACATACACTTTACATAATGTATAGTTTGTTCATAGCACACCTGCCTGTATATCTGCCTGTATATTAACCTGTAAATCTGTCCATAATACTTATCTTTATTCTTATATTCTGTATAATTATTGTATATATACATATATAACCTGTATTTACTGCTTATTGCACTTCTGGTTAGATGCTAACTGCATTTCGTTGCCTTGTATCCTACATGTGCAGTGACAATAAAGTTGAATCTAATCTAATCTAATCTAATAAGCGAGTAAAAATGATTTATTAAGTATTTGGTTCAATATTATAAACAGTATACATTATATCAGGCTTGTACAGTGAAGAAATGTCCCAGAGATGAATTCATGTCACAGACAGAAAGATATGTACTCACAATAATGCTCTTGCATTCTCTTCCTCTGCATAGCTCTGTGTAAGTCGAATATTGCACATAAACAACCCAACTGCCAATAAAAACCAAAAGCCACACGAGGAATAGATTCTTCACCCGATTGTAAGACAGCCGAGCCTGAAAGAAGAGTACGCAGTGTGTTAGACCTTAGCTAATGTCTCTCATCATTAACCTACATTATATAATCTAAGGTAATCTTGCGTATTAATAAATGTTTGAGCTTAATATTCTGTAAAGTTTCAATAGAAAAACATCAATATAAGCATCAATAACATTGATTTGATTAAGCTATAATAACTTAAAAATATTCAACTAAAACATTGACACACAAATTAAAAAAATGTTTAAAACATTAAAACCTTTTTGATAATAAACTTTTCGTGTACTTATATCATCTTATAGCAAATACTGTTACAGACAATTGATTAAAAAACCTTTTAATACATTACATTCCCACCAGAATACAATCATGTTCTGTCATCTTAACACCTTAACCAATATCAGCCAATGGGTCCTGTAATAAAACTAGCCATCACTTTCTGATAGTATATACCTAAAGGCTTTTAATGATCTTACATATTATTTTAATACAGTCCTATTTACAGACAGCCAACAGGGAGTTTGTGTTACATGCAAAAGAAGAACTACAAAAGGTGTCATGCAACAAATCTGCCAAGAATGTTAGTAATATTGTTTACACCCAGAAACCTTAGGAAATCAAATGATTTTGGTTGCATTTGTAGACACGAAAATGAATGACACAGTCAGTTACTATCAAATACAGAAAGTCATTTTGGTCAAATAACATTGCAAGCTGAGTGTACATGGTGTCGAAGTAAAATTCTCCCAAATATAATAATGTGTATATATTTGACCACATTAAAATGGATAGTTCACTCAATCACACTTATGTCATGATGAATTAATTAAGTCGGAAGCGGTTCCAAATCTGTATAAATTTTGTGTTAAAACAGGGAAAACAGGGAAGGATTTGGACGAATGCTTGTAACCAGCTTTTGGTTACCATTGACCACCATAGTGGAAAAAATGACAAATACCACACATTATTTTATTTTCACAAAAGTCAGAGGTACCCCAGATTTTTTTGTGTCCAACATTTTTCAAAATATCTTACTTCATGTTAAATAGAACAAAAATCTTGTTACAAGTTACAAGCAATGGTCCTAACAATAATAATCCAGATCGGGAACAACTTGCATTGTGCCTTTGGGCTGAACTATCACTTTTTTTCTTTCCACTTTATAGCAAACAGCCAGATATTGGAACTCTACCAAGGGATCTAGTGCTGTGGTCGTAGCTTGGTGTCCCTGAAAAGTGTGTAAACTTTCAATCTGTGGCCTTTTAACAAAATTTTGTTTGTTTAACTTTATGTGTCAATGACTACCTGTTTATTTGATCAGACATCCCATCTAATATTTATAATGCATGTAAATAAACTGAAACAGAACAAAGTGGGGAAAAAGCCCAAGAAACACATTTTCCAGATGTGTGTAATGGGCTGGATATGTAGTAATAAAGGTTAACATTAGAGTAACTGGGGAAACAAATCCCAACACAGATGTCTCAGACTAGACTCCTTCCTGCCAAATCTCACTAGTCTGTGTTATGAAGCAGACTAAGGGTCACTGAGGATAAACAGGGTAGCGTCAATGTCTAAGTATAGAGGTGTAAATCTATTACCAGCCAAAACCTCCAGATTACTATGAATAAAGTTTCCTACAATACCCACGGAAAACCCAGTGAAATCCTAAAGGACTGCTGCTTACCCATTAAAGGCTGTTGTCACGGCCTAAAAAAGTGCTTTGACTAATAAACAACCGCCGTCTTGAATGATTTTCTCAGCAGAAGTTATTCAGACAAAATGTAGCTTTGGGTCTGCTTCCAAAAATCAATCTGCCGTCCCTATTCAGAGCCAATCTATCCGACACAATGCTATAGAGTAATCCTTATTTAAAGCAAATCCTTCAATGAGCAAACTGGCACCAGCTTGGTCATTTTAATCAATGCCCTCATTTAAACTGACTGTCTTCATTGTGCCCGCATTTGCAAAACAAATAGGTACACAAATAACACTGATATCCCAGAGTACAAGTGTGCTTGTTCAAAGGCAGTGTGGCCGTACAATATGTTGTATCAAAAAAGAGAGCTGTGGAAAAATGTATAAGACGGGACCATTCCAATGTTCCATATTCAGCATTTCCAGATGCATTGTGGTCATTCCAAGCCAGTTATTTTTCAACAAAATAATCAAAAGCATTCAACAGCAATTTGAAAGACTAATAGCATTACAAAACAATCAAGGTTATCACTTTAAAGGAATTTTTAAACTTTTTCTAAATGTTGTACAAGTAATACGGCTGCAATGCTTCAGTATTTGAGGACTACAGAGCATCTTTTCTGTTATTTTAACCATGTATGCCAGTTTCCAATTTCTCAAATTAAACGCAAAAATAGAAACAATATTGACGTTTGAAATTGGGTGAAATTTTGGAGAGGTTTACCAAAAACAAAATGATTTAACCTTTACACATAGTACATTTTAAAAACTGTTAATGACACAAATTCTTTTTTTTTCCTCATCTGCTTACTTTCCTAGTATGTGCTTTTGTGCCCAGTTGTAGAAATGCACCTTAAGTTTCTCTTAAGTTTGCCCCAAAAAGGAGAAGTATCAAAGTGCTTTAGACTGTTGAACATGTTGAGTTGTCATTCATGTCTGTCCATTCTGTTAATGTGAGTAATCAAAATACTTTTCGGAGAGGACCATGCTATTCTACACTACAGGTAGATTAACATAAGACAAAAAAATGGAATACTTCACCGTTAAAGTTTTTTTAAACCTTTAAACCTAGGAGTGCTGCATAAAACAACCCTTATATGTAAAGTTTTAACAATAACTTAAAGCTAGTTAACACAAATGTTACAAATAATATGGCAATAATAGTACATAATAATCGATTTGAAATAGAAGAACATTTAAAATACTATTCTGGCTCAGTGGAAAACAGCGACTGATTGCAGTCTTTCAAAGGTAGTGACTTTTTAAGGATTAGTCACTCACAATTAAATACAATTTGCAGTCACTTTCACTTCCATTCCAACGTGGAACACCCACTTGTCAACATCCAACCAGCTCCCGCCCTACAATGTTCCTTTTAAAAACCTAATGTAATGCCACATTACAGGGGTATAATGAATTACATCTGTGGTTTTATATTGATCTCAAGTCTCTCATGACTAACTAAGAAAGGTTTTATTCGCTTAGGGATTTGTGTGAGTTAAAGCCTCAAGGCGTTGCTACTAGTCCTTATCCACAAATCGACCATCCATCATTTATTTGTAGCACGGCTCCCTGAAACAAAATAAATCTGACGCTACGTTCTCCCTGCACTTGCTCATTGTGCCAAGTCATAAAGCATTCTGCTGAAACGGCCTTGTTCTTTCTAGACTTGTGTCAGCATTCTCACCAGCAAGCGCCCGCTTGATGCCGGCTGTGGCATTTTCATTTTTGTTCTCGAATCGATTCATCGTGTCACTTATAACTTGGATGTGCTTCACTCGACCATATGCACCTTCATACAGATGTGGTATGTGGTCGCTGAATGTCACGAGAAAAGCAAGAAAAAACACATCAGGGCCTGTTGTATAGTAATAGGGGGTGAAACGTTTAACAAAACCTTAAAAAAACAAAATGAGATTACAGACAAAAATGTTCACATGAAAAACACCACCACCACAGCCTTGAAGGTGTGTACAAGAAAAGAAAAAAACAACCTAATTATCAAACTGAGGAGGGCGGGCCCAGTTGTGAGTATCTCCTAAAACACATTCTAGGTCAAAAGAGATAACAGCATCTGCAGACAACAGCTCAAGATGAGTGCACAGGAACACATTGTGTCTATAACCGCATTACAGTGTCTAACAGCATTATGTCAAACTTATAGTTGTGTCTAACCCTTAACAGCATATGCACATTAAAGAATATGTGACATTCCATACATTCATCAGATAATATGCTTTAGACCATGTGATGAAATCATTGCAATGTTAGAATGGAATCAATGCACAGATTGTGTTTGGCTTTTCTTTTAAGCTCCTGGACTTGTGTGGCTGCCATGGCAAGACAGACCTAGAGGAACTTTCTCCAGTGTGGGGATTATTCTCCCAGGATAACAGTCCATGGTGACCGGCGTCTCCTCTGGGAAATGAAAGATCCTTGCCATAAGAGAACCAGAGACTGTAACATCTTTCATGGTTACAAGTGCTGATCAACATGCATACATTCAAAACCATCTGCAATCCGTTTATGACGTCACAAGCACACATCCAGAATTTTAAAGGTCAACTTACATTACCTTAAAGTGACAGGTCTTCAACATCCAGGCCTGGGAAAACAGACCCCTCGCCATTGCAGAAATAGATCATGTCAGAGATGTGAGGGGTATCTAGAGAGGACTGTCTCCATATGCCGGAGAAGATGAAAAAAATGCCCGGAGAACTTCAAGAGAAGCGGTCCAAATGCGTAGAGTTAGTTTGTATCTTTAGACGTTTGACGCCAATGATGTCATTCGAGTCGTGTCGGTGGACATCCAGGTTTCACGTGCAGCTGTTTTAAAAGCAGAAAGACGGCAGCATGTCAAGGGCGCAAGCGTGCGTGATGACAACCGACTGCATGCAGCGCATTGACGCTTTGCGTTGTGTTTTCTGGCGCCATCTATTGAACATTGCGCGTCATTACTTTACATGCACTGAAAAAGCGGGACGTTTTAATTACTTGATTTGATCATGTATAACGGATCCACGTGATTGAATTAAGTATTTTCAAAAGTATTTTTATGATATATTTAATATTTTCAAATTTCAAGAGAGGTTATGTTGAAAATACTGCATTCAAGCGCTTTGAGCTGATGTACTTGAACAAATTAAGTAATTCCGACAACTGGTGTTTTCAGCGTGCTAGGCATCCACATGAAAGCACAGCAAGATATGTTTTTATATTTTAAATGTCCAAATGTCAGATGTGAAAGTTATTCTGTTTCTTTGCTTGATTTATATCATAAGGAGCACCGGAGGTGTATTGCATCACAGGTTGCTTGGGGTCAAAGTTCTTCGATGTCTTTTGCTCTGACTCAAGAGCAAAGTCTGTGTGCTGTATTAGGAAACTGCTAACAAACAATTACAACAGGCTTGAATAAAGCCGTGTGATTAAAAGTGTTTTATTTTAGTTTCTTTTTAACACGATAGTTTGGATGCATGACAGGCCTTTAATTATTTGTATTTAAAGCATGGTGTATTCTTGCCGCACTATTTTTGGGTCGGCTGTGGGTCAAACACGCAAACGCTGGAGATAGTTGACAACAATAGAAATTCTGTCATCATTTACCCGCTGTCCAGTTGTTCAAAATCTGTATATGTTCTGAACAGAAATACACACGTCATAAGATATTTTGAAGAAGGTACAGGGAAAATTCTAATGTACGTTTGACTGATTGTAATTTTTCCACTGTTCACACTACAGTTGTGACTATCTGGTTGCAGACATTCAATCAAATATCTTTCCATGTCAAGCAGAGAACTGTATACAGGTTTAGAACAACCAGAGAATGAGTCATTTATGAAGGACTTTTCTTTCGAATGAGCTCTCCCTTTGATTTCGGACAGTTTTATGGATTAATCAACCCAGCATTTTGGGTTAAAACAACCCAGCATATAGATTCATTTATAACCCATAATGAATGGGATTTCCATGTTTTTTTTTGTGGTTAAAATAATCCAGAGTAGTGCATACATGTATCATGCATTTAAGGATGATTTCAAGGCAAACCTAAAGTTGTTTTGCAGCATGAATTTTACAATTGGTCAGAATTGTGTGAATTGGACAAACTATATGATTTGCATTTGAAGTCTAAGTAACCCTGTGGTCTTCTCTTTCTATATACCTCTGTCCATGACAAACGCAAAACATGTGCCCACACATTTGCAAAACACTTTCCAAACAAGCATACATTTTCATCATGGAAGGAAAAGCTGTTAATCAATTTATGGCACACATGCAACAAAGACAATGAATGTGACATCGGGTAGATCCTGTAAGCTTTCATATTAAAACACAATACCCTGTACAAAGATATAATTTACAGATAACTAACATTTCAGTCAACATTTACTTACCCATTGACGTCTTTTGTTTGGACACACCAGTACAAGTCAAGACGTTTCATTGTTGTTAAGCTACTAACAATCTTCAAAATATCGTCTTTTGTGTTCTGCATTAAAAAAGAAAGTCATATAAGTTTTAAAAGACAAGGAGTAAGAAATTATGACAGATTTTAAACTTTTGGAAAATCTATAGTTGGACTTGTGATCCCAAGGCCGCTGGTTTCATACTCGGTACCAGCAGCAATACCACGACTGAGGTGAGTCCCTTGAGCAAGGCACCATTCCCCCAATTGTTCCCCGGGCACCGCAGCATGGCTGCCAACTTCTCAGAGTGTGTGTTCACAGTGTGTGTGTGTGTGATCACTTACTGTGTGTGTGCACTGGGACGGGTTAAATGCAGAGCACAAATTTCAAATATGGAACACCATATTGGCCTCACGTCACTTCAACTTTTTTGTTAATTATAGGACTACCAATACCTACTAACTAGATTAATAATATCCACACTGAATCTTGATCAGCATTTATTTGGAAAATTCCAGCATTATGGAATTTGACATTTTGAGTTATGGACGTGACATAAAGACGATCTTACAATATCATTGTTACCAGAAAACTGAACCAACTTTGTCTATATTCACATTACTCGTTAATAGTGCTTAAACATGAGATGAAATATCAGTCTACGCGCAAGCTTTCCATTTAAAAAAGATAAATAACGGTGTTATGGACGTGACAAATGGGACACAGTCTTCCGAAGACGACAAACGTCTTAAGATTTATGTGAATTAAAATGTACAAACCAGAATCAAAACATCCAAAAAATGGACAAGGGTTGTGTCTTTATAACACATAAAAGAATCACTATATTTTTATTTTAATGTGTCTGCCTAGGAGCAGAATGTAACCTTATGGATGTGACCATCCTGAAAATACTTGTCTGTGAAAAAAATGCACAAAAATAAAAATAATTCTATAAAATGTAAAGGTAGATGTCACATGGGGACCGAAACACCAAATGTAGACATGATATAAATGTACTAAAAACCTTAAAAACTCAATTCTCATGGACATTTTCACAAAGTTACCTTTTACTTTGCCCATCTAGTTACCTACAATGCATCTGTGACCATTTAAATAGTTTTTAATTGCATTTTTGTTCTCTTATATCATAATGGGTTTGTTCTTGCTCATTATTTTAAAAAGTGACATATGTATAAATGTCTAACTCATAATTCCTTCTGCCTTTCAGATGAAAAGAAACAATGCACAAGAGCAACAAGAAACATCTTCACATCAGCAAGTATCAACCACACCAAACACAAATGTTGCACCTAGAAGAAAGTTCGAGAAATGTCCCTCAGGTGTACAACCTCACTCACAAGGGGTTGCCGAACCCAAATGACACAATGTGACAGCGTAAAACGTCACAAACAGATCACTGTGTGGTGATTGGAGAAGGAAGGGGGTAAAGTGACGGTGTGAGGGAGGTAAACATCCTCCCACTGACGCTTTTTCAAATTTGTGAGGGAAAGTGAGTCCGTGCGGAGCGCTTCCCACAATGCACTCGCCGCTCAGCGGGAAACAAAAATGGCGAGCTGAACGAACCGTTCATGATTGAGCGACGCACTGCATGCTTTTCAAGCACCTCCAGAGACAAAAGGCATCGATTCGTGGCGTTTGTCGGGAACACGTTTGTGTTTTTGTTAATGTTGTGTGCGTGAGGCCCTGGAAAGTGACCGAATGAGGTGAGAGAGACCCCGAACGCATCACAATGTAACAGGGGGGTGGATGGGGGTTTGTTTCATCAGTATGGGAGAACGGATGCGAATGATGCGTTTGCTTGTCAAACACGTTCTTTTCATGTTTGTGCTAAAATTGTTTGGTTTAGCTAATGTTACACTGCTAACAAAAGAGACTTTCTGTGCTGCCTGTCATTCTGTGCCCACTGATTCACCCATGCTGAGATCTGGCCATCCAGACAAACTGTGCATGTGAAGAACATCCAAATCTGCATGCATGTGTGTCTGTTTTGTGTTTATTTCACCATTTGTCTTTGCTAGGAACCCTTTTAGGGACGTTTGTCAGTGTGAGCACATTTGCGTTGACGTTTATTCTTTTGGCAGACGCCTTTGTCCATAGTGACTTACAAGTGTTGTGTGTTGGCCAATCATCACTGCAGAGGAAGCAGGGATAGGGGAACATGGTTAGAGAGTTGGGCGCCTTAAGGTTGTGGGTTCAAGTCCCGGGCCGGCACTATCATGACTTGGGGGCTCTTGAGCATGGCATCGGACCCCCACTGCTCCCCACTGGTCCGGGTGTGTGTTCACTGTTGGTGTGTGTGTGCATTGATTAAATGCACACTTGGCTGTACTTCACTTTCACTTTTCAGTCATTCGAACCCGCAACCCTCTGCTCACAAGTCCAAGTCTCTATCCACCAGACCACATCAAATTGTTCACGAGGGTGTTGGCTTACATTGCAGAGACACTGGAAGTTCAGGAAACCTGGCTGCCCATCAAGAGACACCCCCGAACCGGCAACACAAGTCACCCGTGCCCTTGTCACAGTTTACTCTGAAAGATGGGCTGACCGACACGGCCAGGCTCGCCAGCAGGTTTGAGGAAGGGCAGGACGTCCTGGCTCGATGGTCGGATGGCCTCTTTTACCTGGGGACTATCACAAAAGTAAGTAATAAGCAGATAACGCTCTATAATACGAGTAATCATGATGATGCTATATATTCACATAGGAATAGTGTACAGAACAATGTGCTTGTTATTCCATATATATATACACGTGCATACACACTAGCTTGTGGTTTGATTAACACATGTGATTAAATCAACTAATAAATAAGTTTGCCATAAATAGCCTTTGGGGTGACGTGGCGTTATAAAAAATAATTAAATTAGCTTGGGGAAAAAGGGCTGTTGTTGACATATTCATTTGCCATGATTAAGCACATGTATTCTATTATGGTTTATTCAAAAATAGCATTTTGCAAAGGTAACTTAAGTGTTAATACATTTATTTCAAAAAATGTTTTGCTTCTCAGCAGTGGACTTCTGTTGCCTATATCCAAACATGGTTCGTTATTAAACATTACTACAATTAGTTACAAAAGATATGTAGACATTGCAGCATAGAACAGCCGGGCTACAGACACCCTTGTGTTTATTCATGTATAGAATTTATAGTATTTGTAAGAGCAAGAATCATCTATGTTTTGTAAGATTTTTACATGTAGGTGGTCGTGGTCCCAAATATAAAAAAGACTACATGGAATATTTATTATTGGCAGAAATTTGAAAGGCATATTAAAAACTGTGTTACTAAATATTCTGCTCTTGAAAGCAAACAAGTAAGTTGGAAACGTGAGTAATTTGAACTGCTCTTGATTTGATTTATGCTTTCCACAGATAGATAAACAAAAGCATCGGTGCTTTGTGATCTTTGAAGATCAGTCGAAGTCCTGGGTTCTGTGGAAGGACATTCAGACAGGTAAATGCAGATAGTTTGCATACGTTGTGACGATGTTTTTTGTCGGCTGGTCGACATGGCACCTTTAAAAGGGGTTTCAAACTGTAAAGTTGTCTTGAACAATGTCTAGGTGTATGTACTCTTATGTGCATGCCATCTCATGACTTAATATCTAACACTCGTTCTCTATTGGATTTCTGTGTTGTATGAGTTTTTCTGTGTGCCGCCTTTTGGTTTCTCTTCCCTATCTCTTTAATTCAGCCTGAGTTATCTCTTAATTTGTCCCTGACAGTTGACAGACCACAGAGTCTCCAAGCTTACACAAACTGTAAGTTCCACATCGAGCCAGGAGACGAGAATAGGGAAGGTACATATGGAATCTGTCAGTGTATTTCTCAGTATCAAATTCAACAAGGGAAGTCTATACTTAAGCCGGCATCGTACTATATTTGATATAATTATTTAATTGTTCACTTTTATCTTCAGTTTAGTTTAAGGTGTGAATGTACACTAAAATTTATGACGGTTGTCACAAAAGCACATCTTGTGCTGTGACCCTCAGGGGCTTTAGTGCACGGGTCACAATTGCACCGGTTTTATTAATAAAAATCTTTGTATTCCACTAATACAAATTCTCACTTTATTTTCCTTTGAAAGTGAATCTGTCCAACTCTTATGTTATCACTGTAATCAGCTTGCTTTAACACACTTGGTTGTTTGTTTATGTCTTTGTTACCTCTGTTTTAGGGGACAGTGGAGAGGAAATGCTCTGCTCAATATGCCAAAATGAAAGCTCTGAGCCTCCCAACGAAATTGTCATCTGCGACAAATGCGGGCAAGGTAGAAGGAACACTACCCAATTTGTTTTGCATGTAAATCAAACAAGAAACATTTGAGTTTCATAATGAAGCTAAAGGGATTGTGTTGCAAATTTTACCGCTGACATTAGATCTTATGCAGGTTATCATCAGTTGTGCCATGCTCCCATAATCGATTCAAGCGTCATTGCATCTGATGACAAATGGCTCTGCAGGCAGTGCGTGTTTGCAACAACAACAAAGGTTTGTTGATTCCTCAAAGACTCCAAGTACATCTATAATGGATACAGATTAAATGTCTTACAAATATATAAATAAATCTAAATTACCTTGGGATATTCAGTAGCCTGCTTATGTTTATTATGACTCCATTGTTGCAGTCCTTTCAGTATGCAAACAGCATGCTGCATATGTCTAGACCTATCAGATACTCCTACAGAACTGTTGTTTTCATAAATTAAATAACTTGGAGGAGCCACCAAGCTACATGTATTCAAGGGCTTATTTCATAAGCAGCTGTGACTTAGACTGCAGGACTAACAGAAGAGGTTTTTTTTAACTTCTATTCTTTTGGTTTTATGTTATTGAGAGACTTCACTTGAGTCTAGTCTAGAGCCATCATACATTTTTGTGTGTGTTGAAATCATAGCGAGGTGGTGCACTGAAAAAGGGCCCCAATGCAAAAGCCCTACAGGAAATGAAGCAGTCTTTGCCATACGCTCTTGAAGAATTAGTGTGGGACCAGGGCCACAAGACCAACGTCCAGCAATGCTACTGCTACTGTGGAGGACCTGGAGAGTGAGTGAAACATTATTGAAAAGATTTCCCTTAGTCTAGACATATTAATTTGTGTTTGGGGTATGGAATAAAACCAACCCACAGTAATATTCTGATGAAAATTTTTCTCCCCTTAGTTGGTATCTGAAAATGCTGCAGTGTAATAAGTGTAAACAGTGGTTTCATGAAGCCTGTATCCAGTGTTTTCAGAAGCCAATGCTTTATGGAGACAGGTGGGGTACTGCTGTCATATTGGAGTACTGTTAAAAATTGTTTGTTGTTGTGAGTGCAATTTATTTATTTATTTTTTATTATTTTCAGGTTCTATCTATTTATTTGTTCAGTTTGTAGTAGTGGACCGGAGTACCTCAAACGTCTACCTTTAAGATGGTGAGTTCTAGGCTGTTTTAACAGTTAAATCGAACGTTTGCTCTGAACAAAATATCTCTCCTAGTTACTACTTAGATTGGACTGTTTTGTCCAATGTATGTATGTATTAAGTAGTTCATGTAATAATGTGAGTATCAGTTTTCGAGCCAAGGATGATTACCATTGTAGCTAGGTGGCTTTTCAGCAAGGTAAAGCGGTAATTTAACATATTTTCCCTTCAGATATGCATTGTAGTTGTCTACTACAGATGCATTGTACTACTTTGGAGTGTGACTATGGTGTGCATAATTTTTTTTGTTTAAAAGCACCCTCAAATATTATATTTAAAATGCAAATATTTTAGCATCAATAAAAGTATAAAATGTGTGTGTGTCATTTAATTCACAGGGAAGATGTTGCACACCTGAGCCTCTACAACCTAAGTGTAATTCATAAAAAGAAATATTTTGACTCAGACCTGGAACTGATGGCTTACATCAATCATAACTGGGACAGGCTACAGCTCGGCGAGGTATGAATCTCTCTTGTGGATTTTGGGAATGCTCTAACGAATCAATTAATGTTAATGTCACTCTGGATCATTTATTCTTTTACTATGCCAGCTTGCAGATACCCCGAGAGCAGAGCGATATGAATGCATTTTGGAAGCACTTACCAGCAACCTTAACATGTAGGTTGAT
The DNA here is from genome assembly GCA_033220385.1 of Triplophysa yarkandensis. Taxonomy (NCBI): domain Eukaryota; kingdom Metazoa; phylum Chordata; class Actinopteri; order Cypriniformes; family Nemacheilidae; genus Triplophysa; species Triplophysa yarkandensis. The sequence goes on along the minus strand of CM065664.1, from coordinate 10,169,608 downwards.
GAGTTATTTTTAATATAATTTTCTGTAGTGATTCTCAAGGAAAATATCAGTTTCTAAAAAATTTTTACATGAAATTTCTTTACCCTTTTATATGCAATAATTACTGTTATACTGTGTTTTTTACAAATAATAGTCAAATGAATATTAAGAAATGTAAACTCATATTTTCTTATAACACACTACTTTAAATGAAATATCTGACTTTAAAACATTAAACTGATGTTTGCACACTGCAGTATGTTGTTTTATACATTTTTGATAAAACCGTTGTTCTCCTTTGGGTTTAAGGTTCATGTCAGGAAAGGAGATAAAGAAGAAGAAGCACCTGTTTGGTTTACGGATTCGTTTCCCACCGGCCCCCCAGAGCTCCGAGCTCCCATCTGACCGGGAGCAGGAAAAAGCCTCTCATGAGATTAAGATCAAGGGCAGGAAAGCTACCAAACCCCCTCATTTATCCAGGTTAATCATCACTGATTATGTCCCTATGGTTCTACAACCGGCAATTCATAAAACTTTTAATGCACCTTTGATTGTTTTGAACGATGTTGTTCTTTGCACTTTGTTTATATTTGCGTAATTATTTTAGCACTGTCATGAATGGAGTGGGAAAGAAAGGCAAGCGGAAACATCGCACACACTCTTTAGAGACATTGGCCAAATTGAGAAGATCAAGTGAAATTTTGTCACAGGTATAGTGGTGTGATGTTATGCTCACAATATGTTATTTAATTGGACATTTAATATTTCCTTTTTTTTTTAAATCTAGAATGATTTAAAGTTTCCAACTGTAGACAACAACTCATTGGACCTGATGGCTTCAAAAAGGTAAGACTCAGATTAACAAAATGCATTTTGTTGTGTCTGAAATTAAGTTTCATTTTATGTCATTTTGTTTTTCTCCAGTGCCAAAATTGAAAAATCTTTGCCTTCATCAAGTACCTCAGATGTTGAATCCGTTGGTGCCACTAGCACAAGTGAAACTACCTCAACAACTATCTCAAGGCAGTCCAGGTATTGTTTCATCGTCAAATGATTGAATTTCATGTTTGTGCTTTATCTGGATTCAAAACGGTTGAATATAGTGATTTAGAATGACATGTTTACTCAATTCACCTCTCAGCTTGGGCAGTCCGTGTGGTCCGCGCACTGGTTGTCTCTGGCCCACTGTAACCCAGCCTCCAGTTAAGAGGCGCAGAGGACGGCCAAGACGGGCACTTCAGACTCCCAATCCTGAGATCCCCTCACTGTGCAACCGACCTGAGCCGCAACCCAGCGACAATGTCCCTGAAACCAGTCCAATCCCCTCGTGCTTTTACGGTGGAATGGACATTATGCAGGACCTGGACCCACAAACACAACTCAGCCAACTCAAGAGCTCCATCACAACTTACTTTGGAACTGCTGGGCGCCTCGCCTGTGGAGAGAAGTACCGTGTACTGGCTCGCCGCGTCACTAATGACGGCAAAGTCCAATACTTAGTGGAATGGGAGGGAGTCACTGCATCATGAGCTTGTTATGGGTGTGGTTATAAACTGTGTACCTTTGGTGAAAGTGATATGGTCAGGTTGCCTGCAGTGATGTACTTTCATTTGGGACATATGTAAGACAGATTGAGGAAAAAGCAGTAGCTCTGTTACAAAATATATATGGTTGCCTCAAGACTGCATAGACTTTGTAGTGTTCCAGTGGAATGCCTTTAATGGACTGAAGGAACACAATAAGAAGTTTCAAGTTCAAGACACAATCTGCTGTGAACAACGCCTGAGTTCTTTCTTTTTTGCCTCTGATGTGCAGGTGCCTTAAAGGGTTGCGAAACAGATGCTATATATGCTGCTGGAGATTTAAGAATTTATTTTTCCTTATTTAGTCAAATGTTTTCTCATAATTCAAATTGCCAAGGATTGGGAGCTATTTTCAGGAGGGCACTTTTATTTACATTTCATTTGATTGCACATATGCTCTCAGCCTATACATCCAGTATTGTTTCATCTCAGTTTAAATGACTGTAAAATTTGCTACAATTTGTAAAAGTATTCACAGCATTAATATCCATTATTTGATTTAAACTTGGCTAATGTAAAGATTTTTGTTCAACATTTTTGATTTCTATTTTTTAAAGTTAAATTTTTTGTCTATATGTTAAAAGGATACACAAAGTGCAGCATGAGTTTCTCCTCACCTCCCTTCAGCTGTTTATATCTGCCTCGAGACGTTTTTGTTCTGAGCTAATTTAGTTATTGTTCTGCGGTTTAATGGAATATTTCAAGCAGATATGTATTTTTATACTATGCAACTAATTCAACAAGACTGTGTTTTGCATTTTCAGCATCACCTTAAAATAAGAAAACAGCAGCAATATTTTTGTTACATTTGACTCAGGCGTTTTTAATCATGGTGCTATTTATGGCTTTCAGAGAACAGAGTACACTATCAAACTGTCCAATTACAAGACCACTCAGGATACTTAAATGTAAGATTTGATACAATTGATACAAAAGGAATTCGGAAAGAAATTACTTAAGATTCTCGATTAAGCTGCGTGTTTTCTTAAATGTATGAAATTCTTAATTTTAGTTACACTCAAAACTCAAGTATAATAGAGGTGGCAAACTATATGTTTTTATCTGAGAATTGCCCTGTACTTAATAACATTAACTATTTGTAGTGAAGATAGCATTGGTTTAAAGGGATAGTTCACCCGAAAATATGAATTCTATCATCATTTACTTGCCTTAAAGTTCATCCAAATCTTTGAACATGTCTTCATTTCCAAATCCATTGTCTACAATAGCTGTAAAAATCTTTTTGTTAAACACAAAATAAGATTTTGGAATGTATGACATCACAAGTTCTGGGGTTCAGTTGACTACCATTGCAATTTATCCTGCTTTGGGTGTGAATGTTGTCCAAGAACTGTTACCGTTAAAACCATTTGTCCAAATATCTTTTCATATCTTTTTATTTGTGTATAGCCAAACAAATGTAGACACGTTTGAAACAATGTAAAAGTGAGACAATTTTCCATGTTTGGGAGAACTCCCTTTAAGGCAGGCTTTGGACTTATTTGGACAACATTATTACCTCCTCATTTTGATACAATTAATTTTAAGTATTAAGCTCTTGGTATGTTATGTATATGAATGTAATTTTCAGTTGATGTACAAGTGTTAGTAAAGCTTGCTTTGTATTTTACTGGCTTTGAGCAGGCTCCCTTAGCCAAAGAATAAAGATATCAACTCTTATGGGTATAACTTTTTTTTAATGCGTTAGGACAAATGTGCACAAAATATGCTGCACAACCTTATATTAAAGTTAAAACTGTAATGTTTAATTGGAAATTGAATATAATCAGATTTTAATATGCTGTATATAAAAAATATTTTAAAAATTAATTTAAATATTTTAAACTATGTTTGTGCATAATATGAAACAAAACCAGGGTTTAATCCATTAAAAATAATATATTTTTGATATTATACATTTTTAGAGTTCGCGCTATCTTTCGCGGCCCTCTGACGTCAGTGCTACGTCACGGCCGTTGAGGATGTTGTTTTTCTCTCTCAGCCAATCAGATGAGACGAAGATGGCAGCGCGTTTTGTTTAGATCTCTGTGGAGCTGCATGCTAAGCTAAACCTACAGGAAACAAACGCTTTTATTCGTTGCATTAACTTCTGCGCATGTTGTTTTTCTGTTATAAAGTTAAGATTAAATTAAGTAATTCAAATAAGCTGAAAAGTAGTGCAAAGCTGAAACATGTTGTAGACAGCAAACTCCTTGACAACCTGTTGATGAAAAAGTTAGCATGTCTCCAAGTCATTCAGTATAAGTGAGTATGATAACACTTAACTATATATGATAACAAATTAAATATGATGTTATGATAAATACACCATGAATTTTTTACACTTGTCAAATATGTGTGCTTTATCCACGTGTGTCTTCCCCTGTCAGATTTGTTTGCCCTTTTTTAATGGTTTCTCTTTTCTATGTTCAAGTGTTTTATGTGGTTCTGAACACAGCTGTGTAACAAATGAAGAAGAAAAAAAATACACATTCTCAAACTAAGATAAACAGTTCTTCACATTCATTCCCAGGGTCACCGATGTACCAAGACAACAGGGGTCTGGTAGAGGATGTGGTCTCCTTAAGATATCAGCTGCTGTTAACAGAACAGAACCTACAGTCACTGGGAGAACAACTAAGGTGATGTCAAACAGATCAACTAAACATTTTGATCAATAGAATCCAGACTTTTGTGAGTTATAACATAAATCATGGTTATTAAATTGCTCTTTTTTCGACACTTAATTCAGTTATTCGGGAAATGACATCATTGGTGAGGATGATAACAGGAGTGGGACACGTAAAAATCCTGATTGTCTTCCTCTAGAGGACCTTCATAAGCCAGCCAGATATCCGTCCTCCGACAGATCAACAGAGCAGAAGGAATGTCCTCGTATGTGTACTTGTGACCGCACGGTAAGAAGCAAAAGATTCTATGTGATAAAGAATAGATCAGCCAAGATTCAGATTGTAAAGGTTTTTTCATTTACTTGGTGGTTCTTAAACTTTGTTTGGTCGCTCCCCCCTATACACCTTCAAAAGAATGTTTTGCCCCCGCCCCCCACGAAGCCCCTGAACCCTTGTGCTACCAAAGACTACCGAATAATTTCAATGCTTGTTTTAAATTGAACAACTTGCCGTGAAAAAATACATATTTTTGACTTTTTAAAGACCAGCTTAGGTCGGGGCGACTTCCGGGGCTTTTCTCTTCCTGTTAAAATACTGAATTATCTTTTACTCTACGTCTTTTGACTGTTTACCTCTTTCCTTCTTTTTTTTTACTGTCGATGGTCAAAGTCATTCATTTCAAAGACCTTTATGTAAGTTTTGTTATGAAAGAAACATGTATGTACGCTACATCTTATTTTTGTCTATTAAACTATTTTCAGATATTTGGATATATACCTTCAGATCAAAATTTTACTAAAGTCTCCCAAAACTTGACCGGTAGTGTATATCCACCACTAAAATGAACACTACATGGCACCAGTTCTACATGTATGAAACAGAATGCAGTTGATTGACAGTTTAATATTGATGTTTATCTCCCTTTACAGATGCATTTAAATCTACCACAACATCGGCATAGTAGTGTAGACTGTGGTATAACTCATGTTAAATTATATATTATTATTATTACAATCCTTAAAATTCACTGTGGTTAAGTTTTTTCACAAGCAATTCAATATTGTTTGGAAGAAACAGGTTTTGTGTCTGTCCACAGCCAAAGAGAGACATGGAGACAGAATCGTGTGTGTTTAGGAGAAAGCTCAGCTTTGTCCGGCAGGAGAACACGTCTCTAGTCATGGAAAACAAGCAGCTCATCAGTGATCTGGAAGCAGCCCAGCTGGAGTTATCCAGCTCAAGGTCAAAGGTAATGCCTTTTTATTTAAAACACTGACAAATAAATTACCAAACTAAAATTACATTTTAGTTAAAAAAAATCAAATTTTTTATATTCAATTTCTGCTTGAATTTATGAGAAAGGAATTGTATACTGTTTGCACAATAACCTTTGTTATTTGTACTGTAGATCCGTGTTTTGGGATCTACATTGGGTGACAGAACTTCCAGTGTGTCTTTCATGAAAAAGCATATTATTGATCTAGAGGCAGAACTGGACACTCAGACGAAAGCTTTGGAGTAGGTGTATCGCTTTACCACCTGATTCCTTTTAAAAAAATCCCATGCTTTTCACACAGAAATATTGACTGATCTTCTCTGTTTTTTGTAGTGCTGCAGAGCAGAAGCTGGAAGCAAGTGAACAGATAGTGATGGAGAGTAATAGACTGATGGAGAAGCTCAGAGATGAGATGCGATTAGTTAAAGCCGAGCTATCTGAAAGAACACGTCTTGGAAAAAGGTATGATCTAAGTAATATTAATGAAGATAAATATGTTTTGACAGACTAGTAGAATTTGCAATGTTTTAATTTTTTATTAAACTTTGTTCATTTGAAAGGGCGGAGCAGCAAAGAAACCAGGCACTTCTTAATGCAGAGAAGCTAACAGTTACCTTCAGGGACTACAAGGAAGATGTTTCCAATAAGCTCAAGGAGGTAATCCTTTTTTTGCTTATTTTAAAAAGCATAATTATCCAATATCAACTGCTGATACATTATTCATATTTCTGCTGTGTGTGGTATACCTTGGTAAAAGGTTAAAGAGAGTGAAAACCAGCTGAAGGTAAGTCTGATGCAGTGTGATCGTGAGAGAGAGGAGCTGGAGGTGAAGTGTGCAGAGATGGACAGAGAGAATAAAGGTCTACGACACAATATTTGGTAAAAGAGCATCCCAAATTTTGTTCTAAACACTTTGTTAATTTGTATATATTTAAATTATAAATATAATTTCTAAGCTGTGCACTGAAATGTGTCTTAACCAACTTGTTTTGGATAACTTTAATTTCTGTCTGATCAGCGAGCTGAAGGAAGTTCATGAACGATTTGAATCCGTCTCCACTGAGCGTGTGCAGCTGCAGTCTCAGGTGCAGCAGCTCTCAGATCAGCTGAAAAAACTGCAGAAGGAGCTAGCTGAGAAGGAAACGCAGCTGCAGGCAACGGCAAGCGTGAGGAGAGAGAACGAGGACCTGCGTCTTCTCACGGCCTGTCAGGAGCAGAGGGTTGCTCAAGCCCTTAGAGAGAAAGAACAGGACAGAACTGAGCTTGCCAGCCTGGAGAGCATCCTGGACTTATTACATCTGAGAGAGGTGCCGTATGGGAACATATATTTTCTGAAAAATATTAAACATCTGCTTGTGCATTTCAGTTTTTTAACAAATACTTTGTAGTTGAATCTGACAATGTAAGGCATCTTAATTTCCAAATCTCTTTATCATGTAATTGACGTTGGAATGATTTGTGTTTCAGAACCGCGATGGTGCTTTTTGTGTGAACCCTTGTACGCTGCCATCAGTGACTTACACCAACCCCAATGAATCTTTGAAACAAAAGTCTGGTGAGCTTTTCTCCAACAAGATATTGCATACCATTATTGAGACAGCCAAGTTTATTGAATTCCTTCTTCCAGTTGTGATTTAATGTCTTTTGTTTTACAAGCCCTTACCCAAATTTCATGCTTAATTAGGGGAGTGCTATCAGAAGCTGTTATCAGCTCTCCAGATGGCTGTGCGAGAAAAGACCAGGCAGGCAAGTGCTGCTCAGAGCCTCCAGGAGAGACTCTCTCGGGCCCAAGAAGAAATCTCCTCCCTCCAGGCCTCCATCACAGAGAGATCCTCTCACTTCCAGCAACTTCATAACCAGATGCTTGAAAGAGCCACTCAAGCTACCTCCTTAGAGAAAGAGGTGAAAACAACATTTAATCCTTGCTTGGTTGCTTTCTCCTTCAAACTTCATGCATCTTGCTTTGCATAGCTGTAAAATTATTTTATTGGTCGAGAGTTGTTCCCATGTGAGCCTTTTCACATTTCCTGTGAACAGACGAATGGAAACCTGGTGTGTTTACCTTAAAATTTGTGTTTATTAGCTAAAAAAGAAAAGCTCACGTGTGACTGTGCTGGAGAAGCAACTGCAGGAGAAGAGTGCAGCTTATTCCCAGGCTGCAATAAAAACCAACCAGCTTGAACAAGAACTACTGGTAACTTATGTACATATACAATATCACATCTATTTCAATTTCATTGACAAACTTAAAATGTTCTCTTTACACATGTTGAATAAGGAAAAGGCCAGCAGTATCCAACACTATCAGTCAGTTTTGAACAAAAAGCAGAAGGAATATCAGCATGCTATGGAGAAGTCCAAGGTCTCACAATCAAACAAGTGTAAGGAACTGGAGGACGAAATAGAGGTGGTAAGTGTGCAGATAGCTTGCAATTAATATTACACTTGTTTAAATAATTACCTGAACCCATGCATGTGTTTTCAGATGAAGTTGTCTTTGGCTCAGAAAGAAACTGAAATTGAGGAACTAGTGGAGAATATGTCGAAGCTTTTACTTGAGAAACAGGTGTTACAGCAGAGAGCTGCTCTATTGCAGACCTCTATGGATCAGCTTACTGAGGTCAGAACACATCCATTCCCATCTTTCAGAACATTCATTAACTTAAGCATGAATATATGAGTTAATTGCTGATTAGTAAATAGCTAATTTAATTTAGGTTTGTTTTTTGCCCAGGAGTTCGAAGCCACATCTAAAAGTAGCAAAATGAAACTTGAAGATATTGAAAAGCGCGCTACTGACTCAGCTCTAAGGGTGAGATTAGTAAACTTTCTGGCACTGTAATGAACTCTTCTGACTCTTATCCACAGTTAGGTATTTTATTTGGGAAATGAGCAATTCCATTGCTATGGATGTGACTTTTTGCTTTTTGGACGTGACACAAAAACGCTCTGAGAATATAATCAATAAAATCTATTTAATGAAGAGCGTTAAAGATGTGACAATCCTGAAAATAGCCATACAAGAATAGAAAAAATCATGCTCTAAAAATAAACCTCACCAGGGTATTTGAACTACCAAATGTTGACCTATATTGCTATAAGTAAAATGAAAACCTTTGGTAAAACGTTATATTTTTGTGGCAAGGTTGAATTTTCACAGAATTGCCCAAATTCTAGAGAATTCAAATCCGTATATTATCTAGGCGAGGAGCCTGCAGACGGAACTGTCCTCCTGTAAAGAGGAGCTGAGTTGTTACCTTCAACAGATGGAGGAGGTGAAGAAAAATTATGAGAAAGAGCTGGAGCGGAAAAATGTTGAGGTCAGTTAACATTATGGTCTGAATTACACTTCCTGCTTCCCTTTGTTCTTTAAATAGTGATATGCAGGTCATATGTTTTAATGGATTACTAAATTATGATGTTTATTAGCTGTCCCAACTCCAGAATGAGCTGAGGGAAAAATGTCTGGCCTATCAAAGCATCACTGAGGAGACCCTGCAGTTGCAGAAGTCCATCCAGAACCAGAATACCATGCTGCAGGAAAGCACATCACGTATCGCACATCTGGAGGAGAGTCAGAGTCAGTTGCAGAGCCAGGTACTAACACGCAAATCTTTTACAGAGATGCAAAATTACAATATGTAAAGGAACAGGATGTGCTTTCGACCAGTTGTGGGTGGGCAGAATGACCAAAATATTTTCTCTAAACATCTTTTACACTTTAGTTTTTTAGAAAACATACAGGATGGATTTAAACAATAAATACGCTTTAATAATTTAAGGAGGAGTTAACTTGTGGTGTTCTCAATACACTCCCCATGGACACACAAAAGCTTCGGGAAAGTTCTTTCTAATATTCAACCTATCACTGTCATATGGTTACGATTTGTTTATTGGCCATTCTTCCGTAAAATCACACCAATCAAAGATCATGGAAGAGCACAAGCATAAGTGTGTACATTCCAGAAGAAGTCTTGAGAGGAGACAAGCACTGCACACGTCCTGGCCACGGTAATTAAGCTTTTACAGAAACGGTCGTAAAGCTACATCTATCTTTTGTAAATGTGAGTAAACCAAAAACTTTTCAAATAATTGATCAACGCTATTCTACAGGTAACTAAAGATTATCATAAGATCAACAGAAACTGCCTGTGATATCCTCATAGAAGTACTTGAACTTATTTGATAATTTAGTGTTTTATTTTTAACCCTATAAATAAAGTAAACAAAACATAATTTAAGATGACCAACAAATTCCATTGTATTTGACATTTCACAGTGGACCGACCTTATTAACATAAACATTCAATAGCAGCTTTTACATTTACACAAATAATCTGCACTAAAAGAACAAAATCAAACCTGCAAAAAGTGAATAAATCCTTAGATTTAGCAAAATTTACTTTCCACACAGAACATTGACATAGAAGCTGTAAGTATACCTTTCGCATCACATACACATGACTTCTGATATGATAAACAAAATCCCCAAATTAAGGATAATGTCCTATTAGATCTAATCATCCCTGCATGTTTTCTTTTATAAACCAAATCGTTACCCAAAACCAACAGCTGATCAGTGAATGATAAAGTCATTCTTGTGTGTTAAGATATTTATAGTTGTGCCCGAGGGTTGTTCTGCTCCAGTTAAAGACGAGCTTCTATTTAATATATTATTGTATTTGCAGTTTAGCTGTAGAAAGTCAGTGGGTACACAGCAAACAGTTCTAACACAAGGAATATTTGATATAGGCCCATACATCATCATACTTCGCATGATTGTTACAGGCACTTCCCACTGCAAACACAGTTCTTTCTGTTTGTAGAAATCCAGGCCACCACCTTGTAGTGTAGCTGTAAGGTATAGGGCACAGCTCACTAAACTAGTTTTCACGTTATGTTAGTAATTTTTGTTTGTTTATTTACAATACAGCTTGAAACAGGTTAAGTGATAATAGCATCTGTTCATCATGACAGGTGTCCAAGTTGGAACAAGCATTGGAAAAGGAACGTTCTGCCCTGAGGAGAAGGGAGAGAGAGGTGGAGGAAGCCAACCAAGAGCTGCAGATGAAGGGAAGGCAGGCCACTGAGCTCTCCGGCTCGATAACGTGAGGATGTCTAGGATTTCAGCCGTCCATCATTTACTTGGTTTTTAAAATGGAAATTATAAAGATTTCACCACACACTTCAGCATAACATAAACTACATGATTTTGGGTTTGATTTGAAAACATCTCAGTTTTCTTTAACTACATAATGTTTAGTCGCAGGAAGCCAGTGGTGCCACAAAAGTGCATCAAACTGGTAATACATACAAACAATGGCACTATAGGTGTCGCGTGACATCTTAAATCAAAACTTTGAGTGGCAAAAAGTTGCTTTTCCAGCGCACACATGGCTTCAAATTGGAAATACAACAAGAAGTATTTAGGCTCAAAACTATGTTCTCCAGGAACCGCACAAGGGCAACACTTGTAGAACATGTGTCTTGTCCTAAGGGTGTCCCTTAAAAAGGTCTTATGACTGTTTTATGGCTTCAGTGATCTTATTTGTTTTCATAGCCACTCCTGTCATGACATTCCCTATATATAGTGCTAACTGGGTGTCTTCATGCTTTAATTTAGAGGGGGGAAGACAGAACTTCAGTTATTGGCTGTTCACCAAAAGGCCAAACCTAGGCAAGGTTTTAACACTGAATTTGACCTCAATGCCAATCTTCTTTCACCTGTCTAGGTTTTGAGGCAACATTTGCTAATTGAAATTACTGTGTTTTCAGGCAGCTGAGTTCAGAGATGAATAAGTGTCGAGTGGAGCTGTCAGACACGGAGGTGGAGCTTCTGCGCCTGAGGAGAGACAGTAGCTCTAAAGCCTCTCAGCTGAATCAGATGGAGGAGACGCTGAAGGAGACTAAAGGCCTTCTGGATAAGAAGTGTGATATGGGTATGCATCTGTGTTCATGGGTGTATGGGTGTTCAGCTTTAAAAAATATAACATCAGTGCATCTGTCCTAAAGCCTTTAGGTTATGCAGAGCCAAAAGAAAAATTGGATAGGGTAGAAAAACATCCAGTGGTTTAAACAAGAATTTTGAACTGTAGTTTGAGAAATGCTTAATCTAAATGCCCAAGGTTTGGAACCCACAAGTTGACATCCACAAACAACTTCCAGTCCCTTAAACATGACTGTTACTATGACTTCTATTCTTTTTATCTATTGTGATCTTAGCCAAATGAGAGAATGACAGTTTCATTTTGTTTCCAGTCACAGACCTTGAAGAGAAGCTCCATCGCAGTGAGATGGACAGGCGAAACTCTCTGCAGCGATCGCAGCTGTTAGAGGGACAGTTGCATGAGGTGCGCGGTGAGCTGGCAAACACGCTGGACCACCTGCAGGAGTTAAGAGAAGTGCTGCAGCGCACACAGCTGACCTCAGACAACCATCAAGAGACTATTGACAAGCTGGCTGCAGAGCTTAGGTGAGCCACTCTTCACCTGGACTACTGGAAAATAAAAGCAGTCACTAATACAGCAGGTCTGAGCCATTTGCCACCTTACTTGTGTTGGGATTTTTGTTGCCCGTGCTTTTAAAGCAGATGAAAGATCATCTCACAAGGCAGGGTTATCTTCAGCATTTAATCTAGATAGATTGTCCCATCAATGTACATCTGTTTTTAATATTTACCCCCTAAAGGTTGAATGTTTCTCTGTAACATTCTGTTTTACTGTCTGGTGACAGACTTGAATGCTGTAAATGTCTGCAGAGATGTTTGCTGTTATTTAAGTTTCTTTTCAGTTCCTGTTTTTACACAAGCTATATCATGCTGTTTTATAATTTCATGAATGTTATTTTTTTATTTTAACATTCCTGTTACGAATTTGTACACTTTGAAGCGTCTAATCTACATATATACATGGATAAAAGATTAGTTTTTATATAAAATCTTCAGTGTTAGGGTATAAATTTATTGCACATAAATACATCATCAATAATTGTGCTGTGGTTACAAACAAACTGTAAACACAGATGTGTTACCGGCCTTCCAGACTCGTTGAGAGAAAAACATAAATTGTAAAGGCTGAAGGCAGAAAATGTCATCACACAAATATGAATATTGCCACAGTTACCTTCATCTGTTTTAAAACTCATTAACACTATTTCTGGTTATTTTGCCTTGTTACACACATCAGTTTAATGTCTGTATTAGAACAGAATGTGCTCTCAGTCACGTCGGGCTTGTGACATTATCTTTGGCTTACCGCATTTAGAGGAAGTGTGTAATGTCAGTGTTTAGTAGTATCACCATGCAAGATTGCCTAATTTTTTTAACAGGTTTCAAAAACCCTGATGTTGACCAAGCTTACAGTTAGTCATATTCCAATGTCTCACTGCAAGTTCAGCTGCATTTTGGTGTCTGACTAATGAGTTTCAAGGAAAGATGCACCGATAAATCAGTCAATATTCGCTTCCACAATCTTGTTGGCTCAGATTATCAGGGAAGATACACTATACTGCCAAAAGTATTCGCTCACCTATCCAAATAATCAAAATCAGGTGTTTTGATTCCTCTCACTCTGAATGCTTCAGCTTATCAAGGCATTTTGCACAATTTCATACTCCTAACGTTGTGGGAACAATTTGGAGCTGACCCCTTCCTCTTCCAACAATACTGTGCACCAGTGCACAAAGCAAGATCCATAAAGACATTAATGACAAAGTCTGGTGTGGATGAACTTGACTGGCCAGCACAGAGTCCTGACCCAACCTAATAGAATCATCTTTAGGATGAATTAGAGTGAAGACTGAGAGCCAGGCCTTAATATCAATGTGTGAACACAAATGTGCTTCTGGAAGAATGGTCGGAACTTACCATAAACACACTCCGAAACTTTCTGAACAGCCTTCTCAGAAGAATTGTAGTTGTATAGCTGCAAAGGGTGGACCGACATCAAATTGAATTGATACTGGAGTAGTATTAGGAATAGGATGTCACTAAAGTTCAAATGCAGGTCAATGTATGTGAGCATACACTTTTGGGAATATAATGTATATCCTGTCAACATACAACTCTCTCGCTCTCTCTCTCATTTACATTTACATTTAGGCATTTAGCAGACCCTTTATTCCAAAGCGACTTACAATAGTCGAGGAGACAATGAAGCGGTCTCTCTCTCTCGCTTTCTCTGTAATATGTAATATCGGTGCATCTCTCCTTTTAAGCAACACACTTTTTTTTGAAAATCCACTTAAATATTTTATCTCTCGCTTAAAGCCATCACTAATAATAACAAAATGTTTGTGAAGGCTCCTAAAAGTTAGCTTTAACATAAGCACATTTTAGTGAGGTCTGCTCCTTACAGGGCCCAGGACAAAATCCTGTTTTTTTTATCAACTTCTCGTCCCAAATGTTGGTATTCGGTATTTTAACGATGATAAACATGCAACTATTATACATTAAGTGTTTTCTGGATATGATCATTCATCAAATCAAATTGTATTTCTATCATTGTCTTTGTTTGTAGAGAAAGTCAGAGAGAGCTTGACGAGAGGAACCATGAGTGCTTGGATCTTGATTCGGCTCTGAAAGAGAGGCAGGGGGAGCTCCAGCAAAGAGCACAGCTGGTACCACACAGACTGAATAGGTTCTCTATATTCATAACAAAACTTCAAAACAGCAATCTTTCAAAGCATTGTCTTCTGTCTTCAGTTGGGGCAGCTGGATGTTGTCGTGAAGGAACACAAGCTGGAGATGGAGAGGAAGGTGAAGTATCTACAGGAAAGTCTGGAGAAAAGCCAGAAGGAATTAAGGGAGAAGGAACAAAAAGTGAGTAGCTGCTAGAGATGCGTTTTCTTCTTAATGTAGATATATACTGAAGAAGAATTGTTGGATTGTGTGCAGGTGCAGTTTCTGACAGTAAGACTGGAGACGCTAAAATCACAGCTCCAGGTTAAGGAGGAGCTGGAGATGGTATGACTCATAATTAAAACAACAGGGAGGGGAGATTAATTTTACTTTGTAAAAAACTAGAATCAATCTCACGAAACTGGTCAGAAGCAGCTCAGTCATCTTCAACTCGAAAAAAAAAATTACTTTAATGTAAACCATATAAATATTATACATACAGATAACTTGTGTGAAGTGCAGTCCAACTAAGCCAATAAACTGAAAAATATGAATACTAAACGACTCATGTCAACATAAACTTCCATATCTGTTTTTAACACTTCTCAAGAACTAGGCCTTGGTTACTACGAGATTAAAGTACTTTTACTGACTAAACTATAGCAATTTATTCATGATATCTCAAGCTAAGCTGCATTTAAGTTTAGATGTTTGTATTGGGAACAATCTTAGTACAGATTAAGATATTAGAAAAAATTTGATTTGGTTACATTGAACAAATATTAATATCCAAACTGATGTTAAGGTTAAAACAGGAAGTTATCGTGGACCAGAGTTGATTTGGTCCTCCTCAGTAGTCTATAAAGAAGTTAAAACTACTGCTTGTACTAAGTGCTAAGTTCTATAGGGCTGCATTTCACATGGTTTTGACAGTGGTTCTTGTTTTTTATCACTGTGGCAATAAGATTTAGTAACCTTCCGTCTAAGCAATACAATAAATATAGAGTTCCTTGTTGACTGTGTGAGATCAAACTTAAGCATTGTAAAACAGTTTAAAGAGAGAAACAAAAATGATATAGCTGATATAAATACTGTTTTGTGTGTCAGGGCGCTTTAGAGGATGGGCAGCAGTTGCGAGTGTATCGAGAGCAACTCCAAAAGACTGCCCATGACCTTCAAGAGGCACACACACGCTGTGATACTCTCAACACACAAATAAATGATGTCACCCAGCAAGCACGGCAGAAGGTGAGAGATGCATGTGCTTCGGGTAAAACACAAGTTTGTAAGTTGTTGTACAACAGAACTATTAGATGTTGTGTCTTGAAGGCACATTAGCCGTGTTTTAATGTTCAGAATGGAAAGTACTTTTAAGATTTTTCTGTTTACCATAAAAACCCAAGACACGCCTATTAAACCTGTCTTGACCTGCTTGATCTCCTTTGTTTTAAGTTCTTCAAGCATTCATGGTTTCTGAAAGCGAGTAACCGAATCATTTATATAACTAAGTCTGATGTGTTTGATCCACCTATTTTGATTCCATTTATTTTGTCACAAAAAGAGCAGGCCTACATGCTGTTAAAAGGGTAAAAATTCTTTCTTTGCTCATAAGTATTTATGATATCAGAACTTCGTCTTACTTATTTCTTATATCTGGGAATAACTCGTCCAAAAGTGAATTGGTAATCTTTACATTGTAATGTCATTTTAAAATCTGTGGAAAACAAATTTTGGAGAAAGGTCTATTTTTGTAAGTGTAATGGAGATCAGTGGGGTTTGGAAACCAACATTCTCATATAAAAAAACAGACACAAAAGTTCTAAACTTTTGTTCTGTCATTCTTTAAAGACTTGGTGGTTGTGTTTCTATAGGAAAGTGAAGTTAATCAGTTGCGAGAGGAGATGTCAGGGATGGAGAAGCGTTTTACACAGACTGAGGTCAGACTCCAGGCCACGGTTACAGCTCTACAGCAGGAACTTGAGCAACAGAGAGAAGAACACCACCAAGAGGTACACTTCTGCTTAAACAGCAACTTCAAGTCTTTCCCGTTGGATAAACGCCTGTTTCCAGCCACAGAACCTCAGTATCTCACCCTCTTGTAGCTTTCAGCACTGCAGCAGACACGTGGGCAGTTGATTAAGGTCTCAGATCAGATCTCCAACAGCCTGCGCAACTCTCAAGAGCAGTTGACGCAGCGGCTGCAACAGGCCCGAGATCAGTTGGATGAGGCCAAATCTACCTCTGCTCGCCTACTAGCGGAGCTTCACAGCAAAGATCAGCTTATACAGGATGCTAATGATACCCTGCTTATTAAGGTATTAGACTTTGTGTAAGCAGTGAATTACACAACAATTTCTATCTCATGTGTCAAACACATTGTTTGTCTTTAGGAGTCAGAGCTCGCTCGTCTCCAGGCCAAGCTCTCCAGCCTTGAAAGGGCCACAGAACTACACAACATCACACTTCGTCACAAACCCACCACACCTCCCCCTCTTTCTCCACCTCTTAAAGACTCCATTCTTCAAAGGTCCTTGTCCCCCTCCAAAAATAGCTCTTCTGCACATTCAAGTCTCTCTTTCTGGCAAAATGCCTTCTCAGACACCTCTCTGGAGCTTTCAGACAGTTTGAAAGCTGAGGTGCAGGCTGCACTACGGCCACCCCCCTCTCCAGACCAGGCCTGGCAGGGTCTGAGCATGCATGAGGTCACCTCGACAACAGACATGTCTTTCAATCCGCTCACATACATGCTGGACCGAGAGGAACAAGAGGAACATGAGGATACAGATCTGGAGAGTCTCTCAGGTATGCTGAGGTTTGTTAACCAGACCCTGGCCCTTCAAGAGCAGCAGTCCAACTGTGATACCAGCAAACAGATATCAGGCAAGTTCTTGCATTTTTCCTGTTGTGCTTTGCTTTTGTTGTATTCGTCCTCTTATTACTGCAGCTGTAAAAAAGTTTTGTTTTGCCAAGTATAAATTTGGAGAAAAAACAACTTCATAATAAATTAATGCCACTGTGACAACAAATATTCTTGCTTTGTTTTTTTCGCTTTACATTTTCTTCAAAAACGAAGTCTTCATAATCTTTCTTTTTTGTTTGCAGGAACATGATTACACGTTTGCTGGGGATGTGTCATAAACAATCAGGGAATTTTTTTCTCATCGATGAATCACTATGTAGAATTTGGAGGTGCTGATTCAGTTTGACCTGAATGTCTAGTTGGTTTTTTCATGAAACTTTAAACCCTCGTTTTGTTTTTAGCTGCATCTGTTTGGACTAGTTTAATTGAAGGATCACGCCTTTAACACTGTCACAAATCTTGCATAAGTATTTGAAATATCTTTGTAATGTAGGTTTTGTATTTGCTTATGTTGTTTTTACTAATAATTGTATATTTTCAATTTTGTTAATTTATAATGTTTATAATATTTTCTGCATTTCTACAATATGAGTTATTGGTTTACAATAAATGTTAACTTTTTACTCCATGCATTTAATTTGATGTCATGTGGGCATTAAAAAGTGTAAATTGCAAAATGACACATGATAAAGTATAGGATGAAGTTGCCATTTCTATTCAAAGAAGGTGTGATGTATAAATGTATACAGGCATAGGAGTGTTGATAATATAACAAAAAGAATAGTGTTTCTGTGTGTGGATGTTTCCTGGTGTTTTACATATGCGTGTGTTCTGTGCCGACAAGACTAGAATGGTTGTTTAGTTTTAAAGTTAACTCTGTGTGTGTCTGTGCATGTGTGTTTGGAGTAGGGGGTGTCATATAGGCTAGGGGCGGAGAAAGGTTTGCATAGATAAGAACTGACAAGTCTTTTGTGTTTCTTTTGCAAAGTCAGTAGTCAGTAGTAGATATTGTAAATACTAATTATAGTAAAAATATACAATCTAGAAGTCTGAACATTAGCAGTTGCTATGCGTTTGCATGCATACAAGAAGCTTTGTTTTGCAGTGTAGAGGATGTGGTCATAAACCTACTGATTCAGCCCAGGGAGCACACGCTATGTGGGTTATGAGAGCCTTAATGGTTAAGTTAGTCAAGTGTATTTAGTAGTCATTGGTATATATCTTTAAAAGATGTTAGGATGTGTTAAATTTTATTGTGCATCTTTGATTATTTTACATGCACTAACATGAAATAATCTTTTCCAGGATTTCCATGTTAAAGTATAACATTTAAAATAAATAAACCTGTAAGTTTGTTATCAAATTTAGCCAGATAGAACTGAAAACATGAATGGAAAAACTGAAAGACAAGGATTCTGTTTGCTCAAACAGAGATGTTCTTTTGCTATTGAATGTTTCAACGTATTGTGGTCTGTGGGGCAAGAAGAAATGGGTTTCACTTTGATCAAAGGAGGACGTTTTATGGTTTTCTGGCACACGCCATGAGATGTAATACATCTATATGAAAGGGTGTGTTGGCCATGAATGATTTGATATGTTAAATGTAATATTTCAGTAACTTGCGTTAAATGCTGGTGTTTTACAGTAGTGTAGTTCCTTAAAGTTATTCTGTCATCACTTACTCACCCTTTCTTCATTTTAAACATGCACGACTTTCTCCTGCACACACACAAATATATTTTAACGCAAAGGGTAAGCTGCAGCACCCATTCTCTAGCGCATGGACAACAAAAAGTAAACTGGTGTCATTGGTGTTCAGTGGCCAGCATTTTAGAAATATCTTAATTTGTATTCGGCCTAGATTTTATTTATTTCTCAAATAGATTTGAAATGACACAAGGTTGAGTATATGATGTCACATCTCATTTTTAGTTGAACTATCATTTTACAATGGCATCTTAAGTGTTCTGAATTTTTTTTCATTTGAGAAATTTGACAGTGCACATAAACATAAACAGGATGTTAAAGCTTGGGAAAGACTTGACTTGAGGTTTCCAAAAGCTCTCTGCTGGACAGACCATAAGCCGAAAGGATTTTACAAGAAGCTTCAACTCAAAGATATGTCCGCTTTCAAAGGTTATCACAAAGACTTCGTAACTTTATTTGTTGTAATATAAAGCTAGGTATTCTTCTCTTTGAAAGTGTCTTTGTAATCTCATTGCAGCCCCTTCCTCTTGTTATCTTGACCTTTACTGAAAAAGGTCCCCGATGGCAGCCATGACAACTGTTTCCATGAACACTAAAGGTCCCTTGTGATTCTCTCTTTGTTTGACTATCAACCTCGGCACAGCCCTAAAGTCACACTTAAGCGTGAGCCATGATTTTAACACCCGCTATCTTTGGACAACATTTTCCCAGTTCTCTCTGGGCTACCTCCATCACATTTCACTTATGTGTTTGGTCATTATCTTTGTAAAAGCAGCTCAACACATCAATCTGCAATGTTCTAGTGTGGCACTAGACTTTAATCCAGTGTTGGTTTAAGCTCTCATGCTGTCTGGCTGACGAAGGAAGTTGTTTATAATGTAACCTGACAGTTTGGCTTTAGCAAAGCTTGCATGGGCAAAACCCCTGAATGCAAATAGCTCGTAATCGCTATCAAAATCTCAAAACGTAAGCTATGAGCGAGTGGGTTTTGTTTTGTGTGGTTGAGGGTGGTGATATCTCTGTCAATGGTCAGTCTTAAAAAAGAAGCTTGTTTTGCTGATACAATACTCTTGCTCGTATATGCGAGTGAAAATAGGTCTACATTCTTTTACATACTAATATAGGGCGTGTACAGTTTTACCTTTTTGATCATATACAAAGCATTACATGTAAGCAAACGGTGCAGTTTGAAAGTGTTCAATTTTACCATCTCAGACGAGGAAACCTTCAGAACACACTTGAAAAAAGTGTAAGTTCACCCTTAATAAAATCTCCAGCTGTTGTTTTTGTGTGGCCGATGTTGTTTCAAATAGCCTGTGGAGCTTCTGGGGTAATTGCAAGCACATGGCAGTGTGGCAGTGGGGGAGTCCAAAGCATCTCTGCTCTCTTCGTCGGGCAACCACTTAAGCACCATCTGATTCCTGTTTTATTACAGACACAGCGCTGCCATTTTCCTAGGGCCATGTGACAATTTTAAAGTCACTGTGCATTCTCCATCAAGATATTAGACTGAAATATGCATTTAAATGCATAGCCCCCCCTCCAATTAGAGTTGTTCTGTTTAAATGTTTTTGTTATTTTTAAGCAAGATATTTGGAAGAATGCTTACAACTAAAAAGTTCTAAGATGTCATAGACTACAGCATTTGTTATATTCTCTTGACACATATTTTGAAGAATGTGCGATAACAAGGTTCTCAGGTGGTTTTGACGTACTTTTTTATTTTTCTACTATGAAGGTCAATGGGTTCCAAATAACATTCTCCGAACAAAGACATGCAGAACTAGAACAGCTAGAGAGTAAGCAAGTCAGGGCAGAATTTTCAGTTCTGGGTGATCCATCCCTTCTAAGTTTTTTGTTTGTTTGTTTGTTTGTTTGTTTGTTTGTTTGTTTGTTTGTTTGTTTGTTTTGTTTTGTTGTTCTATAAAGCAAACAAACTTTGCTCGTAACAGCCCCGCCTTCATAGAGCAAGAATGTTATTATGACATTTAAAAGGAGATCTGTGTAAGTTCCATTTGCAATGTTGGGCTTTGCAAGATATTATTATATTTAAAATATATTCAAAGAAATTCGTGCAAATTCATGAAATATGCACAAGATTCCTAAAATAACACACACATTATAAATGCTCCAGTTCTAAAACTTAAAGTCTTGAAGTGCACATAAAACACAAATGTTGTTTTTCTTGTTATAAAAATGCATTTTGTGCCCGTGTCTTAAAAGCTAAGGAGCTTCCGACCTAGACAGCGCGCTCGAGTGCCCGCTCCCAGCCAATCCGATGCCAGAACGACGCCTAGTTAGGCAGCTCTCCGTAGATTTGACACGCAGCATTTAAAGCTCGTCCGCTCATTTCTACACGCCCCCGGTTTACAGAACACTCCCTCATCTGCTCGAGTCGTGGGCTCGGGAAAGAAATGCAACACTCTGTCAAACACATCGCCTTTCTCAAACACTGACAGCATTCTGCATCTATCCGAATCTCGTAAGTTGAATTTTCATTATTTTGCTCTTCTTTTTGTCATGCTTACATTAAAACGATTAAACCACTGGAATGATGTTCCTCTCATCATGCATTAAGATGTTATAGATGCATATGGTTATTACATAAGGGTTACTGTGTGTATACTTTGTGTTACTGCCATTAACCAGATGTCAAGCAGTGTCATGCCAGTCTCTTTTACCTTTGGAAACAAAGTCCAACTTTTACTGCTTTGAGGTGGACACACTGTGAATAACAGGAAAAGATCAAAAAACATATTTGCAGGATTCATTTCCATATGAAGAAAACAGCTCATTATTCAGGGTCATGTTTTCCTGTCTTGCAACTCATGTTGCTGTCTGTTTCTGATGAGTTTCATTCTTCATTGCCTGTGTATTAAATTCAGACCTGACTGGTATAAAAAGGATCTTCAATGCTATATTGCTTTCCATCATGTTGTTCCTGCATGTGTATGCGCTTACATCTGGCCCAGAGAATATGTAAACACTTACATTTGCATGTATTGTGGTTTCTCATGGAAAAACATCAAAGCCTGATCTTATATATATTTCCTGCTCCTATGTACACAGACATCAATTGTACAAGCTAAATAGATGAACCACAAACACAGAATCCTATAGTGTCATGAAAACATCTGGCATGCTGAAAGGACAACAGTCTGTCAGTATATTTTCATAAGTCATCTATTGTGTTCCGTATGGCGCACTGTCACGGATCATCCAAATGTATTCAGTTACAGTTTACATCGATTTCCTTTAAGTCAGGGCTGTGCTTATAGAGCACTTATGATCGAGTTATAAACCTCCCAAGCAGAACTTAGACCAAGCTTATCAGCTGAATCATATGTTTCCCTTATCAGCTATTTGTTTTAGTCAACAAGGCCATGACTGTGATCCTCTTTTAATAGATTCTGAATGTTACCTACACAATCAAAACCCAATGCCCATGCAGATGTGATCCATTGTTGTGCTTGCATTGGGTATTATATTTGCATACGCAATGGGGATTGGTGACTGTGGATACAGAATCGCAGAAGTCAAAAGATTCTTACATTTCTGAATGTACATGAGCTTCCTTTTCCAGAACCAGACGTGTAGAGGAACCAATACCTTGTATTTTTGATCACGTCTGTTTCTCTTCTCCTTAACGAAACACTTGGTTTTACTGTGACGTATGATTGAAAGTCATCTTCTGTATTTTCTCCAGTCACTATGGTGTCCCATAAGGAGTTCGAGACTGCAGGGAAAGCTCCTGGTCTGCAGGTATGGCGTATCGAGCACATGGACCTAAAGCCTGTCCCTAAAAATCTCTACGGCAACTTCTTTACGGGGGACGCTTACATCCTGTTGTACACCACCGCTGCACCATCATATTATATACACATGTGGATCGGTAAGTGCACACTTTGTGGTCAGGCTGAATGCAGTTTTGCATCACAGCATAGTCTTTGAGTCAAATGTTGCTCATCAACTTTCAACTTGATTTATATAGCGTTCTTTTTTTGTCATTATTTACTCACCCTTGTGATATTTATCCTGCATGACTTTCTTTGACAAAACACAACAAAAGATATTTTTAGAATGTTCGGTACCAACACCCATTTACTTGCATTGGTTTTGCGTCCATACAATGAATGGGAGTAACAGTTGTCAGGTAACTAACATTCTTCAAAATATCTTCTTTGTGTTCTTCAAAAACTATCACAAGAGGGTAAGTAAATGATGACACATTTTAAATTTTTGTTACAGACTTTTATCAGTTGCCTAATTTAGATGAGGAAGGATGTGGCCAGTTTATCATTTCTGTTTTTAGTCATTCTACAGAACAAGATGTTTGGTTTTGTATTTTTAAGCGACAAGTAATAACATACTCTTCCTCAGAAACCAAGAGTCTGTTTTAAGAGAGTAGTTTTATTGCAGCTTTTATAAAAGTATGACATTTTTTCAATGCTGCGGCATAACTGTGAACATCAATTCAGGTCCACTTTTGTCCAATTCAAAAAAAATGCCATGTTCCAAATTTTTATATATGAACACACACACACACACACACACACACACACACACACACACACACACACACACACACACACACACACACACACACACACGTTCCATATTTATAAAGGTTTTTGACAATTATTTAAGGAGCTATTTGCTAAAACAATGCATTTTTTCTAATATTGCTTTTATACAGTTTGTTCGCTTGAATTAAAAACCGCTTGAATTAAAAACCGCTTGAATTAAAAACATTGCTCATGTAAAATGCTGAGTGAGGGCTTTTTGCAATCAGTCCATCGGGACAGACGGAGAAAGCATTTGATCTGTTCAGAAAGTGCACTTGATGAATACTCCCTCCTTCCACTGAGGGGAACTGCTCAGCCAAATACAGATGGCATACCAAGGAAGGGTAGTCACTCAGTGTGAACAATGTGCCTTTACTTGTTTGTGTAACAAAACTTCATACAAGAGTTAGATGCCACAAGCATTTATATGTTAAACTGCATCAATACAAAGACTTGTTTGACTGTTTCGCCACACCCTAATGTAGAAAAATTCTATAGTCTTTATGCCTGCAGACATAGTGGTCCTCAAAAAATTACCTTAAGCTTTGTATAAAGTAAGGGTTTATTTGAGGACACAGAATGGAAAAACTCCTAATGTGCTCCATGTGGCCTCTCCCGGGCTTGCTTCTTATTTTACCATTACTGCCAGTTTGGCTTGGGAAGTGAGCTCAGTTTCGACTTTTTTCAGGAAGTTATAAAACATTTCCTTGGCGAAAGCATTTCAAGCAAAAATGCAGCTCCATTTTCCATTGAAATAAACAACTTATAGTTAAAGTTGCATTTTATAAACAAACCGAAATTGTTCCTTCCCATAAAATTTTTTTTCCAAACCACAAGTCCACATGTTATCTAAGGTTTCTCAAGAAACAATCATTTTGCTTCTCAAGTGTTGATTCTATCTTAAAACAGAGATGTTTAAGGTATTTAACTGATTATGAATGTGTGTTCCGCTGTCTCAGGAAACGTTTTGATCATAATTTGATTTTCTTAGGTAATGAGTGTTCTCAGGATGAAAGTGGAGCTGCGGCTATCTTTGCTACGCAGTTGGACGATTTCCTTGGAGGTGGTCCCGTTCAATTCCGGGAGGTCCAAAACAACGAGTCTGTTGCTTTTCTAGGCTACTTTAAGTCTGGCATCAAGTATAAGGTGAACATTAAATCGGTCTATTTCTGTTTATCATTAACTACCAGTGAGGATGCAGAAGGGTCTTGGTAGTTTGTCCTGATGGAGGCTGTGACTCAATGGCTGAGATTCAAAACTGTTTAGTCAGGAAACATTCTTTCCAATACATTCAGCAATTTAATTGTCCAAGAAAGGCTGAGTTGTCCTGAATGGGTTGCATTGTTTTGTTTGTTCATTTGGATGTCTATGAATTTGTTCCTCACTTTTGCTGATGGTTATTTGCGACTCCACCAATTACAGTTAACATACCAAATTTTTTGTTGTGATTTTTTGGGTGGTATTTTCCGCTATTATTTGCAGATTTATTATTTAATGCATTTTTTCTTTATTCAGCTATAAGATCTGACATCCTTTTATTCTTGTCCTTAGATTCTGTGCACACAAATTCATTTTTATGTTCTGTGAGCCAAGGTTTACACTGTACAATGATAAAATATGTCCCTACTCCATAGCAAGGTGGAGTTGCATCTGGCTTTAATCACGTGTCGACCAATGATGTTGATGTGAAGCGTCTGCTGCACATCAAGGGCAGACGGGCTATCAGAGCCACTGAGGTGGGAATGTCCTGGGCCAACTTTAACAAAGGAGACTGCTTCATCTTAGACCTGGGAAAGGTAGGGATGTCGGAATCAGCCAAACTGGTTTTAAACTATAACTTTTTCTAAGGCAGAATAAAAACGTTTTCTTATTAAACAGGACATTTATCAGTGGTGTGGAGGTGACTGCAATCGTTTTGAGCGTCTGAAGGCCTCCCAGTTGGCCATTGATATCCGGGACAATGAGAGGAATGGCAGGGCCAAGCTGCACATGGTGGAGGATGGATCAGAGCCAGAAGCCATGACTAATGTGAGTGAAGGATCTGTTATAATATCTGCCTTTTGGTTTGTATGAATAAAGAGCCACCACTATTTGTGCTTTTTTTTATCAGCAAAAGAAGACATAGATTACACAGAAAAAGTTACGATTAGGTTTACATTCTGATATTGTTTTGTTTGTACAACTGCGCACGAGTTGGCATGGACTCCACATAGTAGGAAAAATAACACGATGACCCAAAAGTTTTAACAGTTAAAAATTCTTTAATAGAAAAAAATATATAACAATATTTCATTTTCCATGGAGTCCAAGAACTGTTTTGTCTAAAGAATTCTTCCAGATATCTTAATCGGTGTTAATAAGAACAAAGAAAATTTAATTTGGAACAACTTAATGCGGGAGTAAATGATGACACAATTTAGATTTAGATCACTTTAATATTCTATAACTGAGTTTATATTCAAAAATCCCAGACTTTCAGTTTCATCTCAGACATTTTCATATATACTATTTTCCCCATGTAGTAGGATACGGAAACAGTAGATGTTGTGAGTGAAATGTTGCCAGGTTTAAAGAACAGCTTGACACAGTAGCTTGCTTGTATCTGTACTTGCTATGATGTCATTCTGCTAATGAGAATACATCCATCATGCATTTAACGCCAGAGAAGGAGTTTTGGATGCTGCTCACTCAATTTGCAGTGAGATTAAATTAACACAGCACTCACTTGCCATTAGAATGTTACAAACAAAGCACTACTGGGTCTATGTGATGTTTAATCCCATATTCTTCTTTAGACTCTTGGACCAAAATCCAGCATTGCCCCTGCCACTCCAGATGATGATCAAGTAGAAACCTCCAACAAGAAGAAGGGAGCTCTGTACATGGTAAGAAAGACTCTTATCGGTGCATAAAGACGTTGTGCGGCAGTGTCCGGCTTTATTGGGTGGCAAAATCCTCTTCTCATTTCAAGTTGCAGTATTTTACACCACAGTTTATTTTGTAGATTTCAGATGCATCTGGTTCCATGAAGACAACTATTGTGGCCCAGACAAGCCCCTTCAAGCAGGAGATGCTGTCCCCCAATGAGTGCTACATCCTGGATAATGGAGTTGACAAGAATGTGTTTGTATGGAAAGGTGTGTCTCAATACACATGAACCCAGTTAGTTCCTGTCATTAAAATCAACATAAGATCCAAGTTGATCCTATTTACTTATACATGTTGCTTGTTACATATTGTCCGTGTGTATTTAACTTTTATGGCTGACAGCAACTAGGTTTATTTCATAATGCGTGCGTGAAACTCAAATCACTAGGGCCATATTTAAATAAACCACTACGTTTTCATAAAGACCTTCCATCGTTCCACCTATGACTCATCTTTCCTTATCCGAACAGGACCAAATGCAAACACAGATGAGCGTAAATCAGCAATGAAGGCAGCAGAGCAGTTCATTAAAGAGAAGAACTACTCCAATAAAACACAGGTAAAAAAGACTTTAAAATAACACTGCAGACAATGCATTAACCTATAGTTTACTAGTATACTTTATGGAATAAATTTATTATCAAGGGTCATATTTGTCAGATTTTGAAAAACATAAGCAGATGCTAAAGTCATTAAGCCTTTTATATGTAAAGAACTTATGTGTTTTCTGATGGTTGTTGAACCTGTAGATCCAGGTGATGCCCGCAGGGGGCGAGACTACGCTGTTCAAGCAGTTCTTCTCAGACTGGAAAGACAAGGACCAAACCACTGGCCCCAGCAAGGCCTACACCATTGGCCGCATAGCCCAAGTGGAGCAAATTCCTTTCGATGCCTCCACCCTTCATGATAACAAGGCCATGGCAGCCCAGCACAACATGGTCGATGATGGCTCTGGAAAAGTCCAGGTTGATACAATTTTGCTCAGTAGACTCTAACAACTTCAATAGAAAGGCAATATAAAATTACCTAAGTCCTTTGGTCTAACAGTCCCTACACCAGAGATGTGCACACAGGGGATTGTGGGATATTAAAAGCAGGCAAAGATAGATGTTTGTTGCCCAAAAATTGGTTATATTTTTAGGGCAACAAAGAAGAAGTGTTGCGAACATTGGACATTAAATGCACCTTTATGCCTTCCTATCTCCGGAGGCAACATTTCTCCACTTTCTCATGCAGTCTGATATTCAAGTTTATCTTGCCTAACTCTACTGCAGATTTTTTATTATTTATGAATCTATACATCAAGAACCTAAAAGTTGTTTTGAGTTAATAAGCAATCGGTGACTTATTGGTGAAATAATTCAGATTGCAGATAATAGTTGATCATATTTGTTCTCCTTAGATCTGGCGTGTAGAAGGTGGAGCTCGTGTTCCAGTGGACCCTTCATCCTACGGTCAGTTCTTTGGGGGAGACTGTTATCTGATCCTCTACACTTACAAGCAGGGAAGCAGAGAGCAACATATCCTCTACACTTGGTCAGTCCTTAACATGTTTTATAAGACGAAATTGTCAGTCATTCAAAGTTGTTTGCTTCATTTAATAAAGTCTTGTGATGGTGTCATGTGGAAGTGATGCTGTGGTACCATTGGATCAATATGACATTGTGTTACAGGCAGGGGCTGAAGTGCACACAGGATGAGCTAGCAGCTTCTGCCTTCCTTACTGTCCAACTGGATGACTCAATGGGTGGAGCTCCAGTTCAGGTGAGACCACTAATGTTTATTCAAATGTTGGGTGAAAAAAATTGGTCAATTAGTATATATAGTTATGAGATTCTCTTTGCATTAGCTATCCACGAAATAAATGTCAGTCTACAGATTTTAAGCATTTATATTTTACAAAGTAAGGCATCTGACAACTTCTCTCCATCACATTTTTGTGTTTTTCATACAATGTTTTAGTTTTAATATTATGCCAGTCAAAATCGGTATGGAAAAAAATCTCTCTATTAGAATCGGCATGAACAAATCATTACTAATTGTTCTAAAAATCTGTACTTAAAGTGATAGTTCAAAATAATGATTCTGTCATAAAATTACTTAACCTCAAGGCTGTCTTAATTTCTTTTTTCTGACAACACTGACTACCTTAGGCCAAAAAAACTTTGTGTAATTTTTTGATCTGTTGAACCCAAAATAAGGTATCTTGAACAATTCTGGGCCCCTTTGACTACCAATTGAATTTTTTTTACTACAGTAGTCAATGTACCCAGACATTTAAGTTGCTAACATTATTATTATTTCAAATATCTCGTTTTGTGTTAAACAAAACCTTTAAACCTGTCAAATCCTAAGGCAATATGGTTTGAAAATCCAAAAAAATCTGATTTCTTAACTACTATACAATTTTTTTTGTTATTGTACCTATGTTTGGGCATTTTATTAAAACCTATTTAAACATTCTGTAAACTTCATTATATTTTTCCACTTAGGTGCGAGTTACACAGGGTCAGGAGCCGCCTCACTTGATGAGTCTGTTTAAGGGTAAAGGCATGATAATTCACAGTGGAGGCACGTCTCGCACGGGTGGCCAGTCCCAGACGGGCAGCACACGCCTGTTCCACATCCGCCATAGCTCCTCTAAAGCTACTCGTGCTGTAGAGGTCAGACCTATTTCCCGTTTCACTTTTGACACGCTATGAATGTAATGCATCTCCTCATCAATGCATTTCTTTTTTTCTTTGTAGGTTGAGCCCTCTGCATCCAACCTTAACACCAATGATGTGTTTGTGCTAAAGTCGGCAAACTCTGTGTTTGTGTGGAAAGGTGCTGGTGCCAGCAGTGAAGAAATGCTCGCTGCTAAACATGTGGTGGGTGTCCTCGGAGGGGGTGCCACTGATATTGCAGAGGGTAAAGAACCAGGTGAGATCCCTCATCTTTACTTTCATGTTATCATTTAGGGGAGGTGATATTAAATCTGATTATATAAATATGCAATTTTATTTTCTATTTAGCTGGATTCTGGTCCGCTCTGGGAGGAAAGAAGGATTACCAGACATCTCCAAATCTGAAAAACATGGTCAAACCACCACGCCTGTTCGGCTGCTCCAATAAAACTGGCCGGCTTATGGTAAATCCAACTCAGAAATTCCGACAGACAATGTGAAGGATCAATCAACATGGACAATATAGTTTTATAGATCAAATGGGAGAAAAATAGCAAGGATGTAGATTTAAATGAATTCAGTTGGTTTGGATAAAAGCGTCTAGCTAAAGCATTAGTTTTTCTGAGCTTCAGGTTGTAAAATGATTGTCAATGATTTCAGGTTGAGGAAGTCCCTGGAGATTTCGCTCAGTCCGACTTGGCCACAGATGATGTCATGTTGCTCGACACCTGGGATCAGGTGAGATGACATGAGTAGTGAATGTTTTCTTTGTGACCGCACAATGTAGGCTAGGATCCTAAATGCTGACTTCTCCTTGTAGATTTTCCTTTGGATCGGTAAGGATGCCAACGAGGTAGAGAAAACTGAGTCACCAAAAATCGGTGAGAGGCCAGATTACTTGATCATTTTATTTATTTAATAATAGATACGTCTTTAATCTTTATTAAGGTTCAGTCTTAACTAACTAAGATTCTCTCTATAGCCAAAGATTATGTGGCTTCTGATCCGTCGGGACGTCATGGGTTGCCTATCACAACCATAAAGCAGGGAGCTGAGCCCCCAACCTTCACAGGCTGGTTCCAGGCCTGGGACTCCAAAATGTGGGACACTGACCCTCTGGAGAGAATCAGAGCTCGCTTTTAAATCCAAAACATTTCTTATTCACATTCCTTGGCACATACTGCAACTTTCCCAAATGTTCTGTATACAAACCTTTTAAAATTAAAATTTTAAACCATATTAAACAGAAACATAAACATCCTCTTACCAGAGAATGAAAGGTTATGAGAATGAGATCAAGTGCCATGTTATAGGGAAAAAAGAAATAATTAGCTCTTAAAATAACTATAACAGACTTCCGTATAAAAGGTTGATTATAAGGGGACCATTTATGCAGGCATATGGCTTTTATATAAGGAATGGATTTATTTTCAGTTGTATTTTGTTTTCACTTGAGCTTTGATGAATGAGGATTTTGGGAATATATACCAAAGATATCTTTTTAAGTATCCGCCACTGTGATCATCTTGGGGTCTGTAATGCATTGTATAAAAAAATATGTATGTGCGATACATAAAGGAGTTGCTTCTGCACCCCTGCTCAGGGCAGTGGAATTTAGGACTTGACACGAAGAAACAATCACGATAAAATTGTTACACATTACAGATTTTAAGTTTCACAAGCTCTAAATAAAGTGGATATATCACATGGTGCTGTCTTTATTTTTTCAATAAATTTTACTGATGTTGGTGAAGAATATTAAACAAAAACATATTAGCCCAGCAACACGTCCATTTTGGGATCTATAGTTTAACATGTGTTTTGTGATTCACAGATTGAGGTTTTGGTTAATAACTGTAACTTAGAAAAAGGCCAAACTTGTCATCTTCCTGAGATCCCTCATGTAAATATTAAAATGTGTAAGCCTGTAGCACCATCAAAGGAGATGATAAAATTTTAACTCAAGATCTTGATATCTCCCTTCTGAAATTCTAAAGCCAGGAGCTAAATTATATCGAGATATTATATTGAGATAGGAAAAGTGCCTTTCTGTCACTGACAGGCTTTGCTTGCAAACATATTTTGGGGCAATCTTTTGAAACCAAGAAATGACTCTTAATCTTTAAAATGTATAATACATGACCCCATTATCTTAAATAAAGCACAATAAAACTGATTTTAATCAATTAAAAGTGGAAATCAGTGGAAAGAGCAGGTCTATTGTCATATTTTGGATGTCATTTGCAGTCTCTCACTTGCCTCTAGCACATCTTGAAAAATTGATGGAAGCTCAGTCACACATCTAAGAGTCTTAGAATTGCTTTGGGAATTTTTTCTTGCTGAAGAGAAACATTCAGTGAGATCAAACATATTCTAAGTGCACCAGAAGCTTGTTTTCTGTGGCTGGAGTTTATATTTTTGCTGTGAAATTAAGCGTATTTCATAAAAAAAACACTTTTTTGAAATGAAATTATTCATTGGCCTTAATTCATTGTCAATGTGAAGGTATGAAAAGCAATTATTTGATCAAATCCATCTTTGAATGTATTTAGCAGATGAAGGGATCTCACACACGTCAAGGGGGATTCAAGGGAGTGAAAATTAAGGAATAATTATATTTTGGGGGAATTAATAGTAGGGTCCTATTGTGACAATGTGGCCCATGTAAAGCCAGCGTGCAAAATATATATTATTTTAAGAAAAAAGCTTAACATCTTAATATCTGACTACTTTTTATTTTTATAAATAAAAATGTACCATATGCACCTTTATAAAAATCTTTTTTAATGTTCTTCTCTAATGCTTAACCTTTACCTAAAGACTATTATGGACCATGTACAAACTCTCCAATTATTGCAATCTTCAATTATTTTACAGCATTGGAACATTGAAACTTCAATAATCAGTAAAAGTTATGAATATATCTAATTTAGCAAACTTGAGTTTTGTAACATGTAATATAAATATATGTAGTAGACATTCATGTGGCATGTCAGACCTGCACCATCAGCCCTACGTGACGTCACCGGCAGTCTTCTCGGATGCAGGGCGGGTCACGTGATCGTTCCCTATGAAGAGCGCAACGTAGGCAGCTCGCCGGGGTTTGAGACGCAGCCCGTGTCGCGCTCTCAATCTCGGATAGCGCACTGCTTCACCTGGATGCCGTGATTTCCTTTCCTTCCACTTTGTCTCATCGCATCTCCAAAGGAGCCCGGTTGAAAATGGCAGGAGCAATAATAGAGAACATGAGCACCAAAAAGTTGGTGATCGTGGGAGTAATTCTGCTTTTATTCCAGGCGTTCTCCTTTATGGTCGGAGGTTTGATTGGTGAGTACTTTTACAAATCCTCCTGGATATGAAGTTCCTTGAAGATTAGTTTCTAACAATGAAAGTCTTGCTACACAACACAAGATAAGAGAAGAGAGCTGGATGTGAAAAGTTGCGGAATGGCTTTGTTACATTAGTGTCAAACATGGGCGCTTCTCTTCTCTTTGTGCGGAGGATTCCTCCGTCTGGTTTTGCGCCTTAGTTTGGGTCTCAGATGTCTTAAGGAAACACATATCGAGAATATCTTGAATCTACTAAAGCCATACAAGAGTTTGTTTGTGTCATCTACACAAAGGCAATACGAGTCTCATTGTGTCAAGATGTTATGCCTGCAAGCTCTGAAAGTACATTACAATACATATTATTATTATTATTATTATTATTATTAATATTATGATTAGCTTTTTTATTGTTCTGACATTTTAAAACATGATTTTTCTTTCAAGTCTATAATAAAGTTTGTTGGTTGGTTTTAGTTAAATAAGTTGGATGATCTAGTGCCAGTCTAATAGTCTTGTGTGAAAGCAGTCAGTCCACTTTACATCAGCATATATAGGGTTAAGTGCATATCTTATGTATGTATAACTTTTCTTTGATCTTACATCTGCACAGACAGCAAACCCACCCACCCGCTCAAGGCTCTTCTTCCCGCTCAAGGCTCTTCTTCCCGCTCCAGGCTCTTCTTCCCGCTCCAGGCTCTTCTTCCCCTTCCAGGCTCTTCTTCCCCTTCCAGGCTCTTCTTCCCCTTCCAGGCTCTTCTTCCCCTTCCAGGCTCTTCTTCCCGCTCCAGGCTCTTCTTCCCGCTCCAGGCTCTTCTTCCCCTTCCAGGCTCTTCTTCCCGCTCCAGGCTCTTCTTCCCCTTCCAGGCTCTTCTTCCCGCTCCAGACTCTTCTTCCCGCTCCAGACTCTTCGTCCCCCACCAGATTTTTCTTCCCCAACCAGATTCTTCTTCCCGCTCCAGGCTCTTCTTCCCGCTCCAGGCTCTTCTTCCCGCTCCAGGCTCTTCTTCCCGCTCCAGGCCCTCCTTCCCGCTCCAGGCCCTCCTTCCCGCTCCAGGCTCTTCTTCCCGCTCCAGGCTCTTCTTCCCGCTCCAGGCTCTTCTTCCCGCTCCAGGCTCTTCTTCCCGCTCCAGGCCCTCCTTCCCACTCCAGGCCATTCTTACTACTCCAGGCTCTTCTTCCCACTCCAAACCACCATTTCTAAAGACTCCCTTTTCTTTTCATCAGAGAATTTCCCTCCATCTTGTGTCTTGTCTATCTCTTTCTCTAGCTTTGACACCCCAGAACATCTTAGAAAGCTATTTTCCACGCTGTAAGTTCCTCTTGATTGTTAGGAATAGAGTCATGGAAAGGATGTGGAATGACTGCTGATAAATTAGCTGGTTTTGGCCCGTCTTGCCTGAGATTGATTTAATGAATAGAGATTCCTTTTGTGTTTGCCCGCTGGCGGGTGGCAATAGGGGTAATTGAGTAGACGCGCACTGTTCCCCCTGTTATTGGACATCTTAAACACGGCGTGAGGTCACCGGGCCGAAAGGCGGCTATTGTTTTGTGTGCGAGTTTTGAAGAGTGTTTGTTCACAGGATTGTGGGTCAATGAGTCATTGTAGTGCAGCTAATTTAGTTTTTTAGGAACAGGATTGTGCCTCACAAAGAGAAGAAATGTGTTTTTAGGTAACACAATTCTTTTAAAATGAGTTATAATTGTTGTCTTGTATAGAAGTGGTTCTATTGGCTTGAAATCATTGTCCTCAAGCCATAGGCTGGTTCACATTATCTCTCACTTCCTGGTCATTTACAAACCTTAGATGTCCCCTCTGAGCCAGGAAGGGCTCTGTTAATTCGAACATAAACAACTAGAGTAAACATGTCTTTACCTTCTCATGCAAATGCATCCTTTTTGTGAGGGTCACTTTACAAGTCCTGTGTTCGTTTACTGGCCTTTCTGCCTTTGTTTGACCTTTTTGCTAATGTTTTCTTGCAGTTGGTATTGTTTTTGGTACAATTCATCCACTCAAAAGTTTGCTCATTCAAACCGGCATTAATCATAGACAAACAATGTGACAATGGATTTACAAACAGTTTAAATGGAAAAATTAGTTCTGCACATGTTTCTTGAATAATGTGTCATGTTTAATTTTGGCGTTAATTTAAAAATGGAAACATTGTGACTCGTGGCTTCATGTGACTCCATCTGTTTTTTCCCATGGCATGGGCTCCAAATGAACTTTTTTACGTGGTAGTACTGGTGCGTCTAAGAAGTCAAATATGGGAACGTTTGAAAATAAATAATACTATGGCCTGTCTCTATACTTGAATAATGGTACTTTTACGCTTTAAACATCCATACAATGTTGTCTGTGTTTTTCAACTATGACTGCAAGATTTTCCTAAAATTGTCCACCTTTTTTACATAAAACACAAACACCCAGCATGTTATATAAGGGATTCTCTGATCAGGAGTTTTGCCACCGATACCAAGTAGTGATTTTTATCATGGTGACACCGAGGTTAATATTTTGAATTTTTATATAACTGATACGCAATCTCTCTCATCATTATAGATGTTGCCTTTGTCATATTTTATAGTTTTGTAAAAATGTTATCATAATTATGCGATATATGCAATTAAACTATTGTTTTAGCAGAGCACTAAATATTTCCAAAAAAACTATCATCAGGTACATCCTCATGTGTTGAAATCCTCATGTGAGATTGGCTCTTAAGATCGTCCAGTTTTAGAGATTACCAAACAAGTCATGAAATGTGATTATCGTCCAAATACAATTGATCGGTTACAATTGATCTGGAATATGAAATGGATTGTATTAGACTCCCATTTCCATTATAGCAAATATATTAAAAAAAAGGATGTTTTATTCTTAAATGAAATATGTACACTTGTGATACAGTCAGCTGCTATTCATTCAAAAAGCTGATGATTGTCATATCTCTACAGCGCCAAGCCCCACCACAGCCGTCCACTATCTGGCCACCAAGTGTGTGGATGCTGTAAAGACCAGCCAGAAGGATGAATGGTTCATGCCTTGGGGCCCGGACCAGTGCAGTAAGATCAGAGACTTTGAGGAGGCCACGGCCAAGAGAATCGAGGCAAATAACATCGTGTTTGCAGTCCACATTCCTTTACCTCACCGAGAGATGAGTCCCTGGTTCCAGTTCATGCTGGTGATCCTCCAGTTTGACATTGCCTTCAAAACACACAACCAGATTGGTGAGTATGTTTGATAGTATAACTTTTGCCCAAGGAAAAAAACAAACACGTGGTATGCTTGTATGAATACAATCTTAGGGTCGTTGCTATTGTTCTGAGAGCGTTAAAGGAGTTGCATGAACACCCAGAGGAATTTCCCAATTTTTTCACGTTGATTGGATTTCTCACATGCTGTGAGAGGACTAACAATGATGGATGGTCTGTTTTCTCTCTGTTGTTGCTGCAGCCTGAGGCACCTCAATAAGGATTTAGTCACCATGCAGGTAGGGGGGAACTTCTCAAGGCTTTGGCTTACACAATTGTAGGATATAAAATACTGGAAACTTCCAATGTGGTTTCGTTGCTCTTTAAGATATGATTTAGTAAAAGTTTATAACATCAATGTCAACATGTACAAAATTGCTGTATTATGAATGCCAGCCTGGTTAGTGATGTCTATATGTGCCAGTTTAACCTGAATGCACTTTTTAAACAGCCTTTGTTTAGGTGGAAAAGCAACTAAAATTTGTTTCGTTTTTTACAAATTAGGTTGCTATAAAACATTAAATATAAACAGTCGACTAGTAGGTTTCAGGTTAAATATTTTCTTCAATAGTCAGTTTAAGTTAATGTATCTTTGTTTGAACCCGAAGTGTTCCATGCTGCTGTCTAGACTTGTGTAGTACTGTTACCATTTAGTATCATCTGGTTGTGTGATGGGTGGTGCTCTGGAACGTCTCCAAGTTTGCCCTTTCAAAGCAGGATTAAGCGGATAACATTGGCCACTAATGAAGAGCCATTGTCGAGCTAGAGCAGTATGGGAAAGTGATCGGAACGTCAGCTCCTTCTAACAACAGGAGGGCCTTTGCTGATCATTCATGTCTTGAGAAATGTAGGAGGAGTTCTTAAAGCATTAACTGCTAGTATAGAACTTGTCTTGGTCCTGCCATAATCCTCTCCACACCAAAAGCACGTGCTTGTGCATGCCATCAAAAAAGTGTGCATGTTTCACACAGTGTTCTCACATTTTAAGCATTTCCAATAATAGTGTATATTTGAAGTCACTTTTTGTACTGTTTCAAGTACTGAGGCAGATGTTCAAATATGCTTGCGTAGAGGCGCGTCCTCAGCCAGATGTTAGATGTTTGCCAAAAGCCTGTGATCTTCTGCCAGCTGTTTATCTCTGTGCTTTCTGCTTCCTGAGCAAAACCACACAGTCTGTCAACATCTCTTTAGACAAGGTCATAGCAAGGATTTAATTAGCATTTAAATTTTAAAACATTATACACAGTACAAAAAATGTTTTTACAGCTTTTAAGTTGAATCAAGTATTTCAACTTAATAAATATTTTAACAACATTAATTAGATTGCTTTCTGTAAAATAAAAATAAAAAACTTAATTTCTCTAATGTACAGATATTTTTAGGTGTATGTAATGTATTTATTTATTTAACAAACATATATAAATATTATATATTTGTTATATAATACGTTGGTGAATTCTAATAGAAATACTTAAGTTTTTTAAGTTAGTCAAGTTCACATTCTTATTTTCTCATACACTAATTCAAACAGTATATTTGATGAATTTTAAAGCTTTAAAATGTACTCACTTTTTTTTGTAAATTGTTTCACGTTAAACCACAGTAAAAAAAAAATAAGAAATAATATTGTATTCAAAAGCCTGTTATTCTGCAATTGGAAAGGTGTTTGTGTCATGGTTGTGTGAATTCATAGTCCTCTCTCAAAACCAGTTTATAACTATCATTTCTCTGTATTACAAAAAGATATTTAAAAATGTGTTGGCCATTGTTGTTTGTTACAAACATTCTTCAAAATATCTTCTTTTTTGCAGAAGAAAAAAGTCATTAAGGCTTTTTTGATGCATCACATGACTGTCACCAAGATCACAAGCTTCATATTCAATGGGGTGCCATTGGTTCTCGCTTTCAATGTGTCCCTGGCTAAAGAAGCACAGTTTGGCCAGTTTCCAGCAATAACACAGCTGTTGAAATGGCTTAGTCGCCAGGGTGATGTGTGCTGCGCCCGGGCGGAATGTTTGTGTGTGCTAAGCCGACATTCAATGCTCTCTGGCACAGCCGGTTGTAAGTGGGGGGCCGTCGCGGACACACTGGAGGAAAGAGGACAGGGCTAATAATGGCTACCGCGTTCCCTCTCTCTCCCTCTTTTCCTCGTGCACCTCCCCCTATAAAACTTCTATGTCCAGGAATTCTCTTTAGTGCTCTCCAGCTTGTTTCATAACACAACAAGGATCTCTTTAGGGAGGTGAAGTGGAACACACAGGGCTGTGCAAAGCCATCTAAAACATGGGCCCCTTTCTCGGCTATCGCTGCTTTCCCAAAGTTCAGAGGAAATGTGGCAGAGTTGGACCTCATTTTTGTGTGCAACGGCATAAAAGTACCAGCTTGAATGTCTTTGTGTGTGAGGTTTTGATTTATTTGAATGGGCTGATCATAGATTGGGCCCATGAGTTACCTTGAACTACTTTTAGACACACTGTGCTGACAAAAGAGTCATTCATGTGTACATCTGTCGTGAATCTCTCTTATGTGTTCGGCATTTTGGTTAAAGTCTAGTAATGCCCTTCAGTCAACAGGCACTAATATCATCACCCAAATTGAGGAATTTAAAAGTTCACTCAAGATCATGCTTCTGGCATTATTTTTTCACCCTCATATCATCTGAAACCAGTTGACTTTTTCTGTTGAAAAATTATGTTAAAAGTATAGTTCACCCAAAAATGGGTTTATAGAATTATTTACTCACTCTATATGTTCCAAATCTGTATAAATATGTGTTTGGTTGAACTCCGAGAAAGAAACTGGTAACCAAACAATCTTGGACACCCCATTGACCACCATAGTAGGAAAAACTGCAATGATAGTCAACAGCACCCCAGGCTTTATGTTTGTCCTATATAATTTTAAAAACATCTAATTTTACGTTCAACAGAACAAGAAAATCTATTAAGTAATTTTTCCTACTATGGTGATCAATGGGGCCAAGAACTGTTAGGTAACAAGCATTCTTCCAAATATATTTCTTCTTGTTCATCAAAACAAAGAAATGTATACATGTTTGAAAGTTGGAACAACTAAAATGTGAGAATCCCAGAATTTTCATATTTAGTTGAACTACTACATTAATGCTGTTTTTATGGTTTGTAAAAGAAAGAACATATTGTTTGAGCATATGAGTCAATAACTTATGAAATGATTTTCGTTTTGAGTGTTTATTTAGATATTTAGATGATGTGGGTTCAACCGTTTTTGGCATTCATGCTTTTTAACTTCCTAAATCAACACATCAAATGTGTTTGTTTCTTTCTAGAGAAAGGAGCTATGGCCACAATGGATGTTCGCCTGGCCTACAGGGATGACCTTTTGGGTCCGTGGACTGAGATGGCACACTCTATAGAGCATCGCAAATTAAACTGCAATTTCACCACATCTAAGGTAAACACTGTCTATTTCCAGTAAACCGTGGCTTTAACCCTCAACAAATAATTTCCTTGAAACCTTTGTAATACAACAAGATTCTACTTCATTCTTAGACCCCTGACAATGATGGACGCTACTACGACTGTGACCTGTTGCCCTTCATGGAGGTTGGAAGCGTTTCCCACAAGTACTATCTTCTCAACATCAGACTACCTGTCAATGAACGCAAAAAAGTCAACCTGGGGATTGGAGAGATCAAAGACATCCGTCTAGTGGTGAGTTCCTAAACCGTAGAGAAAGGAAATGCAGGAGGATGCAGGCAAAACTTATTTGGCATGGGAAGATTTGGCCTTCCCTCGGCTTGCTGTAATTGGCCCACATTTCTGGACAGGGCAGTGGTTACACAAAGATGTCTGGAGTCCATCATCTCTTAGTATTCCCGAATGTTTACCTTACCTCAATTTAACTCTCAACAAATAATCATGCCCATCTATTAAGTAGCCTTAATGTGTTTGTCTCGATATCATTGTAATGCTCCTTGATGTGTGGCTTTCCAGAGCATACATCAGAACGGTGGATTCACAAAAGTGTGGTTCGCTATGAAGACGTTCCTCACTCCAAGCATCCTCATCATTATGATCTGGTACTGGAAGAGAATCACTCAAATGACAAGACCACCAGTCCTTCTGGAGAAGTAAGGATTTGCTTGAATCCCCTTGTTGGAAAAAGGGATAGTACACCCAAAACTAAAAATCATGTAATTCTTATCACCCTCTTGACCTTCTCCTGCAGAACACAGAAGATACTTTGAAGACCATTTTTAAATGAACAGCTGTTGCACCCATTTACTTATACCATATGAACACAAAACCAATGCAAATTAATGGGTGCCAGTTACCAACATCCTTCAACATATATTCTGTTGTGTTCTGCAAATGAAAGAAAGTCATACATGTTTAAATGTCACCATTTTCATATTTAAGTAAACCTTTAAACCTGGACTGTGTGTCACAACATTTATGACACTAAAGTGGAATGTTTGTCTGGTTTTATTGTTTTATTGTTTTGTGGAACAAGGAATTGTAGGCTTACATGTTGTAAAATAATACATTACATTACTTTAATAATGCATGTTAAAACTAAGAAAAGTTTGTTTTGGAAAAAATGTAAATTGCCCTTGATCTTGTCCTTCTTACAAATTGCACACATCTGCAATCCAACCATCCCACATTTTGTCTTGACACTAGCAGCCCTAGAAGCTTGAAAGCTCTTAACCCAGTTATCCTCTATGGATGATTATTTTTTCATGTCGTAAAAGCTTTGCCTAGTTGACCTCCATAACTTTTCACAAGAATGTCAAGATGGAAATCAGAACCCTTTTTATATCCCGTTAGAGAAGTCCAAGAATGTGTAATATGGGCTCCCTGCTGGCTTTCTTATTTTTGGAATGATGCCAAAATAATATGTCATGACAGCAACCATGATACACAACACTGTCACGTAGAGGGGAACATACGCTTATTTTAGTTTACATCATGGATGCTATCCAGTAAGCTTTTTCTGCCGTTGATCTAAAGGGTAAACTAATCTTACCTAATTCTATCAAATTGAAAGGACTTTTTGCACATTGTAAAATGCAAACGCGCCCGATACCCCCCATTGCATTCCATGCATTCCAACACAATATGGTCTTTCTCTGTCCTCTTTGTTAAACATGCCGAAACAATCTGGCAGGATGGAATGTGATTTACTCTTTTGAAGTCAGATTACACTCTTCTACCCTGTTTCACCAGGAGCGTATGAGCCTGTCCTAGCATGCGTGCCTTTAACACTTAAGAACAAAGAATAGCATGACAGCAAATCATGTTTTGTTTTTGTTCTAGCATGCACATTATTTAAAGTAGTCCAAGAGCTGATTCATTTGTAATAATTTGCGGTGTATGTTTTGTTATTCTTACAGGATTATCTTTGCTCTGGGAATCTCTATGACCTTCATTAATATTCCAGTGGAATGGTTCTCAGTTGGTTTTGACTGGACCTGGATGCTCTTGTTTGGTGATATCCGTCAGGGCATCTTCTATGCCATGCTTCTTTCTTTTTGGATCATTTTCTGTGGAGAACATCTCATGGTGAGAGTCTCCCCCATTATGCTATTTACTTAAAGGCACTTGATACACAGGAGAAATAAATCTAAACGTATGCTAAATTCAAAGTCCATTTTGCAATTATGTTTGGCACCACTAGTGGCAATGAGTCAACCCTACACAAACTTCTGAACCTTCTACTCGGCTTACTCAAAATGTAAATTTGTCACTTCATATTTTTATATGTAGGAAAATGTTTAAGCATTCCCTGCCTGCTGATCTTTGACAGAAGTTGTTAACTGAAAACTATTTTAAATATATGGAGGAAAAATCATGTTTTTATGGTTTAAGGTATAAGGATAAAGGAAACACAGATAAAAACACAGACACTTTGATTGAGATTTTCATGGGTAATAAATTATATGGTAAAAATGAATTTTTGTTGTTTTCTTCAAGGACCAGACAGAGAGAAACCGTTTGTCGGTGTACTGGAAACAAGTTGGACCCATTGTATTTGGTTCCTTCTGTCTCTTCATCTTTGACATGTGCGAGAGGTAATGCACTGTTTAGATTCCCACATTCTTGGAATATGCATTTGTCACTGTCCCTTGATATGAGATTTTCTTAAATAAAAAATGTCCTTATCTTGTTCTACAGAGGAGTACAGCTGAAGAATCCCTTTTACAGTATCTGGGCATCAGATGTTGGGACTGAGCTTGCTGTATCCTTTTGGAACATAAGTATGCTTCATGGAAAGAATTTGTCATCTAAAAAATAACAGTTCTGTTACAACATAACATACAGGCAAAGGAAACTCACAACAAAGTGTTTTTAATTTTAAAAAATTATGAGGTTTCAGGCTGACCATCTGCTTTACTTTATAGATTTTGCATTTAATGTGATGAAATTCACCTTAACTATAGATGACATAGATGGCCTTCATCATTGTGGCAGGAATCTGTGCATGTCTCTACTTTCTGTTCCTGTGCTTCATGGTGTACCAGGTGTTCAGAAATGTTAGTGGAAAAAGGTCAGCCTTACCTGCTATGACAAAGGCACGTC
The DNA here is from genome assembly GCA_033220385.1 of Triplophysa yarkandensis. Taxonomy (NCBI): domain Eukaryota; kingdom Metazoa; phylum Chordata; class Actinopteri; order Cypriniformes; family Nemacheilidae; genus Triplophysa; species Triplophysa yarkandensis. The sequence goes on along the minus strand of CM065664.1, from coordinate 10,127,656 downwards.
GGCTGCACTATGAAGTAAGTTGAAAACCTTATAGGCGGGGTTACACAGGCTGTTTGTGTCAATCTTATGTTAATCATAAGTATCTGTAGTGTAGAATCGTGTCGTTCATATCTCTGAAAAGTCTTTGGTATACTCGCATTAACAGTTTGTTTCCGGAAAAGCTGAGCACGAAGGCTTCTCCTGTAATTATATGCTGATGCTCAAGCTCTTTTTGATCTCTGATTGGTGCATGTGCATGATTTTACGGGGAGATGGCCAATAAATAACTTGTAACCTTATGACGGTTGAATAGGTTGAATATTTGAAAAATACCTTTGACTGTACGAGGGAGTGTATTGAACACATAAATACTACATCATTCATCCAACTCGGTTTTTTAACAAATGTAGCACATTGAACAATGCAACTCAAACAAGACTTAAGGTCTTAAAAGGCATGAAACAATATGAGACCCCTTCTTTAACACAAAAACACAACGAAGTGATCATGTCAGAATACTAGCCTTGTTTTCACCACATTTCCATTCCAGCTTACATGAGGTCAAGTCCCGACAGGATATATTTAATGTTTATACTCTCTAATTTAGGGCCTGATTTTCCGGTTTAAGTTCCTAATGTTGGTCACGCTGGCATGTGCTGCCATGACTGTTATTTTCTTCATCATAAGCCAGGTAAAAATTTCCTATTTTTTTCTAACGATGGAGAGTAAACTATATCTTTGCTTTTCATAAAGATGTTATGTGAAATATCTAAGAACTGCATTGGATGCGTTTTCTGTGATTGTAGGTGAATGAGGGCCACTGGCACTGGGGCGGGTACACAGTTCAAGTCAACAGTGCATTCTTCACAGGCATTTATGGCATGTGGAACCTCTATGTGTTTGCCCTCATGTTTCTGTATGCACCATCTCATAAACGTTATGGGGATGGACAGTCAAGCGGTAAGACTCCCATCGAGACTTTACATGCATACACTGACACATTCATCTTGTACACTCTTTACATTATAGGTTTTTGATTGATGCTTTTCCTTTTTTACATTGCATTACAGTATTTCTCTTGTAGTTTTTTACATCAAGTATTACATGATATGTCTCTAATGGCTTAGCAGTCCAGAGGGAGACATACAAGCCTGCATATATTGGCTTGAGAATTTTTGTTTTTTAAGGGTAACTGAGTCTGCATTTTGAGGCACACCCAAAACCACTCTGTATTAAAGCGGATGCATGATTCATGGGTTCTCTAATGGAAAAAGCATGTGCAACACTCTCTAAAACTCTCTTATTATGCGGTTTTCAAACTAACCTCTTAGTTAAAATATTTGCTTTTCCCTGTTACAGTTTACTGGTTATGCATTGAAAAACTATTTTTTATAAGGCTTTTGGTTTCATTTAATGCAATAGCCTTCTGTAAAGAAAGACATTCCCCTAGCAACACGTTATAGATCAGTTTGTTTAAAGACAAGCTTATTACACACAGTGATATCTTGATGCCTAGAAGGGAGAAGATTGTGATTTTTTTTTTTGGGGGGGGGGGGGGGGTGGTGGTGAATGGGCCTCTTTGGCAGCATTGGGTGTCTTTAATGTAGACCAGGCTTTCTACCAGAACTGGTGTAATGAAAACCATCTATCTAAGTCTTGACGTCATCCTTGAAAATTTCAGTACTGTTGTTCATGCCCAAATGGCACTCTGTGTTATTGGACAATTCCAGGGCTGGATCCTTTGTACGTTTCGTTGTGAATGCGACGATTTTATACTTTATTTTATGAGTTTAAAAGTTTGTTCTGTGCCAAGTGGTAAACAGTGTTGCCCTTGGCTGTGTGATTAGACGGGGTTCCAAACCAGTGACATTTTCCAGAAACTAAAAAGTATTTCCAAATGAGCTATTTATTTTATTCTGTATATATCATGCATACAATGAATACAGATTTAAAATATGAGCTTTTTAGTGCACCTTCCTTTTATAACACTGTTTATTGGTCTGTTCTATGTCAAGTACCAGACACAAGTAGATCTTGTTTTTTTTAGACAAAAATGGTAGAATAGTGAGTCTATTGGGTGTTGTAATGCTATGCATTTTCATTTCTCTCTGAATATTGATTGTGAAGGCTTTATTTTTCAGACTGATTTTAGAAGTCTGGTTTACATTTCACTGCAGAGACTTAATAAGATATTATAAACAAAAGGGTCTGTTCCTGACATGAATACAAATTCTTAGTAGGTCTGGAGTTAGTTTTTAGATTAAAACTGTGAAACATCACACATTGGTTCATAGAAAAAAAATCCCAGGCTTTTTGGACAAATTAACATCTGTGTTGTGCTTTTCCACCAGGATTTGATGAACTGTTAATGAAGTGTTGATCATGATCTTTTTTTATCATCTACAGTATGTGATCAGGGCGGTAACAGTGGTGAAGACATACAACTCACCACTACCATCACACATGTGGACGGACCTACAGAGATCTACAAGATGACTGGCAAGGAAGCCCAAGAGTAACTGTTCTGTTGGCGTTTGAAGACTTCCTGAACCTCTCAGACATTTGAACAGAACCTTTGTGGGTGCACTGTGTGGTCCCTCTCATTTCAAACACAAATTCCTGACACTAAGCCCCCTTCTCAAAGTTCCTGAACAGATCATGTCACCTGTCAAACTATTGTACTGTTGTTCAGACAAAGAACTGCTTGTACAGAGCTGTAGAAGATAAGTTGTACATCTTGTAGGTGTTGAGAAAAATATGCAGTTCATCTTGTACTGCAGATTGGTAAAGATATTGACATGAGGACCGATACAAAATATTTCTTACAAAATAGAGAAGAAATGGAAGTAAGATTTTTTTTAAGTAATGCAGCAATAAGAAATTGTTTCCGGTTAAAATAGTTTGTAGCTGTTCTTCTTGGTTTTGTCTGTTTGAAGTATTTTGTAATGCAATTACAAAACAGGAATACAAAAGGCTTTGTTTCTGTCAACATACTGTAGATGTATGCATTTCTGCTGGTTCCTCATCTGACTTCCTTAAACACTCCCCGACCAAATGTAAACACACCCAGGCAACCCATAACACAAATGACTGAGTTCAAAGGTCTTTGTGAACAGTGTTCAGTTGGATAACTTACAATACATGGAGATAGATTCAGTTTTTCATAGCCTGAACAACAAACACTACATCCATTATGTTTCAGCGTAGAGATATATTTTTTATAAAGTGCTTGTTTTCATCTGTATAAAATCTTTAGCCGTGTATCACTGTGTAAAAATAGAATTTGTACAATTGTATCACTTGTGGAAATCTGGGCTTTGTTTCGTCATGCTTTTTATGCTAATTTAAAATAAAAAATAGTTTAGATCTGTTTGCTTTTTTGTTTGAGAGATAACCATAAATACAGAAAAGTAAATATTTAAACAATAAATGTTTGATTTTAACTATCTCAAACTGATGTTTGCGTGGGTAAACTAAGATAAAAATATTTTAGATGTAATATGACTTAATTATTCTAAGTATTGTTGAGTCTTATGCAATGTTCCCCAATTTCTTAAGCACCAGATTGCCTTATTAAACACATGTTATCCTTATAGGAGAAACATTTGCTAGTTTGAGTGCATTACAGAATGCAAAGCTTGCCAACACAATTTAATGCTTAGTATGCTGCAGTTCTCTTCCTCTGGCCTATTTCTACAACACAGACAGCCTTTCAGTTGATCTAAGCCCCAACAATCTCCCGCTGTATTCTATGACCAGGTGCGGACTAGTAACCCGCTTATGTTATTCATTTTCAAGAATATAAAATTCGCTAAAATGTTATTTATAATAATATATATTGAAAACATTCTTAACACATAAAAATTTGCTATTAATAAATTGCTGAGAAGCAATTTTAAATCCCTTTACTTCTATAGGGGGCCTATTATTGCCATTAAATCATGTGCTTTTAAGGAATTTGTTTTACAGTGTCATTCTTTTGTAAAGAAACAAATAGACAAACGTTCAACCTATAATAACAAAAATCACACAACTTGTGAAAAACAACACAACTTGTCAAAAGTTTTGGGACACTTCAGTGTCATTTTCTATTATGTGTTAAGTAATAAAGTACACCAAGTTTGTTATTATGCATAAAATTAAGCATTTTTTATGAAAAATACTTGATCTGAAGGCCTCGATGTCTGAAATTGAAGACACAATAATATATTTTAGTAAACATGTTTTTCATTACAATGTAATAAAAATGTTTGGATGACCGACTGAATATTGAAGAAAGAACAGCAAATAAGAGCGCAAAATAAACTCAGATTTAAAAAGTTATTATTTAAAAGTCTTAATTAAATCTTAATTAAAAATCTCATGGTGAGGCCTAAAGAAAACATTTTCTCAAATGCAAGTCAGAAGGTGACCACACTAAAGATGATCAAACATAACATGTTAAATTTAACTTTTTAGATATAACATAACTCCCATAGTACCCTTTGTTTTATTTCATAATTTGGATGATTCTTTTATCACAACATGTTGATCAAATATGAATGCATATGTGACAAAGTGTCCCAAAACGTTTGACAGGTTTGATTTAAACCACAATATTCTGCAAGGTGAGGTATCTCCTGTACCCACGGTCACGGAAAGGGGGCGCACGATTGGGGCAGATATCGGGGGGAAAGGGGCGGTAACCAATCCGCGGCGGCGTCTTCTGTCTGCGAAAGGTCGAGTGTGTCGTCATGCCGAGCGGTGACGGTGATTGGTCAGCGTAGGTGGAAGTGTTACAAACGGTGTCATTCACAAAGTAACAAGAATTCTTCACAATCGTGATAAAGAATGAAAATCAGCCCCAAACACGGCTGACTTCCTATTTCTCGTGAGTTTTCCCGCGGACTGTTGTGAAAGCAATCTGGAGACGTGTTCTTCACAGGTTTTTGTAAGATTACACTTCGAGACTTTGTTAAAGGTAAGAACTGTCGACGGCAGATGGGATTTAAAGCATTTCTTTAGCTTGTGTGTTGGACTGAATGGGAAAAACTGCTTATTTCGGTTGCCTGGATACAGTTTTATGTGGAAATACAGTTGTTTCAGGAACAGTTAAGTCAAGTTGTACCTCAACGTTTGTAAAAATCCAGTTAAACTTCTCATATCCACCATTTAGGGATGCTCCACCACCACACCTGTTAACTATCATAACATTATGACGTCATTCTTATATAACACAAAGCATAAGTGTTTAAGGAAGTGCTTTTCAATTAGCTTCAGTTAATTGGGATTTCTTTTTATAAACTGCCATCAGGGCATTTGATCCTCACTATATGGGTTATAAAGCAGAGCTCATGCTTGGAATGTAGTATTAAACCTTTAAGTTATTTCCATTAAAGGGTTACACTCCTTCATCTCTAATGAAACCCCCTCATTTCCCCCTAAATCTTTGTTTTGTGGCCTGTGCCTGCTGCTGTCCATCCATCACTGCTCTGATCCCATTCTGCTGTCTGTTATTCCCTGCCTTGTACAGCCAGATCCTGACTTTTCTAGATAGGAAAGTTCCCTGGATTTATGATTTACAGGACTTCCATAATCCTCACAAATGTGGAGGGCAATCACATAATCGAACGTTATAGTTCCTGTAGCCTATATAAATGGATCAAGTCCCTACATTATTTGAGCTTTTCAATTAGAATCCCCCCTGTATGTAAGGGGTTAGCAAATGTGTTTCTTTTCTCGGTGTGTTGGACACGGAATGTGGTCAAACACAGAATTCTCGCTCTTAAAAGTCTGAAAGATGTAGGTGTTATCCAGCTTCTCCAGACCTGGGGTTTTGTAAACTGTTTGACAGATCTGAAGTCACTTTACTCTTTGAGTTGATCAGTCCATGTGTTTGCTCGTAACTGGCAAACTGCCTGAAATAGTTCTGAAATAAAGGGCAAAATGCTTTGTCAAAACCCACACGCTTTGGTGTTTTCGAGATCAGGAAATGTCATGTGCTCTGCCACGGTCCTGTTTGGTCACTTTCCTCTTTCTTGTTTGTTTATGATGTTGTGTTTGCGGGTGTATGACTTCAAGGGGGTCATCATAATGCGTGTTTTCCAACTATTTGAGCGTGTGTTCCTTACTGATGCAATAATTTAAACTTCTCATTTTGATTGAGATTGTGTTGTAGCCTTTCATTCGGAAAGCGAAACGTTGAAAAATATAGGCCATCTATGTATGTGTTTGTACTTTTAAATTCAAAATAAGACATTTGATTTGGCCTGCCTCAGTTAGATGTCTTACATTGTGATGGCATGACTGGATCTTTGTCTTCTGTCTGTTTCATGAACACATTAATGATTTGTTAATCGAATCATTGGAAAGATGTGCACAAATTGGAAGTCATATGGGGTTGGGACATCATAAGGCTACATAATAAATGTAATCATCATTTTTGTGAGCTAAGCACTCCTATAACCTTATTGTATGCTAAAACTAAAGGTATATTTCATCCTAATATTAAAATTCTTTATAACTTACTCACTCTCATGTCAATCCAAACCAGCATGACATGAACACAAAAGATATTTAAAAAGTATGTTGGTAACCAAACCACATTGTAAGGTCACAAAACAACAACTATATGTCTTCTTTTGAGCTTTAATTTTGTGCTTTGGGTCAAACGTTTTATTTTTTATTAATCTGTTCAAGGAAATATCTACATCATTGTGTTGAATATTGAATATTTTGTTGACTATTCCGCCTCATGCACAGACAGTTTCCAGCGAATATTTGTCCACCTTTCCAGGCGCGGGTCTTAAATTCAAACTTTGTATCAAATGTACCATGTTTAGTATTGAGCATAAATGTTAATGTGTTTACTTTTCCATCAGTGGTGTTCTAGTTCTTATGCGAGATGTGATAGTTGTAACTGAGCATTTGATTGTGTGTAGTGAAGTGTAGTGGTTCTGTTCACAAAATATCAGTGCACAAATCAAGTGTGCATTAACGTTTCAACCTTTGTTTCACTTTGCCTTTGTTTGAACTGTTTAGTTAATCATTTCAGCTTTAAATGCTTGTTTGTGTTTGCACTGCATTATATGTGAAGGCACAGAATTGCCAATGCATAGGATCAATAAGAACTTCTGAAGTCTACCTTATGTTCATCAGTATCCATAATTTCTGCAATGTGTTATTTTTCTCTGTCTTTACACATAATGAAAAAGATTTATAGAAACCAAATGACCTTGAAGTCGGTAGTATCTGATTGAGAGATCTCTTTACAAAGCATGTTTTTGCTCCTCCTGGGGATTTTTTAAAGGGACATTCCAATCCAAATTTGAAAAGGAATCACAGTGCTCAAAACACTCCGATGCCATCTATGTATCAAAAGTGGTAACTGTTTTTTTTTTGCTTTTGCTAATTCGTCAATATTTGTAATTTTATTACACTTAAATATGGGTTGTTTGATAACTCTAATGTGAGAACAAATCTGTAAAACAGATGTTCTGTTAAAGGTTCAGTTTTCTCCTGTGCCTTGACTCAGTCATTCATTTTAGAGAGAATGATTAAGTTAACTACAACTTAATACATAACTATTCACTACAATTTGCTGCAAAACACATGTTGCTATTTGTCCTCTCTGTCCCATAAACCCGATCTTCACGACTTTTTCAAAATAAGCTCATTGTTAGTTGTTATGGCCAAATCGTTGTTTTGGAAGCCAGGGCCCTGTAGACCACTTCACTATAAAAAATATTTAATGTGACTTAGTAAATATCACAAAAATAAACATTTAAACAATCTTTATAAAGTCTTTTAAAACATTTGATAATTTTTTTAAGAGGAAAAGATCAAGATAAAGGATTACAAATCCAACAGTTAATTTCTTCAAAAGTTTCATACATCAAGTTTCTGTAATGAAGAAAAAGTGTTTATTTAACAAATATGTATTTGCATTATCTGGCCAATATTTTAGATGAATTCTAATAAAAATATTAAGATAGTTAGATTTAATTTTAAACTAGCATATACATAGTAATTTCAAAGGTTAAAAATGTAAGATTTTTTTGGATGGGAATTGTTTCATGTAAAACACAGAAAAGAAAGGAGTGTTCTCTCCAATAGATGGCACAAGCAGTTCACATCTGATCTTTATGCTGTCCATAGTGTTTCAGAGCTGCCTTTTGACACAGTTTCCATTGGAAAGTGAGCATGAGGTCAAACCCATGGCACGACATATAAACACTCATTAACCCCCGACAGATGGGATAGGTGTATTTCCCTTTTTCTACTCAAATATAAGACCAGTTGGTCAAAGTTTACATTGGTCTGTATATCTCTGCTGTATGGCAATAGTGATAAATGCAGAGTAACACAGATGTCGTGGTTCAATCTGTGCATGGATACAAGACATACAATTCGATATAATGTTGACTTTGCAAAAACCTTAAGATTGTCTTAGAGGTTGCACTTATTTCTATCTTGGTCTCAATGCTGCTTTATTGGGTTGTGACGTACTTATTTTGCCTTTATTTGGTAGCGTGCCGATATCCGCGCCGTGGCATTTACATATAAGGAATTTAACAGACACTCTTATCACATGCAGTGTGCAACAAATGAGTGAAAGATTTCCCAACTATTCGTGGGAGGCATTCTATAACCCTACAGCAACCCACTTTCAAGTTTAGGTGTGTCTTACCAGTGATGACCTTGCAATATTTAATACCCTACCTGTGCAAACTTGGGCATAACTTCCTTTTTTGTACCAGGGTTCCTGCCAAAAGGACTTCCTGCTGGGCAGGTCGGGAAAGTTTCATTTCCCATGAGAGCAGGGATAGGCAGTCCTCAAGGAATCATCGCCATCTGTGTCAGATGATGAATGGAAGACATTGATCTTTCAAGATGTCTCATGCTGTAAACTGAGAAATGTTTGTTGCAGTAAACAGGCCTCAGGTGGCAGAGATTCTGTATGGTGACAAACTTCTCGAACAAAGCTCAGTGTAAATCGAGGGAAAGTTCACTGTGAGCGATCGGACAATGCAGGGATTGTGAGAAGTTTGAGAAGCTTCCTCAAAGACCTGAGCTTGGGTTTAAGAGGAAGGGAGAGGATGCATGTGAAGCAAGATTTGTAAGAGAGAAACTCTGCATGGGAGACACTCACACCCAGGGTGGCCGAAGGGCCCCATAATGTTTTGTTCTCGGTTTCTCCTTAAGCAGAATGGGGCTTGCAGGTGGCAGAGGGCTTACAAGTGCTCTCTGTGTTCAGATGACCATCTCACTTTCTTTTCTTGCTTTGACAACCCAGCCCTCACTTAGACTTGACGTTAGGACTGAAAGAACTGTTCAGTTTGGATTCACAGGTTGTCTAATAACCAGGAACAAGAGAACAAAGAAAAATAAAGCTTTTGTCAGAAAATTTAATACGTTTCTTATTTTAAATTATTCTAAATTAAGATACATACATACATATTCAATCATTATTAATAATCATTCATGTATGTTTGCATTTATACTGTATTTTGCATAAATGTTTTGGGGATTTTTGCCCTTTGTCTTATTGCAACATTGTAAAAAATTTTCATTTGATCTTTGAATGGAAAATTTTATTTGGAAAAAGTCCACTGTATACTCCCAACAATAGAGGCTTTATTTGTTGTTAAATGCTTTCTAGTCATATCCCTTTATGTGTGCCTTCTCTTTTCATTTCCTCCCTGTAAAGGTAATTTCTCTTAAGTCACGTTGTGTAACTCCTCCCTTGTCACATGCTATATTTGTCCTTGACTTTGTCTTCTTACCGGTGACTGAAGTATGTTGTATCCCATGTGTTTCGTTTTTCGGCACATAATCATAAAGCAGAAATTCAGTGATACTATACAGCCGGTTTTAAATGTAACTCAATGCAATGTATAATGCAGCAATATAAAAAAACTTTTTGGTATCAAACATTAAAGTCTCATAGATCATGTTCAAAGATGAACACGTATTTAAATTGATAGTTTCCAAAAATTAAAATACATTCATACCCAAACCCAACTTTTCATACCTATTGGGTTGGTCAGTTGTGTTCTGGAATAGCTTTTAACATTGTTCCAAAAATATCTTTATTTTGTGCAACAGAACAAAGAAATGTATACAGATTTGGAACCACTTGAAGATGAGTGATACACGACAGAACTTCGGGTGAACTTATCCCTTAAGGAGGTTTAGCATTTTATAAACACTGCAGATGAGCCTCTGCACAATACTTGATATACACCATAGCAGCATTAGAGTTATTTTCCTCAAAAGCTCGTTGTAGTTCATTTCCAGGATCGAATTTTGGAATTACCTTGCTTGCTGATAAAAGTATTTACCAATCAATAGTCTGCTTGATAATTTGTAAGATGCTCTAATGCAATATTTCTTTCCTATTTCAAGTGGCTTATAATAAAAGCTCATAATAAATGACACAATATCCTGTAGGCTTTCTTCCATAAGAAAATGGGCAGCTTGATTTACCATCCGGTGTTTTTGTGCTTATGAGTTCATGGAAGGAACTTTGATCCCCTGGTGACATATCTGTTCATGTGACAGAAGAATCTGGAGGTGTTCATGTGTCAAATTCCTCGCAGTGTGTTCATGGGAGACTGCACTGGATTTCTATGTAATACCAGTTGAGTTTTCTTTCAGATATTCATTTCACTTTATGCACTACAGACGTTATATGTGTGAATATGAGATTTTGGGAAATATTTCGTTTAAATACACTGTCACGGTTCAGACTACTTTTAATGACAACACTTCACTATAAGTCCTTATTAGCTAATGTTCACTTACAAGAAACTAAACCAATATTAACAATAATAATTGATAAGTGAATAAATGCTATTTATAGTTGGTTTATTTGAACTAATGTAGATTATGTAATGCCAACAGATCTTATTGCAAAATGTTACCTTGTAAAGTTAGTAGACTGTTTTTTTCACTGCTTTTGGTTAATCCCCAACTCTGGTGAATCTGAAGGGTTAATGCAAATTCATGCAAATCACACGTCAAGCATGCCAGACTTTCTTCCACTCAGTTTGTTTCTCATTTCAAGTTATAGCTTGTTTCTTGGTTGTTAAGCCATTTGGCATTTCATATGCAAAGCTCTTCTGTCAACTGCAGTGGTTTCTTATGACTGTGTGTACACGGTCATCCTTGCTTGGAATTTGAAGAAATGACTATCTTTAAAAGTTTGTACTGCTTCATTTGGCTACTGTTATTTTGTAACTCCCCAACAAACATGTAAGGAAATTTCAAACAGATTTAAATAGAAAGGACAAGTTTGATCCATATCAAGGGTCAGTATAATATTAAAATGTAACACGGTAAAAACCATCACCAGAACACTTTAACAGCTGCATAGCAACACCTTGGTATCCCCATTCCCATGAAAACATGTGAAAATCCTGTGACTTTTCCGCAAGGGTCATCTGTAATGTTTTGGTTTCTCCATCATTTGAAACTTGGCCCCTTATTTTAAAGCTCTACGTGTTTTTGTTTTTACTCGCAGCTTGTTTTTCTCTCTCTTTTCCTGCAGAGAAGCCCCCTTAACAGAAATATACAAAGACCCTCCCTGTAAAAACCCACACCCAGCCCCTGCCCTGTGTAAGTTTTCCCTGTTATTGAACCTGCCATCATATTAACTGGGTGGAGCCAAACACAGACCTTTGGCCTCAGAAAGCGATATGTATAATCTGATGTACTCATACACAGCCAGTGTGCCCGTGGTTCCATAAAGACGGCTTTGTTTTAGGGCTCTAGTATAACTGCAGGGCACTGTTGGGGTGAGTTTGTTGTTCAGAGTTGAATAGTTGTGCATTTCTCAGCTGCTAAGATGAATGGGGGCATTTAGTGGGAGGTGGCAGGCAGTGAACACAATGGTTCGAGTTTTATTGCACCTCTGTTGCACCAGCAGATCAGGCATGGTGCCAACAGATACGCTCAGCCCTTTAGACCACAGCTGCATCCTGTCCAGCTCTTTTTAATACAAACCACAAAAAACATAACCGCAATTATTCAGTGATTAAACTGATCCTGCCCTGTAAAATTTTCCTAAGTTGCCTTATTTTGGGCATCACCTCTGTGCTAGTTTTTCGCCTGATGACAAAGGCATTTGTTTCCAAAAGGGTGAACCCTCATGCAGCTCCTGGTTATCAGGCTGCACGCATGCTGACGTACATGAGACATTATCTCTAGGAGCTAGTGTTTGCTTTGGCCCCAGGCCCTGGCTGATAATGGACCATTATTCTAGTCCCAGTCCTGTTCTTTTCACTGTTGATTGGCTGTTTGTGGACTTGTTCACATGTCCCATTAGCTGGAAGAATCTACACATTGGCTATTTTTGACTCAGTCATTATTACTGCCTGTTAGCATGACATCACCTTTACTCCTTGTACCGCGTAAATAATGTAGCAAACTAGTTTCATTGATGCATTTAATAGTTTGACATAAAATCCTCAATTGTGCCATTTATTGAAGCAAGCAGTTCCACCATTAGAAAATTACATTCAGGAATAATACAGTCAAGGAAGTGGTTCAAATGAAAAATTAAACGTAATTTCTTCACTTTCTTTAGATTTTAGTTTGTGCCAAAAATTAAACAATCAAAAATCAAACTACTTTTTTATTATTATTTTTTCGCTAAACTATTGAATTAATGTTTAAACATTTGTTGTACAAACAACACTTGATCTGCACGTCCTGTACAGCATATGCTCAATTCTGCCGAACTGCATGTTTATTTGATACACATTTGACACTCCTTTATTCTGCATGTGCAGTGATGCTTGTTTGTCAAAAAGCTCCAAGTACAATAAAAAGTCATTTTATGAGATAAAAGGGATCCCTGGGGGTTAACAGTCATCTTTCCTAGATGTGACCTCTGATCTACATAACAGAATTTCCATAATTGCTTCCAAGGGTCATTGACAGATTATTGCAGGGGTTTTCTTCTTTTCTGCTTTAATTCTTTAATGTAGGCCTATACATGTTTGTACTGTAAAAATGACAGACAGTTATAATTTTATTTTAAAGATTTAGTATATGTAACATAACATGAAAAACCAATTCATCTGAACAACTTTAACAAAGCATTTATTTTACTGTAGCATGTATTTAATTAAAGTTTTGACTTTTCTTGTTTAGTGAGTCTGACACTGTTATACATGCATGTTATACATGTTTTTAATATCTCTTAGCATGCTTATTATTTAGTGAAAGGAAATTGACGTGTCCAAATATGGTGTGCCATACCTGGAATTTGTGCCCTGAATTTAACCCATCCAAGTGCACACACACTGTCAGTGAACTCATGCACACACACACACACACACACACACACACACACACACACACACACACACACACACACACACACACACACACACACACACACACACACACACACACACACACACACACACACACACACACACACACACACACACACACACACACACACACACACACACACACACACACACACACACACACACACACACACACACACACACACACACACACACACACACACACATACATGCACACACACGCATGCTTCGGCGCCCAAGGACCAGTTATCAGTTACTGATGGGACTCACCTCAGTCAGTTGAAGGTGGAGGAGAGTTCTGGTTATTCACTCCCTATACCAACAAACCCTGGGGGTACAGAGTATCGAAACGGGATCATGAGTCAAACACTCAAACCACCAGACCGCGACTGCCACTTAAAACCAGAATATTTTCACAAAAGACATTGCTGCAAATTATAATTTTAGTTTATTATGTTCAGAATTTTCTTCACCCAATTGTTTGTCAGCATGACTTCACGTGATTTAGTAAGTGGTTGAGTATTTGGAGCTGATAACATTTGCATAATATGTCTAGCAACAGCACCTGGTACACCTTAGATATAACCAGGTCAAAGAAGGGGTCATCTTAATCTATTCCTTAGTTAAAAAAGAAAACAATATTTTCAGTTGAGATTACATAAATAAAATACTGGTGTGGGTGTTTAATTTTGTTGCTGTAGACTGTAAATGATATTATCTGGATGCACAGTATACTTTGTGTCCTGTTATTGTATTAAGTCGTTGTGTTCCAGTGTATTTGAAAATTTGCTATATGGGGTCAGCATATGTGGGAAACGTTATGTGTACTAGTTATGTAACTTAACCCTATGGAGGGCACTGTAACACTTCTGATGTCATTATATGACAATGTCAATAGCGAACTTCCTCAAGGCAGGTAAGGATACTAATCAGGCTACTCCCTTCGACCTTAAAACCTTTTAGCCTATGTTAACACTGCAACATTTTTCTCATCTCTACATGGATGCCAATTAAATAAAAAAAATATCTCTAGTCTGGGCCTTAATATGTTGTACTATTCAGTAATCACAATAAGTGTTGACCTTCACATTGCTCTGTACTAGTAAAGTAATGCACACTCTGGATTCCAGCTGTCATTCAGGGAAAACAGGAACCTGGAAACTGATGATATAGTTACAGGAATAAACTAGCTTTGAGGATCGTGCACCTCATCCTGTCTGACGGGCTGGCTTGACCGAGAAACTTGAAAGTATTCAAGTCTTTCAGGATAGATTTGCACAAGTAGTCTAAAATATGTTAGAAATGAAGGCAGGGTATGACCAAAATGAGCCTGCCCAAGACTACAGAATGAATGCAGCTATGATCTAGATATCACCCAGCAGAAATATCACTTTATATTGGTTGCACTCCCAACATTCGTTTTGAATTCAGTTATGTACCTCTGTCCGATTAAAGTTATATTTGTAGTGTGTTTTTCCACCTGTAAGGCATTAAAGAACAAAAGTACACAGATATTTGCTTCCTGCTTAACTGTAGTTCCATGGAAGGTTACTTCATCCTTCTGAGAATGCATATCCATCACATGAGAGTGCTCCCTATTTACAGATTTATGCTTTGCATGACAGACACAAGCAGTTTTGAAGCATGTTCCAAATACTGAGAACCCTTTGAGTTACACAACAACAACAGCAACAACATAAAATGCTCCATAATTTTAAAGAATGCCCAACCTTAGTTAATATGAGTGGGTCTTACTTAATTGGATGTTTTGGGAAACCTCTTTGTAAGTCGTAGATTTAATTTACGGAGTTGTTTGTTTTGAAATAAGATGTGTCAATGCACTGTTGTCATTACCTTCCTCACTGCGTCACTGATGTTCTGTTCTCTGGTGCTTGGAAACAGGCATACCCACTCTGCTGTTTTTTTCCACTCTCCAGATATATGGTTTCAAAAATGTCCTCTAAAATGGCCGGCTCAAACAACTTGATCAATGCCAGAAGGATGGTACAGCAACTGAGAGTCGAGGCCAGTATTGAGAGGATAAAGGTAAAGAACAGTTCACAACGTATCATCAGTGATTCAAATTAATCTATTGTCTGTTGATTCTGTCACTTCTTATTCAGGTATCCAAGGCCTCAGCAGACCTCATGCGCTACTGCGGAGAGCACGCCAAATACGACCCCCTGCTCATGGGCATCCCTGCCTCAGAAAACCCTTTTAAGGACAAAAAGCCCTGCACTATATTGTAGTGCATTTATTGCACATACATTATTTAATTCCTTCTACTCAACCTTACCTAAACTTTTAGCTCATTAGTGTAACTGTGCCATAATTTACAGTAACTATATCAAGCTTACAGTATGTATTACTGTAAGTACACATAATTCAGTACTAATTGATTACCATTTGGGTGATTATTAGCATTGTACCGCTGTTGGATCTTGATTTACCACCATCCCTTGTATTTAACTAACACCATTCCAGAAAATTTTCCCATAATTCAAGATGATTTTGTATGAACACTTCAGTTCTTTCCAACAAACATTGCCAGTAGCTTAATACCTCTTGCTTAGAAACTGTCTTCACAACAAAGAGACTGACATAAATGAATTTCAAAAACATTTAAGTACATACTGGGCAAACAAAGCAATATAAAACGTGATATCACACAAGTACTGATTTGTTCTTATAGAATGCAGTAAAGCTGTGTAAAAGCACCGCAGAGTTTTTGTGATGGTCATATTGCTTTATGGGGGAAATTATTAATTTGTTTCAACTGATTCTATTACTTTACTCTGCACTTTTAATCTGCATACATTTGGTTATGATGTATTAGTTTTTATCACTTTCCCCAGCTGAATTTTTTCTTTCTTATACAGTACTTGTATTAGTTTATTAGACACATTTTCAAAAACGGAGACCACTACGGTATGATGCCACTTTGCTTGTGATGTGTATGCATGTCTTGAAACATAGGAGGGTTGTGAAACGCGTTTAACATTCAAACATTAAAAGATGTCTTTCAAAGCCTTTAGATGTAACAGAAGAAACTTCTGTTTGTCCATCCTTATGGAGGACAGTTTTGGTTGGAAATAAACAGATGCACCCTTACCAATTAAAGGAGAGTTTACTCAATAGGCAACTTTGTACCTATTTAAACACCAGTTTCAGAACAGAGTAATCTATTTAGAGGTTTGGAAAAATCCTCAGAGACATCCTCCTGATGTTCGTGTCTTTTTCTTATTCTTTTTGGTCATTTGTTTTTCTGAATCTGTGCCTTCTTGACATGTAGGATATGTACTGTACCTTAAAAGATTTTATTAAAATTGTGAGATAATAAAACTTGAAAAGACATTGCACATGTGTGTGTGTACTGTTTGTCAAAGTAAAAGTGTGTATCTTGTAAGAAGAAATTCATTATTTGTCATCAAATTATTTTTAACTTTTCCAGAGTAATAACCTTTTAGAGGTTATTTGGTGTGATCCAAGATCTTAGGCTTATTTCAAGGTTTGTGATATCCATAGCAATGAAATTCTTGAAAGTAAATTGAAAAGTAAATTTTTCACAATGACGACATAGTGACAGTATTGATCACACAAGTTATGTGGGCTGCACGTTATGTAAAAAGCAAGGAGTGGTATATAATGACGCAAGTTGTGCCTTTTACATCACAACACTTGTTTCGATACCCATGTTCTAAAAATAGCTTCTTTTAAGATTTGAAAGATGTCAGGAACAAAGCAACTGTAACTAAGAGTGCTGACGCCACTTCCATTAAGTTAAAGGTTTACTGGTACAAAAGTTGCATGCCCTCTCGTGAATAGGGTTTCCCTGCCTTGCATAACTCAAACATTAGCCAACGCTTGCTCTATCTAGTTTCTGAAGGAGTGGGTTATGCAACTGATTTACTAAAAACCTGACCTAATACCTACAGTAGATGCCTATCATGTGATGGGCATCACAATTTCTGAACCAAAGGGCAAAAGAAGTGTACAGAAGCCATTTAAAAAAAAATCGTACTCAAGCTGGACCTGTTTTAAAACTTGAGTTTGATAGTGATGATCAAATAGCATGATTTAATTCAAACAAAGTAAAACCTGTGCTAACTGTTTGTGCTGTAAAAGGAACCTGCTATGATGAATAGACCCACTGGTCACGTTACCTTCGAAAGAACAAAGGAAAGCTTGGATGGCTTTTGTCCATCTATAATGTAGTGTCATGAAGGCCACTGAGTCTAAAGTGACCTCACTGATCTGAAATAAGCTGTGCTGTGTAGCCTTGTCTGGTCAATTCTCTTGGTCTTCCTTTCGCTTTTCTGGAACGCACTAAATGAACTCCACTTGTTTGTCATGTCATGTTCAAAGTACTTTTATTACAACACACAATACATCTGCAGCGTTTGGATATAATAGTATAAAAAAGTTTGCACATAAATAGTTTTTAAATTAATATAATAGCAATAATTTAAAGACCACAGAAAAACGATTAACTTAGGTAAAAAAGATCTCACAGAATCCTAGTTTACATCTCTGAGGTTTAGAAGCAAATCCCCTTAAAAGTAGGTTAGAACATTAATACACGTATAATGATGTAATGATAATGTACTATTCAAAATGATGGCAAAGTTACAGAAAAAGGAGGCAGTTTTCCGAAAAATTTGATCTCGTTTTTCCTCCTATCAATAACTGATGTGCTTTGAAACACCCCACCAATAAATCTCACAAGATACTTAAGTGCTCACTTCCATTCCCATTTAGCTCCAGCTGACTTCCACAAAATGTCCCACACAGCCAAAAACGGCTCAATCATTTCAGATAGCAAAATCGTGTTCCACCTCCAGCTCATTCTGAAGGTAAGACCCCAGCTCCACAGGCGTCGACTACCGGTCCGTTCTGTGTTTTAGCTTTTATGATATTTTTTGAGTTTTATCCACGCTTTCCCCTTTCAGTTAGAGTCATCCTCGTTCAGGTAGGTTAATACAAGGCACCCACTGATCCATACAGCGGCATTCCCTGCAGTAGCGGTTCACTTTTCCAAGAGCGGGATTTTTCCATGTGGATGCATGTGGCACCTGTGAATGTAAAAAAGGAAAATTGTTACATCATCAAACGAACTCGTCGTTTAGTGTGGATCAAAATACAACCGCTTTTTAAACACTCAAATATAAAACCATATTCACACATAGTGCAATGAAGCTTTGTTCATTAGATGCAAATACACTAAAAAAGCATGTCATTTAATAAAAAACCGGAAGTGACGTAAGCATGTGGCAGTTACACCTGGGCATGCCCTGACAAGTTTCAAAATCGACAGGCACGTGGTGCTTAGTGACATATACATGTTTCTTCCCATAGAGACTCCTAAACACACACGTTACGTCATTAAGAACATATTTGTTCTTACAGTGACAAGGATGCAGTGAAGATCCATCTGCTCGCTCCCGTGCTTTCCCGCGCTCCCGAGGATGTGCGCGAGCCGGCGCGTGTCGTTCACGCGCAGTATGTTGATGTCATTCTCGCAGCAGAAAGCCTGAATGAGAGTGAAGTGAATCTGAAGGGCAACGTCCTTCACATCGTCGTCATCTGTGGCCAGGATGCATAGCACGACGTTATCGGGATCCCTGGATGAAACAGGTGAGATCAAGTTAGTTCAGTTCGCGAGGCGGCCGTTGCACGTGGAAAGAAACACGAAACTTACACATTTAGGGACTTGGCGGCCTCGTAAACCCCGACTGTGATACAGCCCTGCAGTAGGGCCGAGCGCAGGACCTCCTCTACAGCTTTAGATACGGACTCCATCCTGTACATGTTACAAATATATAGTCATCAAATACAGTGGGCTTCAACTCACTTATATATATATGAATACTATTCTGACATTATAGTGAAGTATAGAAAGTTTCACTGCTGCTCGTGTGCAGGACTTATGAAAGGTTTGAGTCTCGTGAGCGCTGACGTCACACTTTAACATAACAACTTGGACTATGTTGTATATATAATAAGATATATTATATAGAGACCACATATAAAATAATGTGACTATATGTATGTGTATATATACTATATATATATATATATATATATAATTTCTGTATGAGTAAATCATAAATTAGGAAAATTCCAATTTTATAAGTATAATTGCATGTGTGTATGTATGTATGTATGTATATATATATATACATACATACATACATACATACATACACTATATATATTATATACATACATACATACATACATACATACACTATATATATTATATACATGCATACATACATACATACATACATACACTATATATATTATATACATGCATACATACATACATACACTATATATGTATATTATATACATACATGCATACATACATACATACATACACTATATATATTATATACATACACTTATACACATACATACATACACTATATATTATATACATACATACATACTGCTTATGTTCCTCTAAACTCTGTTATTTTTGATTGAGTGCATCATAAATTGGGGAAAATTCCAATATTCCAAATTAAATACATATATATGCATGTATATGTGTGTTTATGTATTTATAAATATGTACTGTATGTGTTTCTCAAAATGCTGTTATTTATGTTTAAATGCATCATAAATTTCGCAAATTCCAACATTCCAAAGAAAAAGAAAAAGAAATAAAATACCTTTCATTCGAGTAATATCCACTAAGTTCTTCAAAAGTCATGTTGCACGTTAAATCCAGCCCGACCGGTAACTCTCCGCAGTAAGTGAATCCAGAGTGATGAAAGTTGTTCTCAGTGTGACTGTCGCCGGGGATCTGACGCGCGTGCAGCGGTACTCAACACATTTCATTTTCCCTGGAACAGAAATTAACAGAGTTTCACTGCACTAATCCTTATTGGACATATGCAAATAAAGAGAATGAAAACACGCTGTGATTGGTTGTCATCGTTGCACTTGCGAAAATCGACGGTTCACATTGGTTCCCCTGAGATGAGAGGGCGTGTCCGTTGGCTGACGTTGTTTTGACCTTGTTGGAAAACTTTGCGACGACATGACGCTGCATCTGGCAAACACAGGCTGGGATTTTACCAGACGATTTATGAAACATGAACAATGATGTCTCAAAGAAGTGAATCACATGATGCTTTTACAGTTACATATATGCATATTGTAAAGCTAAGTTTACAAACTCAGAAATAAGTTAACTTTATTCAGACAAAACAAAATGTCCTGTATTACAAAAGGAATAATAACTTTTATATCTATGTGACTTTTAGAAATTGCTGAAGTGCTTCAAATATTTTATGAAACCTTATAGAAATTACTTAAATTTACGTGCCTTCATATCACATGTTCTATTATTGCAGTTTATTATTATTATTATTTTCTATTATTATTATTTGATTCTTGCGTTGATTTCTGCTCTTTGTATATCATTTATTTAGCTTTTATTTTTTATTTATCCTTAACGTGTTTTCGAAATAAAATCTTAAATTTGATTTAAATTGATATGAATAATTTTAAGAAAGTGAAGTTTTTACTTAATGACGCAATTCACTGTCATCTGTCATCTGTTTGAGTGGGGACTATTTCAAACCCTACAGCGACACCATGAGGACAAATACACACATGCGTTCACGATCAGTTATTGATCAAGTAAACAAAACAAAATGATTTCTTTTATACAGATTGGCCATGATAAACAATAGGAGAGACTGTGGAAGGTTGCAGCACTTTTTGTGTTTCCTTCAGTTTGTTAGACTTTTTGTGGTGGAAAGCCAAAGTTTATAATGTTGTAAAATTGTTAAACCCACATCTCTCAGCTATTTAACCACATTGCTGTAACATGTGTATGCATGATAATATACACACAATTCATATCTGAACAGATAAAGTAATAATTTATTAATAAAAAATTAAGGAGTTCTTTCTCGAAAGAGATAAGTGTCAAATTTATAAAAACTATGAGTTTTTGAAGCCATATTAATGTGTTGTGAACCTTTTTTGTGCTCCATTAATGTTTTATGGCAAATCACAATCTTGTGTTAAAATGTATTACTAAATGCATTTTTTTGCTGTTTTAACCTAGATGTGATATATCCTCTCGATCAATCCTATTTTATCAATGCAATCCAACATGGCAATTCTTTGAACCGCTTGTTTGTTTTCAATATCAATAAACTCTTTTGATGGCCTGGATGGCCAGTGAGATCTATACCTGGGGGTAAAAATAGCACTGGACATTTGCATTCATGTGATTAATATTAATTTGTAGTAAGAGTTGAATTTCATGTTATTTTGTTTTTGTTTTTTTGTAAGACATAAACCAACACTTTTAAAACAAAAAAGCATGGAGATGTGGCTTTTTGAAAAAAATATACTTTGTATTTGTAATCTACAAGATTGTTGTCTTCTTTAACAATCATTGTTTAACATGTTGAATATTAACAAAAAGTATGGGTCCATGTAAAACATAGTTTTTGTCATTTTCATTAAACTCTTAAAATTGATTTATTTCGTTTTGAGAAAGAGCTATTAATTTCTTCCATAATATAATTTAGCAATTTCTTAATTTTACATGTGAACAGACCTGGGCCCGGATTAAAAACATCGCAAATAGTTCTAATAATTCTAGGAAGGTTCTTAGAAGCGTTTCCCCTTATATTTAAAGAAATTATCCTAGTTCGCACACATGCACACACATTTCCTAATTAGAAAAAGTAAACTGTAATACCACACTAAAACTTATAATACAACCTAACAGTTAAACAGATTGTTAACTAATTAGAACTTATTTGGAAAAAAATAATGTTTTAGTTATCCCCACAACAGTAGTCTTGACAAAATTTGCTATGTTATTTAGATACACTTGCTTAGCTACACCTTTTAGAAACTAAGATACATTTCAGTATTAAGCTTTTAATAAACAGCCAAAATAGAAACGAACATTAAAAAATACTTTTTATGTTAAATTTAACTTTACCCACAAGGAATGGTCATAAATAGCTGTTTTTTATTTCAGAAGAAGACATGGGCAAATTAAGTATGTAAATACTCCTCAAGTACTTATAATTGTTTAAAACAAAGATGACGATAAATAAAAAAAATTCAGATTGCAGAACCTTTAAAATAAATAGGCTATATAAAACCTTATGAAGCACAAAAATACTTTAGACACAGTAAAATGGTTTAACAATTTCTAAACAGAGATGTGAGATGAATTTAAACAGTGCTAGAGATATCTTGGTTATGTAAGCCATCACTTAACAGTGATTGTCGACACAAGCATAATTAACATTAATAGTTTCAGGCTATGAAATCTTCCAGTGTCTTGTGTGGTATATTTAAACAGCAATGTCAACATAAGCTGTTTAAAACTGCAGATTGACAGTTGCATTCTTATATTTAACCACTAGATGGAATCAAAGTCCTAACAAATGAATATTAACATGATCGAGCCCTATAAACTATCTATTAGTAATTGTACTAAAAAGATTAGTAATCTTATTAATAAACGTTTATCAATTATCAATCAATTATTTTACTATATCTGTAAACAAGTCAACTTAAATTGAATAGTTAAAACATAAGCTGAATTTAGTCAAGTGCTTGATATTATTTTGTGAACTAAAATATTTGTTTGCGACAAGTATCTTTCACAAATATGTGGTCTTTATCTACAAATTTGAAATGTGTATAAAAACACAACAATTAACATTATTATATTAATAATACAATCAATTATTAATACAAAAACATATGAAAAATCTATTCTGATTAGGTGAGAATTACAATTTTAATAAGATTTTTAGAATAGAATGAAAAATACTCAGTTACATCCTTAAAATAAACAGTTACATTTCTTTCTTTCCTTTTTCTTTCGTTCTTTCTTTTTTCAGTACTTAAAATCACTGTTCATTTAAATAAATACAAATACAACAAATAAACATAGTAAGGTCATTTGTAATGTACTACTGTACTCTTGATGAGGAAATTTTAAGCATTTAGCCTATAGTGTGAACACTAATTTGCTTAAACGAGAGTAAACACTGTCCATAAAACAGAATTAACAGACAAAAGTAAATATTTAATTTGTAAATATTTTAATTTATATGAGAATTCATTATGATGTGTTTTATGTAAGCTATCATTTCATGAAAATAAGCTGAAAATAATGCTACGTGGATTTTAGTTTTAATGATTTCTTGACAAGCACACGACGGATCCCACCGATAAAAACTTCAACAATAAGACTGCTGGCCATGATACAGTGTAAGGCTGATAAATGTGGGCCACTGAATAATGCCACCTAAGATATGTCTTTGTCATGGATTGATTGCTCACCTAATTCACCAGCTCACTCTCATTTATATAGAGTAAACCATATTTCCTCTAAGATTAGTATAGACACTGTCTGACACACTGCTCTGCTCAAGGTATTTGGCCAGCATAATTCATTCATAATGCCACAATGCACCCCATCGATCATTTTACTTCTTTTCCTCTGCCAATGTCTCTCTCCAATTCACTTCTATGCTGCTGGCTCTTTAATGAAGGAGGTGGACCAGCAAAGGTGCGTGGAGGCGTTAGTGCTTGTTTTGGTAGCAACGGTACAATTGTTGGACAAGGTTGGGAGGTCAGCACTGTTTTGCCTGCTGATGTATTAGCTGGCATATGCAAGCGATAAATTACCAAGCGAAGGGAGTCAATTATCCATCCCTTGAAGAAACAGGGGCTTGGTGCTCCAGTGGCCTTAGGGTCCTTTTTCCAATTGAGAGGACGCTGGCATTGCAGGAGACGGGCCCGACGGAGAAGAGGGTAGGGATGAAGATTAAATTGGGAAATGATGTGTGTCATTATCCTTACTATGCTACTTTGTAT
The DNA here is from genome assembly GCA_033220385.1 of Triplophysa yarkandensis. Taxonomy (NCBI): domain Eukaryota; kingdom Metazoa; phylum Chordata; class Actinopteri; order Cypriniformes; family Nemacheilidae; genus Triplophysa; species Triplophysa yarkandensis. The sequence goes on along the minus strand of CM065664.1, from coordinate 10,103,477 downwards.
CTTTTGAAATGTTAGTTGAAATGTTATTAGAGAGCAATACCTGAAAATGCAAATTTCCATTGGCACGTTCGAGCTATGGAACAATGACATCAGTTTCCTACAGAATCCTAAAATCTGCTTAACACATCAAAAGCAGTCCTTATTTTGACTACTACTCCTATTAGAATTGGAGGTCAATCAGTGTATAAGGAATGACACACGTGGGCTCCCTTACCAACAAGCTTTGTCATTTTCATTTGATTTCTAAAAGCCTTTTTTCCTTTCCTTTTTCTGAAGAAGGGGGTGGGGATGTCCCTTAAGAGCGTGACACTACTTTGAACGCTTGCCAGAGCAAGCGGCCCCACTGCTGACTGACATGGGTGACACTTAGGGAAATGAGGTCATTAGCTGGAATTACAGAGGGTTTTGATAGCTCAGTAATGGGTTTTAATGATAGAATTTAACACACAGCGCCACTAGGGACAGACAGCAAAAACAGGCAGACAGGTCATTTAATAAAGAAAGTGAGAGAGACCTTACTCTATGGAGTATGCTAGAGAGAGTGTGTGTGTGTGTGTGTGTGTGTGTGTGTGTGTGTGTGTGTGTGTGTGTGTGTGTGTGTGTGTGTGTGTGTGTGTGTGTGTGTGTGTGTGTGTGTGTGTGTGTGTGTGTGTGTGTGTGTGTGTGTGTGTGTGTGTGTGTGTGTGTGTGTGTGTGTGTGTGTGTGTGTGTGTGTGTGTGTGTGTGTGTGTGTGTGTGTGTGTGTTGAGATTGTCTAGAATATAATATGCTTGTGCTCCGAACTTTAAATCGGAAAACTCAAAAAACATTAGTTTCTGGAAGAGTCAAGAGGCCTATTTCATTTCTACTTCAGTTTCTTCAATATTATAATTTCTTCAGCATAAAACATTTTTAAGAAACTTTGTGCACGTGACTATGCAGAAGGATTATGTCAGTTAAATCTTTGGCATTATACCGTTAATTAAGTTCATTTGCTTTTAAAAACAAAATCTTATTTACATTTAATTGGCATAAAAACATACATTCTTTGCCACAACCAACACTTTATTAGGGTGCTCCGATCAGGACTTTTGCCACTAATACAGAGTACCAATTTATGCAGATTCTAATGCTTTAAGTTTATTTAACTAAAAAGTATCATCATGTTCGTCCTCTTGAATTGACCTCATCAAAAGATTGGTTCATAAGATCGGCCAAGTTTAGTGGTTAGCGATCGAATCCTCATATGGAATTATCGGCCAGCCAATCAAAAGCATCCCTTAATTTTTTTTAATATCACAAAGAATGGTTTTATTGTTTTATTGTGTAAGTTAGCTAACTTCCTGTGGACACTCCTTAAGTAGTTATATATACGTACACAAGTACGTTTTAATATGTGTATTTTATCTAACATACTTAATTTCACTACATTAAATCATATTTTCAAGTTTTTACTCCAGTACATTTCACAAATGAATTTATTTTGTTATTATTATGTGTTTATTCTTAAGTACAAGTTAAAATCTAGAACTTTTACATCTTATCTTTTACTTAAGTACTTTTGTTTTTTACTTTCAAAAGTGGAAGAGTATTAGATTTAGAATTTGCCTCAATTATGGATTTAAGTCAAACTTATGAAACTAAGTGGAGGTAAACATATGATATATCCTTTAAAAAATGTAGCAATTTTTTTTCCGCAAATTAAAAATATTTTGATTCTAAGTTTATAATTTTGCAAAGCAACTGTCTAGTTTAAAATCTATGGAGCATTTTAAGCAGGGAGACCATGGAAAAAATGATATATATCACCTTAACCCTCAACCCTAGCTTTTTGGTCAATAAATCTTTACGTTCAAACACTTGACACGTCAACCTGTAAATCCAGTTAAAAGATAAATACATATTTTAGTTTTTGGGAGAAAAAAGATGATGCACCAAGTCCCTGATTGTCTGAGTAGCGTTAAAAGAAGAGAAAGGTGGACTCAGAGCAGATCCAGTCACTAAGCTGTGGAAAACAGTGTCTGTAATGGTTTGTTGAGCTGCTGAGGACTGTAGCAGCCATATTTCAGAGAGTATCGATCAGACTCTGCCTATCGCCCCCAGCCCTCCCTCCCCTCTGTCCTTGATCCTGTAAAGTAATAACTGAACTCGTGTCAGGGAGGTAATTATCATTGATCTGCTGGAAAAGGTGACAAATTTCGCTGTCACAACAGTGCGTGATTCATGCTTGAGCGTTGGACTAACAGTGAGGGTCCCACGGCTAAATAGCCTCCTCTAGCTAATATACGCAGTGCAACGTTTATCTAGCCCAGAAGAGAGAGATGTGATCTTCAGTCAGAAGTCTCAATTAGAGTCAGCTGTAAGCAGTTCTTTCTTGAGCTGTCTATCTAACCAACGATTAGCACCAAATCACCTTTACTGCTTGTTAGAAACCTTGAACAACGATTGGCCTGTTGTGGCTGAAACTTTATGATAAAAGTGAGAACGAACGCCTGTATGTCCCTACAGATGAAAGTTTACAAAAGCAAGCAACTATGTATCTTTGATGTGGCAAGGAAAAGAATAATTGGCAGCCTATGTTTGGCAAAGTCTGCTATAGAGTTCTCATCCTACTTAGCTAGTGGTCCCCACTGGCAAGAATGAAGCAGAAAGTAGCCGGCATGTCAGGTCATGACGAATGAGTTGGACAGGGCAAGGGGCTGGAAGATTGCCACATTCATCATGAGACAAATGGATGGCATCAGGGCCTTGTAACGCTTACTGCCAGGACCGAGGGTGGAGAGGCTGGAGAAACAAACTAAGCCTCAGATTCCTTTTAATGTCTTCTTGATTACATGATATATACCGTAGCGGGCCGTGAAATCAAAGTTTTGGTAATCTTTCTTTTTCTAGAGTTATGGTGCAGTTATATTTTCAACTGTCTCTTCTACAATGTAGAAGGTAAATGAGTTTAAGGGATTTTACCACGGTAAGGACCTGCTGAAATCACTGAAACACCCTCACAATACAATAATGTGGTTTAAGTAACATATATACATTCTTTAATGTGATTAATGTGATGATTAGGAATGATATGAGGAGGAAATTAAGGAATTTTCAGTTTTGGGTGAACTATCCCTTTAAAATATATTTCCAAGCATCTTTACATTGAATTTTTTTTAGATATTCTATACAACATAGATTGTAAAGATTCGTTGCGAAAATGTAGCAATAGTGATATAACTTAAAACAAGACTTTAACATGTTTATGTGCATGGCTGTGATAACTTCTTTAATAATCAATACTTGACAGTTTTAATGTCAAACAGTAAAGCCTCTAGATAATGCAAAGGATATTCATTATTTTCTTGTCAAAGCATCTCATGGTACACACGCTTACACACAAATTCACTTTGTGTGACTTTCTATACTTTCTTGTTAATGGACACCCTCCCCTCACTGCTCTCTTCCCTCTCTCTCTCTTGCTCGCTCGCTCTCATTCGCTGTCACTAAGTTTTGATAGATGACTGATTGCCGAGCAGTGCAGGAAGATTTATTAGTGTTTATCCAGCGCTCGGTGGTCACCTGCGGCTTTGAGACCCGGGCCCTTTGCACCCTGAACAGGGAGGAGGATATATATGTGCGTGTGTGTGTGTGTGTGTGTGTGTGTGTGTGTGTGTGTGTGTGTCACCACACTTAAATTTACACATTCATAATACATTATTTTTTTGTATATCTGTGTGGCTTTACTAGAGGAACACTAGAGTATGCATTTAATTTTTTCTCCCAGGCTTTTCCATCTGTTTGCACCCCAGGTATTCCTAACTCACCCCATGGAAAAACAGATTAAGGTGACTTGTCCTGCCTGTTCATACCATCCGACTGTCCACAAGCGTTAGCTATAACCTGTGATTACAGGTTAAGTGTAGAGAGATTCGGCTTGGGATTAACTGTTAGGCTGGATATTACTTTGATGTCAAGACAATCTTTCTGTAGCCTTTCAAGCGATGCTAAGAGGGATAGTTGAGTAAGTCAAGGGCTTTTCTTTAATTCAGGTGTGATCTTGCAAAATGCCATGTAATTCCATGGAGCCTAACGAAATGATCAGGGTTAAAGGAAAGGTAATAACATTTAAGGTCATTTAAACAAGTAAAACAATTTTTCAAGGAAAGTTTCTAAACAGCTTACGCAAAAACCAAAAGTCACATTTAGTTTAATTTATATTCATTACCCCGGTCATGTACGCATATCTTGCGATGAAGACGTTTGTGAAAAACCTGACAGATCTTAAGTCAACACAATGTTCTACATAGCTGTATTCTTGATATGCATAGAAAGTGTTTCTTTAGTTACCAAATTTTTGATAGATATACACTTCTTTACATTTAAACACACATAGTGTGTGTATATATATATATATATATATATATATATATATATATATATATATATATATATATATATATATATATATATATATATATATATATATATATATATATATATAATTACTGTTTTACAGAAAATGATTTTTTTTTTTTGATTGATAAATGCACAATACTTGTAAGTCGCTGTGGATAAAAGCGTCTGCCAAATGAATTAATGTAAATCTATACTATGCTCAACTATACTAAGGTCAAATGGTTAAACTTTGAAAAACACAAACAGAAAAGATAACTAATAATAACTATTTAGGACAAAAATTTATCTAACAAAATATTGCGTTATAGGGGTTAGAAGGACTGCATCAATATAAATTTAAATGTAAGTTTTTTATAATTAATAAAGTGTCTGTTTGAATCAAATTGCTTGGATTAAAACAAAACCGAAATGCTTTAGTATGACATTCAGTGACTGATCAAACCAGTGTGATGTAGATCCGTAAAGCAAGAACAAATGAAGTTGTGGAAGTGTTTAAAAACTGATGCGTGTCTGAGACAGAGATATTACCGCTCTGTCATATGAGATAGCGCTGTCCATCAGTCATATTTCTTTGCGTATATGCGCGTGTGTCCCTCTCCACATTCTATATGGTAAAAGAGTGGCCCAAAGCAGCTACACGGTCTTCCTGTAACCTTTCCAGTGTGTTGCGGCTATGCTTGACGAGTGAGCGAGATGGAGAGAGCGAGGAAAAGAGAAGAGGCGAGGGTGAGAGAGACAGGCAATCATTTCTCTCTTTGAGGGCAGTGGAGCGCGGAGGCGTGCAGATGAAACCCCATTTTCCTCTGATTAAGTCCTCTGAAAATATTCCATTTGTCAGTGCCAGCGCCCTGACGTCTGGCCCCTCACAGTCAGCCGAGTGTGTCTGTTGACTATGTATCGCTGTGATTTACATCGGTCACTGACAACATCATCTACTCACTAATGTCCTCCACTCCTGTCTGCTCTCTTCCTGTCAAACCACCCCTCTTTCTCTCTGAGCACTCAACAGCCTATTTTAGCTTGATCTGCCCTCATTGCAAGGTTGGCTGCTGTGATTTCCTCAAAAAAGAGAAAAGAATAAAGGGCCTGACTCTGTCATAGTCACTCTCAATGTCATCAATTTCAATTTCCAATCTCCTCTCCTTTTTTCCTCGCTCCCACCTTAGCCAGCCTTTCCTGCCCCCTTTCTCTCAGGGAATATTCTCGCTCAGTTTTTTCCTCCCTCGCTTTCTCTGCCCCACGGCCTCACCTCAGTTCTTCTTTCTACACCTATTACCCATTACCTAGGCTCGTGCTTTCTTAGGCTTTACCAAATAGAATGTAATTTCTCCTCGTATGCCTTGCGATGTGAGCCAAATGAAGGATCATTAATATTTAAAAAAAAAAAGGAAAACGGAATTGCCTCTTACATTTGAACGGCGTGTTTGTTTCCCCCTCCTTTTCTCATTATTATGCTCTTTTACACCTTTGTGCATTTGTTTTACACACTCGCGTAATGATCGACCTTGCAAGTGCACCCCCTCCCACCCCGATGCTGAACCAAACAAAAAAAAAACTCTGGCTGCTCGGACGTGTAAAGGGTTTTAAGATTGAAATGAAGCCAGCAGCGGAGATGGGGTTTTCTGCTTTGACAGGACGCAAAACAGAGTGACAACATTAGCAGCCCTAGACAAACCGAGCTGTGTCCCGGTATGTCATTTGTAAGAGGTGCGAAATGGAATCAGCTGACAGGTTGATGAGGTGTCCCGTGCCGCCACACACCCTCACTACTTGGACATCTTCGATTTGTGCTATCTATGTACGTGTCCATTTCAATGGTCAGCCAATGCAGTGGACTGTGAAAGTTTATTTTTTGGATTTAAAACACACATGAATTGAAATTTGTGTGTATAATTAAACAATGAGTGTTTGAGAAAAAATGAAAAGGAAGCGGAGAGAGAAATTTAATTTGGAAATCAATCAGTATTCATTAGCCCACAGGGCATCCATTCATCCCTCCCTCCATCCCACACTTTCTCTCTCCTGCGCCAACAAAACGTTTCTCTAGTCAGCATGGCACCAGTCGTACTCACTGCTCACCCAGGCATTTCCTGCTTTCTCGCTGCCTCGCTCTCTAACCAAACTTTACCCCCTACACACCACCCCGCAGTTCTCATTAGCATTCTATTAGCATCTCATTTGCATGGCCTTTTTTAGAACTTCCCTCGTCTGCTTTAATTATTTTTTCTCCTGTTTGAGTAGAATGTCAGCATGGAAAGTCCTAGAAAGGCCTTTGAGATGGGTCTGTGGAACTTTAATGCCTCTGAAAGAAGTCATATGCACAACTCTCATCACAAGTTTCTATGAGCTGGAAAATATAATTATACAATAGTTAGATTGGTTTTCGGCTTGGATTCGGCTCGGTATTCCAGATTTTCGGTAACAGTACTGGAATGGAATGAAAACAGACATACAGCAGAGTATTGTGCTTGCTTTGTAACTCTTTTGATTGGTGGAGCTAAATAAAATTAAACAAATAGTTTATTATTGCATCTACATTTGAAAAAAAATATTTTGTGTAGGTTTCTGTAAAATTAGTAAATAAAATTGTTGACTGTTTGGTGTTTGTACAGAACAATTAACAATTTTCACAAACAATAAGAAGGATTGGGGCCATAATAAATGCAACTAGTGGTTAATTGGACACATTTGCCTGGTCCATTCTGTGTTTGTTTATTGGTATGATTAGTGGCTGTAGGGGGGACAGGTCGCTCAAAAATAAAAAGCGCACCTTAGTTGTTCCAAATCCCTAAATATTTCTTTGTTCTGATGAACATAGAGAAAGATATTTAGAAAAATGCTTGTGACAGTAATAGTTCTTGGACCCAATTAACTACCATGGTAGGAAAATTACTTTAAGATATTTTTAAGAGTGTAATACAAGAAAAAGTCAGGTGTACTTTTGACAACCAATTTTTCTAAGTCCTTTTCTATGACAGTTATATCTATGACAGTTATATTGTTGTAACGAAACACATTCAACTAGGTTTGGAACAACTTAAAAGAGTCAGAAATTAATGAAAGAATTTGTATTTTTAAGAGAATTTTCTTTTAAATATAGACATTGTCTTAAGATAAATGTATAATATATCCTAATTCATAGTATATCTCATTATGTAATATAAAAAAATTAAATTAAAGCTACTGAAGGGTAATTGATTCTTTGCAGTGGTCCAGAAGTTAAGTTTGTTAACACTGTTGCCACTGAAGTCATCACTAACAAATATTTTTGTTCAACCACTGTATGCTAGTCAATATTAATGACTAACGAATAATTTTGCGAATAATTGGTTGGAATGAAGTGTAAGTTAATGGTTACATTTCTTTATCTAAATAAATAATAAAACAATGTCCAAATCACTGATGAAAGGATAGTTCACTCAAAATGGACATTCTTCATTACTCATCCTCATATCTTTATTCTGGAAAACATGAAATATGATATTTAAAAGAATATTGTTAACCAACAATATCACCCCTGTTGACACACACAAACACTTTTCAAAATATCTTCTCTCATGTTCAACAGTCACATATACAGAATTTGAGGGTGAATAAATTGAAACAAGTGTTATTTTGGGCATCATATCCCTTAGAAATGACAGATATCTACAATCTTATGTGTATACAGTAATGCCTTATTTTCTGTGACTAAACTTGCTCGTGAGTGATTTTTATTCTCTCTCTTACACACACTTGCTCTCAGAGGGGGTAATTAGCAGGCTGTCAAGGAAGGAGGTAGGGTCACACAGGCAATTAAGAGTGTGACAGCTTTGTAGAGTGTGTGGTGCAGTGTAAGGTCTCTGCTGTCAGACTGAGGCCTTTTCCTGTGCCAATGTGTGAGCAAACACACTCGCAAACACACACTCGCAAACACACACACACACACACACACACACACACACCTACCAGAATGACAGGGACGTCTCTGATTGATTAACAATATCAGTTACGCTGTCTCTCACATTCATAACATTTAAAAGCAATATCCTGTAAAACAGTTATTTAATCACATGTATTTTACATGTACATTTGATGCTATCTAAAGTGACTGACATTGCATTATACTATGCATTTGTTTCCGTGTATGTGTAATCCCTAGTATCGAAACTATGACCTTGATGTTGCTAATGCCATGCAATAACTGAGCTACGGGAAATAATTTTAAAAGCTAGATTAAATGAAAACCTGTAGATTAACATTAAGGAACGTAAATGATGCAATGAGACTCTGTGTCATTGTCTTGCTGTGTTGTAGGCACGGTTACATGCTGTGCGGTAATGCCGCTGTAATTTGCCAGTCATTGCTTGCCATCTCACAGACACTTATTTTAAGCTTAACATCATCAACAGTCCCAGCGAGGAGTCGAACAGCCATCTGATGTGTATTAACAACCAAATTACTCCTAATGATCGTTATAAACACTTCACACTTTTGGTCATTTTTAACTGAACAGACCAGTTAATTGGTAAGTTGGACAATTTTGAAGAGGTTTTAAAACCTACATACCAAACAAATAACCTTTTGTCAGTGCACGGCAAAGATCCCTAATCCATCAATAACTCAACTCACTGGAGGGTATGAGATAAGTTGACATTGACTGCAGATGCAGTTTAAGAGTGTCCCCTAAAACTCCATTAAAAAAGCGATGCTTTAGTAGGTACACATTCGGCATGGTTCAGAGGGGAACGCTTTTTCAATCTCTTCACTATCATTTTTGAATATCATTAGTCAAGAGCATTCCATTTTCCATGCTTGCCAGCTCAAGCCCCAGAGAGAGACGCCAGAGAAAGTGAGAGAGTTGGGGGGGGCGAGCGAGAGAGATCCAAAAGTCTGGTGATTTATGGCTGTGTGTCTGAGGGCCGGTTCTGCAGCGACATTAGTAGCTGATGAGAAGAACATGTTGGAGGATATTAGCAGTCAGTTATCATTTCCAATCACACACGAGCAGGCGTCCACAAACACACTCCCCTCAACCTCCAGCGCCCCCATAAGCGTGTGTGACAGGCGGCGAGTCGGCGCTCTCTCTCGATGACTGGACTCGATCACCTGTGACAGTTTTGATTTGATGTCACTTCTCCCCCCTGCACGCCGTTTGTCTGAGCGGTTAAAAGGTAATTGTGTGACATTAGCATGGAGAGGGGGCTCTCGCTTTGTCTCCGAACGTGGCAGAAGTTGGGACGGGGGTGTGTGCGTATGCGGCAGTTATAAATGGCCTCCATTTCCCAAACCGCTCCGTTCTCCATTGTGGAACGTGTCGCCGCGGGGCAGGAGGGGGTGTGTGGGTAACCGGAGCTAAAAGAAGGGCTCTTGCTCTCAGGGGACACGTGGTGACAACACAGGTAGTCTGGTATCAGTCAGAAATATGGACATCTTTCTCATCATTATCTGTCTGTAGGTGCGCGGCTCTAGTTTTTTTAAACCGTGGGGTGCAATGTGTGGTGCACGATAGAACAAAAGTGAAAAATCTATAAATTTGATAAGATATTTGGATTAAAGTCAAGATTTTTTTTACCATATGCATAAGTTAATATTACAAAAAAGAACAATTATATTATTTTCATAAAATTTTATATTTGTAATAAACAACAATATATTTTTTAATATGAATATATGAATAATAAGATTTATCCATTTTTATTTCTCAAATAAAATTGAAACTTTTTTAAAGTTCAAAGCTTTAAATGTACTATTAAAAACTGCTTAAAAACACCTTCAAATTTGTTATTGAGTGTGGAATAGTGGAAATCTAGCATCATTTTCAAGCCCATGTTTTATATGACATGTTTTATGTTGAACAAATAAGAAAACATTTTGAGAAATGTCTCAATCTTTTCAATGAGATCTAGTGTTTTTTTGTTACCAACATTATTTTTTACTCTACATTTATTTTTGTGTCTTGCAGAAATAAGAAATCCAAACAGTACCATTAATGATAAGGAATTTGTGATAACAGACAAAAAGATGCATTATGTCCTGCTATCTGAATGTAATGTTCTGGCATGTTAAAAATCCAGGTTAGGTTTATTTCAAGGACACACGAATGCCCCACCTGAGAGCTGATCCTAGAATGTGAACTCAACGCCACAAAACTCTTACCCCGTTTTGAAAACCTTAATCTACATGAGCTCCAACAACTCGAATGAGCCATCACGCCACACACCGGTGTCCTATATGCATGTTCTTATCATTCTAAACTAACTGAAGCTCTATCACCCCATGGATCTTCTGACTCGACCAGACAAGCTTCTTAAATATTGATGAATTTCAATAGGTTGATTAGGCTTCTGGTCCCCCCTAAGCTTCAGGTGGACGGGTGATAAACTGTCAGCCATTAAACACCCCATGCAGAGTGTGAACAAACATCTCTAATCACAGCCTCTTAAAGACTCTTAATGAGCTGATGTAATTAGCCAGCACAGAGTAAATCTTTTCTGTCCCGATCTGTTTGCCAGGCTAATTTGTCTGGTATAGATTAGTGGATGGGAAGAGAGCTGTTTGTGTGGATGTTTGTGTGCTCATTTCAGCACTATCGATCTGATAAAGATGCAACACAGACATGTTCCTAGAGATATACTTTTCATCTGCAATACAGAAAACTGCAGCACGCGAGAAGCCCCGGTGTATGTTTATGATCCAAAACCAACCCGCTCGTACAAATCTGATAAGAGTAATAGTTCTATTGTGAGGTGATTTCTGCGCTCAAGTCCTTCCTTGATCCTGAAAATGTCCTCTTTTCCTCCACCGCTGTGGATTGTGGCGGAATAAGCCGCAATCCTCCTTTCTGCTGGAAAAAACGAGAGAAAGGAAAAATCCAAGAGGATCAAGTGCCTAGAGCGGCTGGAGGATGGAATCTGACGGCAAGGAGAGTTAACGAGAGGCCTGTCCTATTTCTGACTGCATTCCCTCAGCCGGCCACAGAGCCGTGCTAGGCCACTTCAGGCTGCTGAAAACATGATGGGCTCATCCATTTGTTTTTTTATCTCAATCCTGGATTTAGGAAGATACAAAGCTGATTAAGTGACAAAAGCATATGGGAAGATAAAGGACACTTAGATAATAGGTTTTGACAGCCTTTGGCATGGTAAAAAAAAATCATCCTCTTTCTCATTCTTCGCTCCGAATATGTTTGGTATTCTGTTTCTTTGTCAACTACTTTTGAGATGGTCAGGTTGGGAGGGAGGATACTCTCTGAAGTTGTGTAAACTAAAGAGTGCAGTGAAAAAGATGTTGGAGCTCTAAGAATTTATAATCAAAATTTAAACAGACTACATTTGTGATTATCAAAGTCATTTTTTTATTTTTAATAAAGTTTCTGATTTGTCCATCCATCCATCAGTTTGTGTTAAGCCTTAGTTACAGCGGAATTTATAAATTATAATTGTTGTCATTCATCATTTTGAAATGTAGTTTTTTTTAAAGATAACAGTAATTAATTAATTAGGATAATTTTTATAATTTTAATGTACATCTGAGATGTAACTATAATGCATATTCCTAAATTCCATGAATATACAAAACAATATTTATAAAACATAATGAAAAAAAGTTATTTGCTGCCCCAATTTTTCCGATTTGGTGCAAATGTATTTACAAGCCTTTACACAAGACGTAAAATTGTTAAATGTACATCGTTGACATCAAAATCTTAATATTTAATCCACTAAATCAGACAAACATGGTCAGTCAAAAGCTACTTGTCAGTTGCAATTAATGCTGTAGGTTTTTGTGAGAGGCAGAACAGAAAAAAACATATTTATTGTATGTCACATGCATTAGCTTGTTGAAAAAATAACCCCATGAAGATGCTTATCCACTTAGTGAAGATGGAGAGAGATAACAGAATGTGGATTAGAGCCTGAGTGTTTGCTGTTTGTGTCCCTGTTTGAGTGGCCGGGTGGGTGGGTTGCTCGGACTAGAGGAGTGAGAGAGTATTAATCCATGCTCAGTGGGAGCAGGACCTCGGCAAACAGCTCAAGCAGACAGAGCTTAAGGAAGGCCAAGCCTGAGAGAAAGTCCTAAATCTTCACATTAGCTCCCTGCGTTTCTTCTGCCGAACTCGTAAGCTCTTTTTCTAAAGGGGACCACAAACAAATCGCGCCCCCCCTGCGGCTGACACCTCCAGCCCATGAGAAGGCACACTGCCCGAAGTCGACCCACCACCCGACACCCCTTTTCAGGACCCAGTTCTTAACTCACTGAGAGTCATGAAATCGGAGGGATTTGGAACGAGATTGCAGTGGGTCTCTAAACCTAAGCAGGAGAAATAAGGAGGGAGGAACTTAAGATCTCCAAGAGTCCTCTTCCAAAGAGAAAGCACTCCTAAAAATCGCATCATGCCTCTAAGCTCTGGCCCACTTTACATATTAGTTAAACCCGAGTTCAGGTGATTTTACAGCAAGGGGCAAGACCCTCAGACTTTGAAGATTCGAGTTGTGGAATTGTACAAAAAAATGCAATTTATGGCAACAGAATGAAAAGCTTTCTCGCAGTGAAGTTCAATTATCAAATTCCTCAGTAAATAAATACTTTTCAGTAATAAACGTCTCTGGGTTTTAATCACAAGGCAACATACGTTTTTACTAACATGTTTATCAAGTCGTAGAAATTAGGCTCTGTGGCACAACAACACAAAATTATTCTGCTTCTCCAGAATTGAAATATAAATTGGATTATTGCTTCGGGTGTATGGAAGTCACGGCTCATTTGATCCATTTCTCGATGAATGTTACATTCTCCTTAATAATGGGATGTATTAAATACGGAGGCCTTGTGAATTAAATTTTTCCCTTTCTTCTGGAGCAACTATTGTCTTAGTTTGATCTACAACAGTGTACATTTCAAATTAGTTATCAATGAGCTCATCAGATCGCTCAAAAGAAGAAAGTAAAAATGTTTGGGATGAGATCTGATGATGTTGAGCAAAACACAACACAGCCAAAATGGTCGTCTTATATCCAGAGGAGAAAAAATATCAGAAAGAGACCACATTAACAGATCAAAACTTAACACATCCGATTTCACATAAACACCACAACATCACTAAATAATGAGCATCCAGTATTTAAATACCACTGCTAAACTAGAGACATCGCCCCGATATTGATCACAGAAAGAGGTCAGCACAAGCCAAGGGTTGAAATAAGTTTTGCTAAGGATGGAAATGACTCCATTCGAGAGGATGAGGAGAGAGGAGGGAGCAAAGGAAATGGAAATGAGAGAGGATGACACCAGAAGAAGGACGAGAACGGCGTCAGGCTGAAATGAAGGGAATCCATAGAGATTGTGCCGTCTATCTGCTTATCGCCCGGGGCGACTGTGGGAGTAAAGTTGCTAATGATCTCATCGGCATCAAATCTCTGCGATGTCAAACGGCAAAGAGGTACATCAGGGAAATGAGACATTGGACACCATATGTCCTGAGGTGCATCAAGGGTCCAAAGTTACTTTACAGCCAGCCAGGCAGCCAGATTAAATAGAGACAGAGCAGATTCTCACAGGATGCACAGGTCCCTTACACTGCAGCCGCTCAGTGAGCTGATGATAATAACTAATGAACTACATTAAAATCACACTGCCATGTAAGTACAAATGGTGCTTTATAAAATTGGTTGTTAAAATGATACACATTATCCTGGATACTCTTGTATTTTTAGGTAATATTAAATTATTAAATATAAAAGTCTAAGATGCCTAAATTGTGCATTTAATATTTAAAAATTATTTAATGTAAATGTAAACTTAAAGATTAAATTTACATTACTGTTAATTATTTTGGAAAATGTTGTAAAGAACGTCTACGAAAAAATATATAAAATGTGACAAGAGCTTACCTTAAATATATGATTTGCTCAGATTTTTAAATAATATAGATATAATAGCAAATGAATTGAAATCAAACAAAAAAGGATTTATTTTTAAATCAAAATGTAGTTGTTCAAAATGTAGTTGTGCATTCAATGTTACATTTTATTTTCACTAAACAAAGAAACATTTATGTGATAAAGTAAATATCTTTGTTTATGCAAAACAAATGTGTTTTCTGGTCAGGATTAGTAAGATACCCTCCAGTCAAGTATGCATGTAAGTAAACAGAGGTCAGTTTTTGAAAACATGAGTCCAGATGGACATTAGAAATGTGTTGGTCAACATTCTTACAACATGCTTCTCTGCCCAGACGTTATTACACTAAGCTGATACTGTATATGTTATGTTTAAAAAGATTAGAGAGACTAAGAAGAGAGTAAGAAAAAGACACTGTACAACACATATGCTTGTGCTTGGTATGAGGGCAAAATAAATATAAAACATTTTAAGACATGAAAAGAATATATATAACAAACATAAAAGCGTAGCTCAACAAAGTTTCTAGCAAATTATAAAGTGCCAGTGCAATTCAGAACACCCAGTTCCGCAAATTCCTCTATCCGTTCCAGTTAAAAGCTATTTATTTATGCATATTCCAATGATGACCATAATGTCTTCCTCTTCCCTTCATAAGGAGTTTTTCAGCCTAAAGCTCAGTTCTGAAAATATTTTTATGGCCTATATTCATTTACGTCCACTCCATGCAAAGCAGAAAATTCCACCATGGGCCCATAAATAAATAAATATACAAACAAGCGGATGCTCTAAATAAATGGATGCCTTAATAAGGTTAAGTATTTGGCTTTTTGAGAAGCTTCTCATATTTTTCCAAGGGCCTGGCTAAATTAATGACAGTAGATCTAATGCCATTCCAGGACTTCGGAGTGTGTCCAATACTTTAAGGCACAGCGTTAATATAGACTTTGAAAGAGATTGATTTCAACATCAAACAGTACCTTATAGGCCGGCCTCTTTCAAGCTGGTGGGGTTTAAAGTTCTGGTGTCAGCACTGAAGCTCAACCTGCTGTGTAGATTAACATAATTATAATGGGACGAATTCTGTGGTATAGTAACCATAACCGCCCATCCCTGTGTTTAGGATTGAGAGGAGGCCTGACCCTATGGATCAAGGATCAAGAAATGATGATTACCAAATAAATAAAACGCTGTGGAATCAGTTTAGAGCGTGAATTGTATTTTTTTATATTTTAAGTTATTGTGCACTCAAGGAGCCACTGTCACTTCCATATTTTTGTTAATTAATACGATTTTATTATTTATTTATATTCTAGAAACACTTTCGAACTGTGTATGCGAATAACATGGTTAAAAGAAACTTTTAATCTCCAATTGGTTACTCATCAGGGAAGATTACATTTGAACTCTGGAAGTCAACTGTGACAGCCACATGCACTTAAGTAACCCTATAATAGAGAAATTAATTAGTTTGTTAACATTAACATTTAACGTAATAGTTCAACACAAAATTAAAATTGTGTCATTATATTGTCAAACCTCCTAATTTAAATGTGTTTCGGTTTCTTAAGAAGATATTTCAGAGAAAGTCGGTTGGCAAACAGCAGCGCCGCCCATTCACTTCTGCTGAACACAAAAGCAAACAAACAACATAAATTAATTCCAGTTCCTAACATTCTCAAAAAATATATTCTGTTCCGTGGAAGAGGGTGAGTAAATTATTATTTTGGGTAAATTTTTCCATTAGAATCAGTTGGGTCTGTAAAGCACTGGACTTTTCTTGATCCTGATCTCTTATTTACTATCCTCCTGTCAAAAAAAACAAATGAACCCAAAAATACAATTTAGAAACATGTTCTAACTGTGCCACATTCCTAACCGGTTTGGTACAATGGGGAAAAGTGTTTAACCCCTGTCAATGTATATATTTCAATATTTTAATTAAAGAACAATATATAACAATTACATCACATTAAGTGCGCAGCTCCACAAACTATTTTTGATTAATTCCTTTTCAGTTCCTTATATCTAAAACATTGGCTTTTAGATTTTTTCCGGGTTATCCTCAAACATGATCTCCTCTATCCTTGTATCCCTCGAAGCCTTGGGCCCACAGCTGCTCCTCGGCATCCACCTCTCTCTTCCTGTGCTCCGGCCTCAGGCAGTGCCTGGTTGAGCCAGCCCTCTACGGCTAATCACCCTTTCCCAAGACACTCCTCATCAAGACCGCCTTTACAACAGATCAATCTTCTCCTGACAGTTCATTTAGACTGAATTAATTTGGAATTAGGGGCCATTACTGCAATTGGCAGCCACTGTTATTCCCAAGACTCTGTCTGTTATCCTCTCTGTAAGAGCGCTGGCTTTTGAATCGACTAGATAAGGTTCTTTTCTTCTTTTTTAAGGGCTGGCTTACAGCGCAGCAAAGAATTTGATTTTTACTTTAACAAAGTCATCACTGTGCCAAATTAGATAGATTCCTGATGGACCTTGTTGATTTTTGGTGTCAGTTTTATGGTCTCCAAATATACTGATACTGCCAATTACCAAGAAAACCACGATTATATGTATATGATAATATTGTGAATAATTCAGCATCCTCAAGAGCCAAGATATTAGAAACTTTACCTTGTAATTGAATTTGAAGGGTGCTGGGCAAAAAGGAAAAACACAAAATAAGAATACATAAAGCATTTGAGTAATAGCATTACTCGTAAAAAAAAAACTATTGACAAAAAAAATTGTGTTAACACTGCAAATGATTTTAGTTATGTAAACTGCGAGGTCAAATTATAATATTTTGATAGATTGTTTTTCAGCAAAATATATTGTTTATGTTTATCTTCTTGTTTTTAGAGTGATAAAATGAAATATTCAAAAGAATATAGAAAAAAATAGATCAATTTTTGAAATAGATCTACGGTAAAATATTCTAAATATCATCTTCTATCAGTTTTACTGGTTCACCTAACTTAAAAGTGGGTGTTACATTATGGCGTATAGGGTACATAGTCAGTGAGCCAGCATGCTTCCAAACAGCATGGCGACACCTTAAAAGAGCTTAACTCTGAAAGCCGACTTTAATCTCTTTTCACAACAGGTCCAGGGAATTTCTCTCCCATCAAAACAAGATAGGGAGGAGTTCACTTCAAATATCTCACCCACCACATTGGACAGCAGGACATAAAAATAAAAGCCATAGTGAATAATGGTGATAATAAAAGGTAATCAGATCAATGAAACCTTTACACAAGAACCATATATAATCTGAGTGATGGCCAACAACAGAAACAAGGAGTTAAACAAAGACTACAACATATTTATGGCTGGTCAATGAGTCACTTAAAGATTTTATGACTTCAAACGCTCTCCAGACAGCTATTGTGTAGTTATTCAGGGCCTAAAAGCTTGTCATAACACAAACAGCTCATCTGAGTGAGGTGTGAGAAAAAGAGAGAAGGTGAGAGGCTCCTGGCTCCTCAGAAGAAGTAAATATTAACACTGACACGCTCTTGTAAGGTCACTCCCAGACTGCCGTGCAGAAGAACTTTAACAGATGAAAACTGAGAACACCACCTGATCTCTCCTTAACATCTAATGAGCATCCTGAAAGACAAACATGTTGGGTCTCACTACTTGAACTTCTTTAACAGGCCCACACAGTACAAATGCATTTAAATCTCACACATATATCCAGCCTAATAGAGCATCGAAGAAAAACAGCATCAAGTACTAGGACTGTAGGTGACGTTTCTGACCTCTAGACGATTCCTGATAAGGTTTAAACATTTTCAGTCGTGAAAAAAGTTTAACTTATAATATTCTAAACATCATCTTGTATGACTTTTACTACTGTAGTAAAAGTTCTTCAAATCATTACAGATAAATAAAGACTCACAGTAAATAATATAAGCAAAGGGGCTGAACTTTAAGTTCACCTCAAACAGAAATGTCTAGAAGACTGATCTCTGTGCACACACTGTATTTATTATTTTCCAGAGACGGGGGAATTTTTCAAGAGGTTGTGAAATTTAATAGTATTTTCAATGAATCCTTTAATGTTTAGTGCTCCGGTGCTTGAGATCTGTGTACTGAACACATTTATCTAACATAGAGACAGACAGTGAGGCGTTGCAGTGAAGTCCATTGCAAGTATTTAAAGTCCATGTGTCACATTTTGACACAGACTTGATAATAATCGAGTTAACACACACTACATTGGTTTAGAGCTTAGAAGATGTATATGAGGAATCTGCACAACTGGATTTGAAGAGAGGCACAACCTTAAAACTGCTTTTTATAACATAATTGTTGTAAGTGAAAATAAAGAAGATAGTTTGGAAAAAGTTGATAACCGAAAATCAATGAAATATTGTTTTGGACACAAATCTAATGCAAGTAACTGGCAGTTACCAACAATCTGTACACTATCTTAATGTTATGTGAAATAAAAACATACAAGTTTGAAATAAAATGATATGAAGATGAGGAAATCATGTCAGAATTTTCAATTTTAAGTAATCACTTCAACAAGCAGAAAAATGATTTGTTGGAAATAAATTTTATCATGAACATTGGTTCTGCACAACTTTTTTTTAACCACAAATTCTAATCACATTTCAATAGAAATTATGTAAAAAAATTATTTAACCATTTGGAGCCAATGATGTACAAGATAAAATGAAGTAATTCGTTCAACCCATTTTTTTTTAAGATAAAGACTTAACTTGTATGTTTGTCTCATTCATTCTATTTCAGATATTCAAGGACTTGGATGAAACTAAAGTCATTTATTTAATATTTAAGGAGATTGTGATTAAAGCTTCACAAAACACATCAATTGAACACAGATATGGAGTATTAGACTTGGCCAAATCATCATTGTAAATTTCATACCAATAAGAGGCTTTCCAAAAATCTGTCTTATTTTACAATTTGTTCATGTTAACCGGTAGCATTCAGCTCATGAAAACACCCAATGATGAGAAACACAGCTTTATCTGTTTTGAAGTCACCCGCACATTTGGTAGACGCATTTGTGCTCTATTTTGTGCATTCCGTTCAAAGCCCTGAGAAAGGCTGGCAGATAAACCAGGATTTAAGACTTATTCATTATTAATACCTAGATTCATGGGTATTTGTCAGGATTATCTCAGTTTTGAGGCAGGAAAACACACTGTTTATCTTGTCTAATGATAAAATCTCACCACAGGGCATCAGTATGTAAACCAGCCACTCTGAGGATTTCTTCTTTCTCATTCAAATAAACATGACAAACCTTGATTTAACTAATCATCATCCTCTAATCTATGAATATCATTAAAATCCAGTCCCCAGTCAGGATGTCAGGAATATCAACAACAGTATCTGATAACTACAGCTAATTTACCAGAAGGCATCTGCTGCGATTTTGCATTTGCATTCGCATTCAACTCAACAAGGGTCATGACAAACAGGGTCCCTGAAGTTTTAAATAATGATGGAGAATATATGAATATTATCTTCATTATCAATGCCCGTCACAAATATTTTATCAAAGCCTATTTTCCTTACAATTTTATAGTTGCATTTGATGGCTGTCAAGTAATTTGGAGAATCTATTGACAGAAAAGCACATAATATACATAACTATGCATGAAATGGATGGCATTTTCATCCTCTGACATCCTCCATAGGGCTTCAAAAGTGATGGGTGAAGTGAGCTGTTTATTACCTCTAGATAAACTAGATGCTGCTGTTTTTGAAAAACTGGACCTCAACGATTCAACGATTAAAACTAGCAAATCTATGCAATTTTGAAAATGAAAAAAAAAACCACTTTTTTTCTCTATTTAATATTTAAACAAAAATACATTTATATTTATGCTTATCTATTAAAATAGTCCACAATTTTATGTTTTTTGTTTGAAAATGGTTCTCAGGACCCAAACTAGTAACAGTTTTAAACAATTAAAAAAGGATTGATGTTGTGGTTTGGGTCAATATCTAAACTCACACAACAAACCACTACAATAAAGTCAAAGAGACTTGAGTCTTATATTTGCCAAGTCCTCAATCCTCAACAGTAAAGCTCTAGTTCACATATTTGTCTCAAGTAAAGGAAACGTATTGAGAGCATTTATTCATCCTTGCCGTTTTAAAATGTATAAGAATTTCTATTTATTACTAACTAAAAATGACACCTTCACCCCTCATTCACGGAGGCCACAAGGGAGTATGCTAGAATATACTGACCTAACCCCCATTAGTTCTTAAAGTTACATTTTAGATCACGACATGCAAACTGTGTGTTCCTAAATAAGACACAGGGGCTTTTATAATTGCAGCTTAAAAATCCATTTGATTCGCAAACCATTGGGACAGAAGGCCACAGAGAACACCCAGCTCTCCCCGGGAAACCAAGGCCTGACTCAATTACATAAATATCAATTAGCAAGGAGCTGGGGGATTGGGGTTGATCTACCCCTAGAGAGGGGGAGGAAAATGTGGGGAGCAGCAGTCGAGGGAAGAGGCTGGGACTGAGGAGGGCATCCGGGAGGACGTTCAGCGAGGAGGCAGCGGTGTCATTAAAAACAATCAGCCGTCACATTTAATTTAATATACTTTGGTGGATTCCGTCATAGCATAGATTAAAAATCGTTTAAGTTTTACAACCCACAACACTTAAAGAAAGTACAAAATAAATGTCATGGGTAAATTTAATTTGGCAAGCAATACTGAAATCTGTGTTACTTGAATTTATTTATCAAAATATTTAGGAGTGATAGGAGTGATAGGAGATATTTGTGAGAGGAAGTCCAGAGCAATTCATGTCAAATGCCTCATCATAATTTCATGGAATGCCCAAAAATGGAATCATATAGCATTGTTGGTTGAGGCGAGAAGGCTTTACCCCCGCTGGTGGGACCCTCTCTTTTTTAATAAGAGTTAATAAGAGTTAAGAGGATTATGAACAGTATTGGACCGCGGCTGATAGTGTTGTGAGCATGGGACAGATTTTCTGGTCACTACTTGTGTATTAATAACTGATCAACATTAAAGTCTTTATACTTTACAGTTTGAGGGATCTGGTCCAAAATAAACCACTCTGGATCATTGTAATACGGACCATTGGATGCCATTTTGGAGTTCAGTGGGACACACACTTTGGGAGTCAGTGGATGTGATGCGTCTGTGAGGTGTCAGAAAATCCAAAAGCCATTAATCCACAGCTCTGGGTGGGTGAGATTGCAGAATCTAGTCCAAGTATAGATGGTGTGAGGTGTAGGGTATTGGAAGAAATCATGAAGAAATTAGGCATGACTCCATACGTAAAATTTCTCTATCAGTTCATGGTCTGGGATTTGGTGACATTAAGGTCTCTCCTAAGCATATGTAGCATGCTTAGACTTCTCTCAGGGCTGTTCATGGAGTTCAAACATTATATTTCATAGGAAGGGATGTCACACATGCTGTTTCAAATTTACTACAGATTTGGTCAATATGGATCTGCATGTATCATATTCTGACTGTTTAGTATTGAAAGATGGGCAAAAATGGATGTTTGGACTCATTCAGGCTTTATGAGGTATGGTTAACACAGAATTCTAAAAACTTTGAATTACTAGTTTTTACCAGGCTCTGGGTTTTCCATGCTTCTCTTACATGCACTTTCCTATACCAATACAACTTGGACTTAAACAAAACTGAAAACTTAAAACATTTTAGAAAAATCATAGAATGTACAAACCTGTGTGCTTGTACACATTTAGACAGCTGGTCTTTTATTTAGAAATAAAAAAATTCAGTTTAAATTTATCATTTTCATTAATCATAATCCTATTGGGTTGTTCTGATTTTGTAAACAGGACCTCAAAATACATCGATCTATATATAAAACAATATAGAAGTTCTAGCACAAGAAACCGTTTTTCTAAAACCTTTTTTAAATCTGTTTTTGCAAATATATAAAATGTATTCATCTAGCTGATATTTTTTTTCTTATGTGACCAAATAAAAGATAATTTAACAAATTCTCTAACATTTTAGCATCACTCCACACTCACCTTTCTAAATATCCAAAGGCTTCCAATTTTTTACAAGTCTAATTCCGTTATTCATATAGCACTTTAAACAATTCTATCAAGAAAGCTTTTCAGAAAAAGATGTCAAACAGGGTTCCAGTCAGTTATAAACACATATATTTTTAATGAGCATTTTAAGAGAAGCCACATAGAACTGCTGAAAACCCCCTTTCCCTCAGACAAATACACTGAAAGTATGCAAGCATCTCCCCTCTGTTTGGATACGGTCACTCAGTGCTGCAGGTTGAGTGGTGAGGCGGTAAATATGAGCTCAGAGAAAGTGTGATATGACACTAATCAGCTTGTGTGGTGCAATTCTCCAGCGCTCCCAACTGAGGCCACGCTCTCTCAAAAGCAGTAAACTAGGGCCATGACAAACTGTATTTAGCAGAGCAGGTGCCATGACCAACTGAGCCACGTGTCTGGTGCGAGCAATTCATAATGCAACAAGTGTATGAAAAATTAGACATTTGTGTGATCAAAAACCTTACTGAAGGCAAATAATGTCCAACCTTTAATACAAAATGGAACTTGTTTTATAGTAATACTCTCAATTTATTAAATTTAAAAAAATGTAATCCTTCTATCAAATGGCCCTTCTATTGAATACAAGAAAAATTCAAGTCACAAGGTTTCCCATCTTGATGCTGTGGCAATTATTGCCATTTTAAAGCTCAAGAAAACAATCCTCTGTTTGGTTTTGTTGTCCAACGGCTGAAGTCCTGTGCTCTATTACTGCTTATCTGTCACGCCTTAAGCGTTTCCTACCTGTCTACATTTTTTTCCGCTGCTGTAAGCTCAAAATCACTCCGCATCGATCGGCCCATATCCTCTGAGTCCCTCCTGTCTCACTTGCTAATTCTCCCTTTTGCCCCTTTCATCCGGATCGAGCACGATGAGGTGGCGGAAAAAAAGAAATCAATAACAGGGCCAAGTGGGAGAGGTCAAAGTTCAACAGGGTTTCTGACTGATGTGTCAAGAAGGCCTGGACTTTGAAACAAGAAGCAGGAGGAGAGGCCATGGCACGAGCCCGGCGGCTGCCTAGATGGAGATGAAATTTACAGGCTTCGATCGGACCGGTGTGTGTTGGTGAAGGGATATTAGAGAAGGGTTTAAAGGGTTATCAGATCAGCCCCATTAGAGTGCGTCAGGGAGGGCTTTGTCTGGCCCTGGGCCAACATGTGTCAGAGATGAGGGCAAATGACAATGTCAGGAAAAACACCTAACATGTACTGATGCCCTCTGAAGGATTCATATTGGATAATGACTGTGTTTGGAAGAGTAAAAGTATAGAAGAGTGAAAACATTTGCAAATTTAAAGAGGTGCAAATGTCAAACTATTGTACTTCAATCTACTTTCTTCATTGTTTTTTTGGCTTTGTGTTTGTGTATGCAACATTTTAATGCAATTATATATTTTATTATATATCTTTAAACTATCAATATATATTTTTAATATTCAGACCAATTGTTGATATAATCACTCAAACAAAAACTAATGAGGTATTTTTAATGTTTAAAAACTAAATATACTTAAATACATTATTTTTAATTTATATGTTCACACACACACACACACACACACACACACACACACACACACACACACACACACACACACACACACACACACACACACACACACACACACACACACACACACACACACACACACACACACACACACACACCCGTACAATAATAAAAGAGGAGGCAGACAGGTACAATAATAAATAAATATGCAATAAATATGGTGTTGAATTTTAAATATTTTCAAATATTCAAATATTTTATTAAAAGCATTTTGGATAGGAAATCTCCAAAAGCATGAAATCTAAATTATTTATCATTTTCTAAAATACAACTTGGAATATCATTATATCACATAAAATCTCATACTATCATTTTCAACCCCACACTATATAAAAACCAAAATTCCCAATATTTATTTTACTCAGGAATGATCATATTTAATTGTACTGAACCACTTATTTCCCCAAATGCACCAGACAGTAAAATCACCATTTATGTTCAAATGAGAGATTAATTTAATTCCACACATGCCCCCCTGGAACAGAGCCTCTTCCGTGCTCAAATATAAAACTGTAATCATTCATTGTAATCTCTGTAGTGCTGTATAATCGCAGGGCTTTTCCATAGAGGCATTAACTCATTTTTCTCTCAATGTGCTTATACATGAGTGTGTATGCGTGTGTGCGAGAGGGAGGTTGCCTTGAAAGCAAATTAACTGCCGGTTAAATGACTGACATCTTCATGATACGGGTAATTATCACCACTGATGTTTTCTGACGGGTTGAACAGATCTACTCAACGCCTCTCTTCCTGAGGGATGCTCTGTTAAATGAAGAAAGGAGGATGACAATACATGCCACCTATACACACACGCACACAAAAAAGGTTTCAGTAGCTTCTGCGATTTATGGAGAATAATACAGAAGGACATATTTAGATTTTTTGTGTGTAGAATGCCCTGGTCCTCATTGTTCACTGTCATACTGTCAGCAGAAGTGGGCTTGAAGTATATTATGTTAGCGATGATTTGATCACATTTCGCGAAGACCTCTTCATTCAACAGGAACGGAGGAGTGTATGTGAGTTCATAAATAGGTGGTGGTCTGGTGTGGTTGGGGAGGAATCCATTTGCAATTTAAATGGAAATTTAATGATCCCACGGAGGCAGTGAATTAGCCCCCTGATCAATTGATCATGTCAAGGACAAATAGGTAAACAAACATGTCCATTAATTCTGGCCCTCCCTCTGTCCTTACGTCTCCTCCCTGCTGGGGAAGAGTGTTGGAGGATTACCAGGGAAGAGGAGCAGGAGGCGAGGGGGAGGTACAGGAGCTAACAAGGCCCTGACAAGCTCCCAGCCACTGAGGGGGAATGTCACTTCATTCCCATCCCACCGGGACGGACCAGCCCACCTCTTTACATGGGCAGTTGGGCCCAGCAAGCCTCCGTTCACCAGCGCAGAGTGAACAAATAAAAAGAGGGCCACAGGGATAGAGACAGAGGGGGACAGGTGGAGGTTTCTTGGATGTGGCGATGTCACAAGACTCACTGACAAGTCTTGACCAATCAGGATCCGGAGCTGTGCTTTAGTGTAGATGGAGAACAGCTGTCTCTGTGCCAACTCTCCAATGACTGATCACCAACGTTCAATGAATATTGGTTACAGTGACAGCAGCACATGCCACCCGGCATCTGTTTGAGACTGAATGACTGTGCATGTAGATCTTTGCCAACATTCACTCCTTACTGTGACAGTGAGCACATAAAAAAATCTAATTCTCTTACTCAGTAAAAATATTACCTGTGCAACAAACAAAACAAAATTTTTTATATATTGCAGATGGGAACACATCAACTTTCTTGGTAAGAACTGGCTTAATTTTTGTTCGCTAGGACAAAGCCTCTATACACAACTGATTTCGCAAAATAATTAGTTTTCCTCATTCGCAAAAACAGCATTTAAGTTTTAAATAGAAAAGGTCAGAGGTGAAATAAACAATTAGCACAGAATTAAATGCTGTAATTCCCTTGAATACGCATTGATCATTCCTTATCAGACAATTTAAACCCTCTAATGTGAAATCTTTTTGCAAACATTATCTTTTCCAATTGTCTCGGCTAATTTGCTTATTAAGACAGAGATGAAGAGTTTTTACAGCAGGATTTTATTGAAAGTCTATCCCGGCATTTTAACTACACTAAATAGCTCTAGCCAAAGTCAATGGGACTCAAAGAAAATGACATTCCATTGGTTCTTTTGGAATAAGAACAAAATCTTAATATAAAACAAGCTGATAGTTTGTTCACTGTTATCTTAAAAAGTGGTAGAGATCTGATATTGTAGAGTCTGTGTGTCTAATGAGCATAACACAATGCATGTCATCGTAATTTTTAAAATCTCTGAAAAATCTTCTTCACAGCACTGTCTAAAAATCATTTTGGTTGCACAAAGAACCATTTTGTCAAAAGTCATTTGAAGAATCATCTCTTTCTTATTTTTTATAATCTGAAGAATTTCAGAAGAACCTTTTGGGTTCCTCTGATGTTCTTCAAAACATTTAGACCAAAAAGTTCTTCTATGGCAAGAAATATTTTGTCTAACAGTTTCATTATGATCTGATTTCTAAAGAGGTATTTTTGGGTGTCCCCATCAATGAAAAAGGATTCCTTTACACCTTTAATTTCCTCCACCTTGAACCTTAACAGAACTTCCCATTTTTTATGTTTCTGTATTTAAATAAATACACAAAAGCATTACCCTTCCCAAAGCAACACTGCAGAGTCCATGCGGGTGTAAAGCAGCATGCATTTTCAATACAAGTCATCTAAAGCTCTAAAGCAAGATGCAAAAGAAATGAAAGGAGCTTTAACAATGCCAAGAGCAGTGGAAAAGCTTTTTAAAAGGGCCATTTGTAAAACAAGGAGTTAAAACCAGATTATGGGTCAACAATAACACAATCCCTTATGCTCATTCCCATAATACCCGCAGAAGAAGAGGATTTAAACTTATTGTGGGCGGCTAAACATCAGGCAACCATACTGCAAAAAACATTTTACAGTGGGTCCAGGTTATCCTGTATAGAGGTGTTTAGGACTCAGCACTGAGCATGAATGGTGAAAAGGAAGTATTACTGTTATCAGATACCTGAAATCTAGGCTTTCAAGGTGGAGCCTCCCTCTTGAACGTTTTCAATAGATTGCAGCGGATTTGGCTAGTTGGCTCAATTGTTCTCTCTGTTTACGCTATTAAAAGAGTATTAGCTCTGTTAAGGTGCGGGTGCCAAAGGGAGATGCTGCCATGAGGTCTAAATGGGAACCCCTGTGAAGAGCTCATCAAACACAACTGCACTTAGCTGAGGTCCAGCAGTTAGCTAGCAATTTCATAGACAGCTAAATTCCCACATTGTTTCTTAAAATGCCTCCTAGTCACTGTCTACTCGCTCGGCCAGAGGAGCGTTAAAGGCAATCGTGTGGAGCGCAGGTGCCTTGGATAGTCATCCACTCCATCGAAAGCTGTATTGCCTCTCATCAGCCGTGCAGTACACCGCAAATACTCTCATGAACCAAGATGATTTCGTTTCTTACAGGATAAGACCACAAAGCACAGATCTAATGTGGGTACTTATGGCCAACAGTTCTATCTTAGGTATCCTCTTTAATTTAATGATGATGAAAACTTCAGTCAGCCCGCTTAGACGAATCCTGGGTCAGGTTTTAAACCTCTTCGCCAAAGTGCCTCAATACGCTTGTGGTGAGTGCCAGATTACGGACTGATATTACAGAACCAAGAGCTGATACAGAGGGATTTCAAAAGTTAAGACAGATGTTGTAGTCATGCAATCCATAATCAGGGCAAGGAGTTAATGGGGAAGCGTATTGTTGTCAGGGGCAGATTTGTTACTTTTCAATTCATCTTTTTATCTGAAAGAGGACTTTGGTTGTATTAAAGTTTGCTGCAATGCTTTGTAGCAGCAGGGGCAGATAGAGTAATAGTGCATATCTGAGGGGATCTGTGACATCACAGCTGTCTGTCACATAAGGTCATCCATATCATCAAACTGGCCGAGGTTCATACTGAAATGTGTTGGAAAAATGCTCCTATACCTTAAAAATCCTTCTCCTAATTTAGTTACAAAGAAGTCCTCCGTCTCTTCCACCTCTAGTTGTCATGGCTTCACTGTGGTATATAAACAAGTTGCCAATAACCCATCCAGTGCTGGTGTTTATTTTGTTTTATTGGAGCCTGCTTTATTCACTCAATAGTCATCAAAGCACTAAACGGGAAGAACAGCCACTTTATCCCCTTAATTACCCAATTACAGCCAACAGCAACCATACCAATGATAATGATCTCATCTGTGTCCGCTCTATTGAAATAATGACAATATCTTATTAATTATGAAAGGCATTACCAACAGCATTATTTTAGGAAATTGATTTTTTCTCTATAAACTGGTAAACAATTGTTACAAGGATACACTATTAGGAGTTGATTATATTATTGCCTGTATCGAAGCTTCTATACTATGACAAAGATTTAAAATGAGTGATCAACGTTGACTATTCCGCTACAATGTGAATATTCTTTACCTCGGGTTATTCATCCGTCTATCTTGTTGCGTCCACGGGCTTCATTTTCACTTACGTCAGGTGCAAAAGCTTGTCAGAAGCGGTTAGTTTCTAGAGTAAAAATGACTCCTGGTTCTTAACTCGAGTTCAACTCAAGCCTGAGATTTTAGCGCCTCTTGTTTTTTCCTTTTCTTTTTTCTTTTGCAGTGAAGGTGGATTAGGGGAGAGGGGCTTTTGTTTAGATAAAGCGAGGGATTAGGTAGAGATTTGCCCCCATAAAGTTGTGGGCCTGATGGGCCTTTTATCCCTCCATGTCGCTAAAGCTGTGTTGCTTCTGGATTAGGACTATACAATGGGGCCCCTTGTGCTGGGGATCCGGGCCAAAGTGAGTGAGTAAGACTGAGAGAGAGAAAGAGAGATAGAATACAAGTTGGAGAAGAAACACAGAGATGGAGAATAAGAGAGAACAGCGACAGAACTGACAGGTGAAAAACTTCCAGCATGGGGATTTGATAAGAAGATCTTGGGATTTTGTCATAAATGATGAGATTTCCAGAGGTATCAGTGAAGTTGCACATAGAGGTAAAAATAAATTATTAAGTAGCACTGGCCCTTTAATACAGGTATCTAATTTGGAGAAGAAAACCAGTTTTAAAATGAAGGTGCTGCTAATAACGTGTCCAAGAGATGGCTCCTGGCAAATTGCTTTGTTATTCTTGTCAAAAAGGTCTCCTGGAAGCAGTCGATTTTAAACCATACATCAAAATGATTAATTGCTGTGGGAAGAACAGATGCTGAAATACCCTTGGATTGAGCCTGAGAGGCTACAGCTTTGTGGATTGCAGACGTAATGTATTCATGAAGTTGCAGAAACATCATTAGGTCTATTAATTTGCTAATAACAACTATCTTTAGATGTGACACCAGTTTGTTTCATTATTTCCATGGAAAAGTAGGATAAGGCTATGGCATTAAGTGTAAATAAAACTCACGATTGTTTGATTGACTTGAACAGAAATAGTTCAGTTTATCAGATTCTGAATGAATAACAAAACGAAGTGTTCTTATTTTTTGGGGGTCATTGTTACAGATAATATGCATAGTGTGTCTGAAATAAAAATAACAGGCATCTTTTACATGCATTAAATAAAGAAAGAACATTTTGCATGACAGCAAAGTTAAATGAAAATGCAAAAATGTAAGGGGTTGTTTTAGTCCAAATGTGGGTCTGTGGCACTTCATATTGAAGTCATTTAAAGCTCTCAGATGTGCTGGACAGTAGTCCTCGTTTAAGCAGATTTAAAGAAGAGAGGAATTCTTTCTCAGTTTAATTGCTTTAGAGAAACGCTCTTCACAAAGAGACATTGCCCAGATTTACCTCACGTTAAAGTTCTTATTTTCATCGGTTCACAAGTTAATCCTCTTTCTATCTAAGACCATAGGAACCAAGTCGGGGATGGGTATGGGAGAGATGCAGGTTTACTTACTTAAAGGTAAAACTCCAAATAAAAATAATATGATTCAATCGAGAATGTAAATTAACAATGGTAATAATATAGCTTTCGTCTTAAAAAAAGTATTTTAAGAATAAGCAGGTTTAATACGAATATGTACATTTATTGCCATTAAGATTGAATTTTTGAATACAGACGATTTATTTTGTATTAAAACTATTTTGTATTATTATGTACTTGTTTTTTTTTATTTGGGTGTTATGTTTTTGAGTTTTATAAAAGAATAAAATCCATGAAAATACAAGACGCACAAATGATTTTACTATTCTGCATTAAAAGCCCAGAAACACGCACAGAAATATCTTGTGTGTTGATTCTCATACAGAGTTATTTTAACATCACAAGACCAGAGCAATATCCCATCTAAGAACAAACACATATATTCAAAAACATCACTGACATAATTTAAATAAAATAAAAAATGTAAAAGCAAAGTTTCATTTAATTTCCGCTCGTTTCAAATTCCTTTAGATAATAACTATGGTCAGAGATAAACTCGGTTAGGGATTTTCACCCTTGCCCGCTTTTTTGCGAGCATCTTTAACAAATTATGCAAGCTTTACATTAAAAGGCTACTTTGCGCTGCCCTTAATTCCAACCTAAACGGTTTTGCTCCGGGAGAAGAAATCTTTTCTGAAAACCCTTCAAGAAGAGAAGGGCATTATTGTTTTAATCCTCTTACCGGCAGTCATTTCAAGACAGAGGTTTTTTGGAGGCTGAAATAGCGTCTTGTCTCCCCTTATCCTCACCCAAATCCTTCAAGGCTGGGAGAGATTGTGAAGGCAGTAGCCTGGCATCTATTAGAGATCTCTAAAGTCTCTCCTGCAGTGGCATGACAAAGCCCAAAAGCAAAGAGAACCAACACTTGAGATATTCTTCTGAACACAAAAACGTCTTGAGAACGTCTGTAAATGAGAAAGCAGTCTTTGCATTTTACCTTAGCAAAACTGTATTTTGATTTATATACATTTGCTTAACAATAAGGTCGTTTCTAAACATTTGTTTAAAGTAAATGAGTTAAAACTATTCAAGAACAAACTAAATTCCTAAAGAAAAAATATTTGAAAGCACTTTTCATTTAAAACGTTAAATAGAATTGAAATTTTATTTCTTAATATGAATTAAACTCACACTATTGCCTCCTATTCTATTTGTCAAAAAACATAATTTACTCATTTTTGCATGTTATTTTTCGCAAGTAGAACGGTTCTCAAATGTGTGATTTAATACTTATAGGGTCAATTGGCTCGGACTCCTCAAGCATCCAGAAAAAGCGTCTTGCTTTGATTGACATCTTCAAGGACCAATAGCAATCCTCCGTGACATTCCAGGAGCTCTTTAAAATCCCTCCTCAAAGTGAGTGTCAATAG
Source organism: Triplophysa yarkandensis (assembly GCA_033220385.1). Taxonomy (NCBI): domain Eukaryota; kingdom Metazoa; phylum Chordata; class Actinopteri; order Cypriniformes; family Nemacheilidae; genus Triplophysa; species Triplophysa yarkandensis. Next base: position 10,072,166 of record CM065664.1, on the reverse strand, counting down.
ATGGACGCAATGCGCCGAGAGGAGCACGGGGAAAGATTGGGAAGCGCTTGAGACTTTGCGGATACATTTGCATGGACTCATAGACTTTAAGATACAAGTGAAGGACATCTGGGAAATACTGCGAACAATTGTGCTGTGAAACACTGGATAATTCTGAGGATAAACCGAGGTAAGAATCCTAACTTTTCTTTCAAACTTGTTTACGGCGTAAAATAAACAAAATTAAAATAAAATTATGTGACACACAATTTATCAGGACGGTCCATGATAAAGAAAAGTTAACTGCTACTTTCCATGTGAGATTTAATTTAAATATTGTTAACAAATTTACTATCTTTACAACGGAACATTGTGATTTTTTATAAATGAAATATAAATAATCATTTTTATTGCGAAGGTTTTGTCGGAAATGCGTATATTAATAAAACGTAATTGCATCAATTATTACGTTTACTCGCTGCATAAATATACGCAATAGGTATAACTATTATAACTAATAACTTTAAATAAAGCGCTCAAATTTATTAATTAAATACATTATTTTCATATCTGCATATTGCACGTTTCGATGACTCAACTTCTGAGTGCTTTAAAACTTATTATAAAACTTTATTAAAACTCCCAAAGCAGAATGATAAAAATACAAAATTCTGTAGGGGAAAATTCAATCTCAGACTCGGACAATATAGATAAAGAATACATGGTGACACACAAATATGAGTGACAATATAAATATATATCACATACAAAACGGATGAATAGTCCCCTTGGGTCAAACATTTGTCCTAATTTAGCCGGATCAAAAAGTTGCTCCGTACATGACAATTTGCATAATGAGTTTTTAATAATGGACACATGGAGCGTCCCAGTGCCCGCAGCAGTCACAGAACACAATGGTATCGAGACACAATATTAAAATAAGCTGCCCTTTCTGTCAAATATCTGTTGGCCTGGGGGCAACCATTTGACATCTAAGACCACAATAAACGAATACTTCACAAATGACAAAAATTGTGCATTGTATGTAATATATCATAATATAATGTAACTTTATAGACAGTATCATTATTGTTATTATATCATAAATATTACTAATCATTTTGAAATAATAATAAAATCAATAGGCTTTATCTAATATTTATTACATGCATAAGGCTGGAATAACAATAAAATAAATAAATAAATAAACTCCTACATATTTTGAAACATGCTTTCAGGAACACAAACTCACTGTATGTCCGTCCGAGTCAGCGGTGATGATAAATGGAGGCTTCCACAGTCGAAACCTATTTGCACTTCCATTAGACGGGGACCCAAATGGGGATCAACATGCATATTTTACCCGCAGAGAAGCCATACATCTCAGCCAAAACTTGGCCCCGGGGCGATGGGATAAGGGGCAGCGGGAGGAGGGAGGGACAGAAGCGGAACCCATTCAATTCAAATACTTGGGGGAGAAAAGTAAATGTTTAGCAAAGCACCTTCTGTCCAAGCGAATTAAACTATTCCCTGTTGCCCTCTGATCACATTCATCAGACGTTTCACTGACTCAATGTTCTGGGGGGCATTGCCGCTGTCACAGAGGGTGGCACAAGCGTTCCGATGGCCTTATAGTGATATATAAAGAGTGACAATTATAGAATAAAAATACACCAAACGAACAAACCTTTGATATATTAAAGAGGATGTTATTAATAAATGCCAGGCATTAAGCATCACACGGAATAAAGGGCATGAAATAGGTATAGGTGACATTAAATAAAAAAAATTAACAATTAAATTATTCTTTCTAATAAAAAAATCGAAAGAGATTATATAAAAATAAACATTAGTTAAATTACATTGGAAGAAAAATAGTAAATGATTTTATGTTAAGGACCAATTTTTCTTTTTATATCAAAAGTTATATTCAAAACCATAGGTAAATGTATTACCCCGTTAATATCCGTTAGTAAAAAACAAAATATTTTAAAATAAATAAAATAAAAATCCAAAGCATTTGCTAATTTCGATTTTATAACCTAGAGCTTTAATTTATGTTCATGCTTTTGATATTTTAGTTCGAAAGAGAACAAGGCAAAACTAGGCTTTATTCGTACTAAATATAAGAACTGGGTGGAAATACAAATCTAGTTTAATTCTCGGGGCTGTGAGAAGTCCCCTGACACCTGCCACGCGTGGGAAGATTTACTTTCTCTCTTAATAATGCTCACTGCCTCGGAGATATTCCTGCCTGTCAAACACTTCCATACTAATACATATCTAATCGTGTCCTGGAGCCTTTTATTTCATCTATGACATTCTAAAATCAGCAAAAAGGAAACTTCATAAACTATAAAAAACTATAAGATAAAACTAAACAGGCTAAATAAAAAGAAATTGAAAAGAAATTGAAAATGGTAGAATTATAACAAAACTTGACTGTAAAAATGATAAACATGCATATCTTAACGACTACTGTATTTATTTCTCTTCCTTCCAAAGTCAGTGGTTGTTTTTAGAGGATTTGCTATGGTAATTTGGCTCTGAAGTGATTAATCTAATGCAGTAAGCATAAGTCACACCCCATTAGGTAAACAAGTGATAATTGCACCAATTAATTCCTTTTGTGTGACTAATGGATTGGACAAACAATAATTAGATATTAATGAAAGCAGTTCTGCTCCTAAAAGTGGATTTCTGAAAGTCTCCCATTCAAATTATCAATAGATATATCACATACACAAACAAAAAGAAACAGTAAAGAAGTGAATAAAAGAAACATACAAACCAATGTAAAGTTTGCATCAAGTTGAAAAGTGAACCTATGTTATAAAAAAGATTTGTTATAATATTCTCGAAATGTTTCTCTTTTGCAGATCTTTGAAATCATGCAGCACTATGGAGTAAATGGATACTCTCTCCATGCCATGAACTCATTGAGTGCAATGTATAACCTGCATCAACAGGCGGCGCAACAAGCTCAACATGCACCTGACTACCGTCCATCTGTCCATGCACTGACCCTTGCAGAGAGGCTGGCTGGTAAGTGCTTTCTCTCGCTCTCCAGTGCAAGCAAATCCTCCTCGCTTGTGCAATGAATTAAATATGCCGTGTCTTGTTCTTTTCCAACGGCTGTACATTTCAAGATATCATACTTGAGGCACGTTATGGTTCTCAGCACCGTAAACAGCGACGCAGTCGCACGGCATTCACAGCCCAGCAACTGGAAGCTTTGGAGAAGACCTTTCAGAAAACTCACTACCCTGATGTTGTGATGCGGGAGCGACTGGCCATGTGCACCAACTTGCCGGAGGCCCGTGTGCAGGTAAGACACAATCCTGAGCAATTTCCCTTATATTGAAGACCCTGGTAACCTACAAAATGCATTGTTATACTTAAACATCAGGTGTGGTTCAAGAACCGCCGTGCCAAGTTTCGCAAGAAGCAGCGAAGCCTGCAGAAAGAACAACTGCAGAAGCAGAAAGACACACCGGCGGATGGGACCCTGGCAACAAGTGATAAGGAGGATCCACCAACCACCGTGAATCTTGAAAACCAGTCACCTTCGTCCTCTTCCTCCTCCATCGATACAGAGGCGGCTCCCCATGCCATGGGATCGGAGATCAGCGTCGAGCTAAACGTGACGTCGGCAGAGCAGTCGGGAAGCGAGTCGGCCACGGAGGACAACGCCACAGACAAGGAAGAAGAGGTCAAGCAGCACAGGGAAGATCTAAAGGTTGAGAAAGAACCAACACCTGGAAACCTGTCTCCTGTTTGCAAGCGTCTTAGCCCCAAACCAGGTACGTATCGTATGCAACCATTATTAAAATTGACAAAAACTGTTTTTTTAACCAGCAACCCTCTTTGTTTTTAGATTCACCCCTTGGTTCTCCAGCCATCACATCTGCCTCAGGCGGTGTCACTGGCGGGATCTCTCAGAGCCACTCTTACTCTTCATCTCCGCTCAGCCTCTTCAGGCTGCAGGAGCAGTTTCGCCAGCACATGGCCGCCACCAACAACCTGGTTCACTATCCTTCTTTCGACATGGCGACCCCCTCGTCCATACCGTACCTGGGCATGAACGTCAACATGCCAGCGCCACTGGGGTCCCTCCCGTGCCAGTCTTACTATCAGTCTTTATCTCACCACGCACAGCAAGTCTGGAACAGCCCCTTGCTGCAGGCCTCTGGAGGCCTACCCAGTCACAACAGCAAGACCACCAGCATCGAGAATCTACGCCTGCGGGCGAAGCAGCACGCAGCTTCACTGGGCCTAGACACGCTGCCCAACTGAGCAGAAAACTGAGAACTACCTGAGCAAGGGAACATCTCTATATGACTTTTAACATGCCACCTGCATGGCCATTCTCCAAGATGTACAGAAAACGTTGCTTTGAAAGATTTTAAAGAATCACTCTGATGACTGAAAATGGGCGCGAAGCCCAAAGTTCTTCTGTGGGCAAAATGTGCTGTTTTGATTCATTTAATTTCATAACCCATTTAAACATGCCAAAAGTCTCCTAATTTCTTACACAGTAAGAATCATTCTACACAGTATTTTATTACTAATATTTCATTTGTGGGTTTATTTAAAAAACAGACAGATCCTGGTTTAGAATTATTTATGTTTTTATGGGCATAGATGTTCAATAAAAGCACTTTTTGGAGAGGAACCAAACGCACCGCATGCACTGTACACTGTTTAAATCTTAATTGAATTATTATGGCTTTCAAATTACATGTCACACAAATTACCTTGTAAGTGTAAATCTTGCACAACTACATAGATTAATTAATCCTAACCTGTTTTAACGGTCAGGATTAAACCTCAGAAAAGTGAGGATGGTTAGGTAATGAGGAAATGATTTCATTGACTACATATGCAAAGCTTTTAATTACATGAAGCCTTGGGCACAGGACGAAATGCAATTATAGACCATGCATATCACTTAATGCCAAATTAATGCTGCGAGGAAAAATACTCTCAACCCTGAGGAAACTTGTGCTTATATGCATATAAACATTAAACAGAAAAGAAAAGCAGAAAATGTGGGTTGATGAGAAGACGAACAGAAAGTTCTCCAGTAGAAAGCAAGCACTTACATGTATACGGCAGCTTTTCCCCTCTCCTCAGTGCTGAGCTCTCATTGTGTTTGTATGCTGTTTTAATATGTAAAATACACAAAGTCTTTATCTATAAATGTTTACTGGTAAGGCAAATGTTAAAGTTCTATGTTTTAGATGGAGAAGAAATTAACCCTGTGATGATTGGTAGCTGTCCCGTGTAAGATTTAATTGGCCGGCCTGTAGCCTGCCTGCGTTTCTCCAGATTATTTAACCTAAACAGTCTGATTGTCTATGTAACTCTTTCATTGTCACTGTGGACAAGAATTTACAGTCATTCACATCACATAAAGTGGTGAATTTGTAGCTTATATTGGTGGAGAGTGTACACATATTTCTCCGTGTCACATGTAGATTAAAACTTGTTAAATAAAACACTAAAACATCCAAGCTTTATGTTTATTCTCTCCTTTCTACTCATTACTATTTATAAACTGGCTCTGCGTTGGCTGAAAAAAAACCCACTTAAATTACAGTCTGTAAAATGTGAGAGGCTGAAAAACAAATATGATCAGATATGATCAGAAAGACAGCCCAAAACACAGGACTGAGAATAAGGAGAGTGGGTACGTGGACAGTCAGGAAAACAGGGTAATCTTAGGAAATAAAATCGTTGTGAGGACATAAGCCACCCCAGATGAATAAGCGGGCCATTATGCTGAAGAATGACAGCCTTAGGCCATGATTATGCCGCTATTATATCTTAAACAGTGCGGTTTATCAAAATGCATAAGCCTTTGCTCACATAAAGAGGGTCTCCCCTCTGCATGAATTTTACCAGAGGCTCGATGCCAATGCCACTATGTTCTCAGTGCCCTTGATACGGCTGCTAACAGCATTTTAAAGCGCTTTATACAACATTTAAATACAGCTGATTGTAATGCTTTCTAACATTCAACCTTTTGTGTGGTTTAAAACACACAAGGGACGACATTATGTTTCATTATGAACAGCAAAAAGGTGTTCATCTTTTTTAAGAAGTTGTCAAACAGTGCTAAATGTATGGCGAATAAAGGGTTCCTAGGTACAACGAGCCCTTAACAAAAACAAGCCTGATTTTCACAGACTGGCCTTCAAATACACAAACTACCCTCTGGGTTTTTATACAGACCAAACGACAACAAGGTCAAGTTTACAGAGATCTGTGTACCCAGCAATTTCAATTCCTCAGGTAGTCAGAAGTAGATTATGACCGTGGACCCTAACTTACATGTTACGTATTATTTACTATGCAATATAAACTAAACACTAATAAATATGTAACTATTAAATGATAGCAGGCCTACAAAAGACTAGGAAACAAAAATAAATCATTTAAATATAGTAACACGGTAACCTTTTAAAGGGACAGTTTACCCCACAATGACAATTATGTCATCATTTACTCACCCATTGTCCTTTCAAACCTATTTTACTTTGTTTCTTCTTAAATTCTTTAAAAAATGTTTGCCCCCCATTGACTTCTATTGTTAGGCCATAAAATGGGCATCAATTGAACAGCGTTCTTCGATTGTCAACCGCTGTACTGCAGAGGCTGTCACTAAGGTGCTCTTTACAGTCACATGTAAATACACATTAAATCATTCTTGGAAATATCTTCATTGTGTTCTGCATAAGAAGCTGATACAGGTTTGAAGATGGCGAGAAAACTTTAATTTGAGAGAGAACCATTCCTTGAAAAAAGCCATTACCGTTGTACTTCATCAGACAGTTCCACGCAGATGCTCAAATCTCAAGCATGCCCAGCGCAAAAAAACACAGTGTACCATTCAATCTCAACTTTCTTACTCTTGCTCTCCTTTCTGGATGAGCTAAAGGTTTTAGCTGCATGGAGAATGAAAGCTGCCACCATAAGGAACCCCAGCCCATTGAGGAAGTGACAAGCACTGCCAGAATATGATCCTAATCCTTTTCCCAGCATTCTTTTAGCATGCTGGCACTGCAATTTTGCCACATTCTCTTCAAGCTGTCAGCTGGGGTAAATCTCTCTAATAGCACACTGCCCAGATACACGTCAAAGAACTCATAGAAATTAAGACGGCCATCGTTTCGATGGCTCACTTTCACCACAATTAACCAACATTTTAACAACAGGAGCCGAACCACGAAACATCACAGGTCTGTAACAAATAAAATCTTCCACCAAAACACAGAAAACAGACACAAGGCTGAGAAAGTGCAGACAGGACGATGACAACAGGTGTTTGAACTCCATAGCGAGAGGTCGCCCTCTTTGGTCCCCGGCTCTTTTTTCTGATTCAATTCTCTCCATTTTATCCCTCTGTTATCACAACCCCACTTAATCCTCTTAAGAGCAAAGAAAACCCCTCTTTTCTGGGGAGAGCTAGCCCAAGCCAACCGCTGCACCGCAGAGCCTGTCACCAAGGCGCTGTTTCAGTCACACGTAATTACACATCAATACCACACTACACATACCTTTCAGAAGGGAAGAGTGGCATTGTGGGCATGCGGAGGGAAGATCAGCTCTCTTTGAATGCAGGACACAGCGCACGGATTAAGTCTCCGCCGGACACTCGAGAGTTTTAAGCGAGACACTTCGCTACTGTGCAAGACTTAAGGAAAGCAGAAAATCCCAGGCCACATTTTTTTGAAACCACAGAGGATTTCTTTTCTTAACCGCAGATTAAGGGTAAAGATGTACGGTGCGTTTTATTTACGCTAAGCACCATGGGATAGATCAGAGATGGGGTAGTGGGGGTTGACAAAATGACGGCAGTAGATAAGCGAAGCTTCGGCAGGAATATATCATCTGAATGCTGATCATCGGTTCTAAAACATCAAAGTGGAGACTGCGGCCTCACGCTGGGCTCCAAAGATACGCTTCTCATACCATAAACATCTAAGCAGTAGGACATGCCTTAGGCCACAGCTTCACGCCACCTGAGACAATCAGATATCTTAACACGGAATTGCCTTAAGTTAGGCATTAGCTTTGTGTGAATGCGTTGTTAAGGGTGTTAATATGATGTCAAAGCATAACAGCTTGTATGCAGGCAGCAGAACAAGCATTTGGGCCAGAAGGTCACCGGTATATCAGCGGCCTGAAAGTTAGGATTATATTGACCCATTACAAATTCATACAAACTGGAAAGAAACAGTCTGAATACAGCAAATGTGGTTGCTGTACAAACACATGTAGGTTCACAGTCGCGTATTGAATCAGGGGGTTGTGTACGACCCCCGTAAAGGGACTTGCAGTGTTTAAGCAAACCCGAAAAGTTGTAGGAAAAACCATCATAGCGCATGACTGAACTGCAGATTTTCCTAAAGCATTGTCTTTTGCCTTTTCCAAGGGAAGCCGTTATGACTTTCACCCACCTACGGACATCCCGGTCATTACAAGGCCTCGGTGTCCAGACACCGCCTTCCATGTTTCCATCATTACGAAGATCTACATCAGATTTACATCATTGGCAAGGTGTGTGCCAAATGATCAGAAGGCAGCAGTGTAAAAGTCAATAATGAATGAAACATATAGATGAAAAGAGCCTGTCCCTAATGGTCCCCTCTGTCTCCTGAGTGTTAAAAAATGTAAATTTATGTAGAGGCCCATAGGAAACACATATTTACAATACGTTTAGGTAATCACAAGATGCAGGCATGGAGAAATATCCCGGCCGAGAGAAGCAGTCAATGCAAAAATAGTTTTTATGTGTCATTAATTCTCTTTGCATTCCCAAATAACCACATATTACTGCGGTAATACAGTAATCACTCACAATCGCACAGAAAATTATCTGCACTCATCTGTGGAATAAAAGGCGAAGGGAAAACGAGGGGAAAGCATCCCATTTCAGTATCCTCTTGCGTCCTTAATGTTCAACGACAAGCCGCCGACTAAACGAGCGCTCGGCCAATCTCGACTCCGGCACCGATGGAGCACTTTCCGAGCAGCTTAATGATAGCGGGGTGTCGATGGCTCCCGTCAGGCCTTCTTCCGAAAATGCGCACACCTTTTCATGCTACATTGCCCGGAATAGGCGCAAGGTTCATGGGGGGAAATGGAACCTTTTACAGTCCTCTGATGCCAAGTCTAAACGACGCACTTAAAGGCTGACATTAGGTGCAGAAGTGATGTAGAAGCATCATCTCATTGATGACATTCATATGACCGCTGCACATCTCTGCTTTGTTTGTCAGTCTTTCTTTATCCGTATAATAAATGCATTATATATATGATCAACGTGCATTAAACGCTCATTGCTATTATTATCTGGAAACTTTGGGGGAAGTGATTTTTTGGATTTCACTATTCTGTTGTGTACAATTTAATAAAATAATTTTTTTTATGATTCAGGAAAATGAAATGCTTTAAGCCTTTTATGGATTCAAAATAAATGTTTTACATATTTACAAAGTTTTGGGTTGGCATTAGGAGACATAAGATGATGTGTGTCTCCTACATTGGCATTTATGCCATAAAACACACACATATGATGGAAAGAGATTTTTTGATGGCTATCCACAGTAGTGACCTCTAATTTTTTACAATTTGTTATTTTTGCAAACTTATATCAAACAATTAAATACTCAGAATCAATACAGCTATCGATTTTAAGTGAAGTCAGTTTAAGGTTTGGTTTGCAAAATCCAACTCAATATTTGTTGAAAAACGAGCCGTCGACGCCCTCTACTGAACAACACTGGTAAGACACAAATTGCAGAGAACAAAAACAAATTTGAACAATTGGGAGGAGCCTTTAATAATAATAATAATAATAATAATAATAATAATAATAATAATAATAATAATATCCATGACATGTTTCCATTATTCTTTAAGCAAGCACACGATAGCTGCAAATCAGATTTAGGGTTTTAAAGGACAATCTTTCGAGAATAGTTCACCCAAAAATGTTAATTCTATCATGAATCACCCACTCTCTAGTTGTACCGAATCAGTAATTTTTGTTATTTCGGCTGAACACAGGGAAAGATATTTCGATGAATGCTTCTAATCTAACAGTTACCTTTGACTTCCATAGTACTATATTCTATATTCTTCAAAATATGTAATTTTGTGTTTAACAGAACATTTATACTTCTATGGTAGTCAAACCATACTAGTAAGCTTAGTTCAAATAAATATACATGCATGTTAGGTAGTTTTTTGGGGTGAACTATCACTTTTCAGAGCAGAACTAGTTTCAGGTTAAGTCACTAGAATCAGTCTTGCAGCAACTTTTGCTTCAGCGCTTTACTGACCAATACAAAACATCCAGCTAGTTCATTCTTCTTAATTTACACATATAAATTGGTCCAAAGTTGGCACATAAATGTGGCAAAACCAGTTCCCCCACACTTAATTGTGGAGCAAAATAAAAAGTATTTGAAAAGCACTTAGTTAACCATCCGAGGTCCTGAACCTGCACTGTGATTCCCATCTCCTCAGCCAGACGCATGGCCTGCTGCACCACACACTCATTCTGCAGCTGGGATAGTGAACATGTAGAGTACACTATGTCTCCTCCCGGCCGTGCTGTTTGGATGCCAGACCTGATCGAAATAAAAAGATGTCAGATTAAAAATGCACAAAAAATTCCGATATATTCAATATAACATAATGGCAAGCTATCGTGACTCATAAACATGAACTTGCATAAGGAGCCGTGTTTGCAGAAGCGGAAGTTGTTGTCTCTCCTTCGTCCTGGACCGGTTAAATATATTGTTTTCTTCCACCGTTATGGAGTGTCTATCTGTGGTGCACGGAACATCAACAAGGACCTGTTAAAAATAGCACAAAAAAAAGTGAAGGTCACACTGTAGTGAAGTGACGTATTGCCAATACTTGGAATTTGTGCTCTGCATTTAACCCATCCAGTAAGTGAACACACACACACTGTGAACACACACCCGGAGCAGTGGGGGGGGACGGTGCCTTGCTCAAGGGACTCACTTCAATCGTGGGATTCCCGCTGGTTCCGAGTCCACGACTTGAACCACCAGGCCAGGACTGCCCCTATACCCCCTATATAAAATGATCCTATACCCACCATGATGTGGGTTTCCCACAGTGTGACAAACGTTATGTACGGACATCTACATAAAACATCTACATACAACGCTTTCAATACTAACTCTGTCAAATCTTTTCTCCTCTGTTGGGCCTAATTTACAACCATCAAACGAGGTGATTTGGATTTCCGTCTCCTGCAGAAAGTCTCTGGGAAGGTAACTCTGCAGAATCTTGCGGAGCCTTGCCGTCCGAGAACCCGATAAGTCGTTCGCCCACATATAACCTGAAAAAAGCACATTCATGTTGGTGCTTAACACGATGAAGGTGATTTTAATTCTACCAAAAAAAAACAATTCACACACCCACAGTGTGTGTCTGCAGGAGAGCCAGCGTCTTCCCTCCAGGAGCGGCACACAGATCCAACACGGTGTGTCCTTGCTGGACATCCAGAGCTAGGACGGGCAGCACCGAGGCCGCATCCAGAAGATAATAATCCAATAAACCACAGCTGTCCGGTCTTAAAAACCAATACAGACATTGAGCACTGTCATGTTGAAATGAGCAAATCAGAATTGTTCGCCATACTCACCTTGAAGGTTTAAATCTAGATATGTCTCCTTGAGGGAAAACAAGACATTTGATATCAGGACTTATTCTAGGTGGGTGAAGAACAGGATGTGACACATCCACCTCTCCTGAATGTCCACATAGAGGTGTGGATGTGTGTTGATGTGATGTGATGAAGTCCACACATCCTTCAGCTTCCAGTGCTGTTGTTGTGATTTTGGCTGTGGATGAGAAGTTGTTCATCAGAGCTCCATACTTTGGTTCAGACAGCATGGCCACTCGAGCTGAAGGCCACAGGTTGTTTAAATGCAGACTGTAGGTGGAATCAAAAGTCTGCAGAGCTACTGTCGTTGAGGGGAACTTTGGTCTGGTTTGTGCCTATTCAAACCAAATATTTATTAATGTGTGTTTAGTTGATCTTCGTTGAAATATGTTCTTGCACTCACCCATTTGGCTTTAACTCGATACCTTCGTGGAATAAACCGGATCACATCCTTGTTCATGTTTATAGAGAGTCTCGTGCATATGTACGCCGCCATGTTTGTGTCCCTTTAAATGATGTCCGGCTGTCATGGTGAACACGTTCCGTTGCTAGGTGATATAATGGATTTTAAATGGATTTGTTATTTTTAACTATGTTGATTATTGATTGTATCTTGTTCAATGAATTTGATGTGTGATAGAATGTATGCTGTGGAAAACCCCAAATCTGTTTTTTTATAAACTACAACATATTTAAATGATGTTATATACCTTAAAGATGTCAAATGTAACGTACACATCATTATAAATAAGTGTGAACTTTCTGTTCACATATGTTTGCCTTGTGTTTGTTTTATTATGTGTTGCAATTACTCTTACTTCCACATGATGGCAGCAGATGTGGCATTTAAAGGGCCAGTTAACCTCAAAATAAAATAATTGTTTACTCATTTGTTTTCTTTATTTCTTTGTTCTGATGAATATGAAAGATATTTGATAAATGGTCATAATTGAACAGTGCTTGGACCTTAATGCACGTTTACTTTCATTGTGTTCAACAGAACAAAAAAGTAGATATTTTGAAAAAAGATCTGGGGTCATTTTGATTGCAATTTTCATCGTTCTAACTTTGGTAGTCAAAGTCGGTCCAAGAAGAGTTTTTTGTGTCCATTCAAGCCACTTATTTACATAAATGTGTACAGGTTCACAACAACTAGAGAGAGATTAATGCACTTTTATTTTTGGGACAAATTATCCCTTAAAGCATAGCTGCATTTTCACGTTACTAAGGTTGTTAGGTGCTGTGTTAACTGTAATAGAAATACTGTAGATGTTATATATTGTGGAAAAGAAATATAGTTAATGTAGTTTTGCTTTCAATAACATAAGACAGAATGTTAAAAAAAGAAAAAATGATTACCCGTTCTTCCATATTCCATATCTGCCACGAAACCCTTTAGGACAGAGTCACCCAGAAATTGGCAAATACTTATAACTACAAAACAGTATCTGGTTTGTTTAACTTCTACAAAAATATTTGTTAAGGGTGTCAATAAAAATGTAAAATATATTTTTGCATATAAAAATATTGTTGGAAAGCGTAAATAAATCTGTTACACTTATTTATAAATAAACAATATAAAATTTTATTAAAAAAAACATTGCCACACAAAGGAACCATCATAAAATAAATACACATCGGCATTCAAAAATTGGAAGAAATGTACAGTTTGAAAATCATAAATCATGATTTATCCAAATGTATTAAAAAATAAAACAAACTTTCAATAAATCATACTTTCATGCACACAGTGCAAATGAAAACTGGAGCTTGATGTTGTCTCACCAAGGAGCGTTTTCCTTATTGTGCTGTCCAACAAACCCATCCATTGAAGACTGCAAAATAGAAATATAATGAGACCAATCATAGGGTGGAAAATAAACCATCAAAATACAAAAATAATCAGGAAAATTGTCAAATTATCCAGTATTGCGTGAAACAATCATTCAAATTGAGCGGGTCTGGTCTAAAACAGCATGCATCAGAGGAAATAGGGAAAACTCAAGTTGGCAGTGACCTGCATAAGAAGCCTTTCCTTCCTCAGTTTCTTATAAAACAGCAGCACGTCCTGATTGGCCTGCACCACTCGGGGATCAAAGTCCATGACACGCAAGCCTTCCAAACTCCGGGCCCGGGACAGAGCGACGTATGCCTGGCCGCTCTCAAACACACGAGCCAGGGAAATCTCCACACAATCCAAAGTCATGCCCTAAATACACACAAAGAAAAGAAATGAGATTACTTCCCGTCACATCTTGGCAAAGATGAAAAACCGAATCAACAATGGGCCATTGTTCTGCAGAGATTTAAGACGGCAATATCACAATGATGAGTTGATTTTATCAGTTCCTCTACAGAAATGGCAAATGAAACAGACAATTAGCCCCAAACATCTCATAACAGTAATTAGTGTGACACTTCTACCGATAACATTGAGACATTCTGAAAAAACTAATTGGCTGATGGCACCACAGGAACACACTCTGTTCTAAAACCTTCACTAGATAATGTGAGAAGCTATGCTAGAATTTTAAAGAGCCATCATAGAATTTTGAAATGGATTTTAAGAGGTTTAATTCATCAGATGCATTATTTACAAGTAAAAAGGCCATCATCTGATACAAACATATTGAACATATAAATCCAATGGACACAGAAAACATGTATCAGCAGAGTCTGACTTGACCACGGTGAACACACAAACCTTTCGCCCCTGGAAAACAGAGTTGGCCAACACAGTCCAAATACACAGGACAAGTTAATGAGCCAAAACACACATCACATTGACACCAAACATCTGTTTTGAAAAACGTATGAAAGCGCTTTTCCAGCACCAAGTCATTTTCTGTAATGACACTTTCACAAAACATTAAATTGCAGCTGATGGGAAGAATCTTATTTTCATTTCCCCAGAGAGCTGAAATAGGAACTAAGATGGCAGACCAATAGAATAATCTTCAATAATTGATCGTCTCATTTTATCAAAAGTTGGTTGCTTTCTAACTGAGCATCTGCAGACATGGATGCTTAATGACTCCTGATGGGATGATGGTGTTGGTGTAGGGCTCACCTGACTCTTGTGGATTGAAATGGCCCAGGCTAGTTTGAGCGGCAGCTGTTGTCGGCTCAAGTAAAGCCCCCCTGATGCTTTAAACATCCAACGCTCTCTCTTCATTACCTCCACAGCCCCGCAGAGAAATTTCACTCGAGGTAGACCTGAGAAAGGGGTGTTCGTGAGAGGGAATACGTCACCATTTATCAACGCAAGTAGTAAGCTTAAATATGCACTTTTATACTAACAATTAAATTGTATACAATCCTTTAATTTAAAGGTATAGTTCAACCCAAAATGGACATCTATCATCATTTATTCACCATCCTGACATTCAACATCTCTATAGATTTCTTTCTTCTGCAGAACACAAAAGGTTGTGAAAAATGTTGGTAAAAGAAAACCGCAAGTCCCCATGGACTTATGATAGATCCGAGTTCTTTCATTGCACATCATTTAACAGTCTCCTCTTGTCTCAATCTCAAGGTTTGAATTCATTATATTTGATATTATAAAAATAACTATTGAAGCCTTTCTAGCCAGATGAAGACCCAGCTAGACCGAGATTGATTTATTGGAAATTCATATTTAATTCATTGTCACTTCATCTCCTGCCTGCTGTTTTACCCTAAACCTCTGTATCTACCTGGTAGTTGATTTAACTGTAAACTCACACAGCGTTGATATTTCATGAGAGATCTGGTAAAACTGGACTATGGAATCTATACTTTTGGATCTATAAAATCTACAAGCCCCCTCCATAGTCAGATCCATCACTTGAATTAGATTTGTGTTCAATAGAAGTCAATATGGACTAACAGGTTAGGTTAACAACATTTGTCAAAATATCATGCGTGTTGGAAAAAAGCCATTCTGGTTAAGACTACATGAGTAAATTATGTTTTGAATAAAATAATTGGTTGAGGCAACATAAGCACCTATTTGTATAAGTGTCAACACTAAAAGACAAAAAATATTGATAATAATTCATACCTTGATTTCCAGGCTGGAAGTCAACCACTACGCCTCTTGCTCCATTTACTAGACCTCTTTGGACATCCAGATTTTTTGTGAGCATGACCTGAATCAAAATACACAGTTATTGCCTCATTTGACATTAAACTAGAGGGTAAAGGTCAACCATTTGACAGGTTGAGAGTGCCTCTTACCTGAGCTCCCACTTTAAGCTGTAACAAGCGGCTCACTGGACTCTGTGAATCAATACTCTGAACCAGCACAGGATCACTATCTATAGCCTCAAACACTCGCATAGACCCTGAAAAACACGCAAGTAACATTACAAATGCTGCAAATTTCTAAAACCATAACAGCAGGACAAGATAACGTGGACGACTACAGGATCCGGATGAACCAGATGGATTTCTAAAAAAAGATGTCCACTTCCGATGATATTATTCAACATGTGCCAACCACCCCATGTCTCTGGAAATGATTTACCATTTTAAAATGGTTTATCTTTATAGGACTAACCTGGTAACTGTTTGAGTTTATTCTCATTAGTGAGCTCCACATCATCCTTGTGTGTGCACAGCCTGGTTGCTAGGATACCATCCCTCTCGATACTGTGATTGGCACTTTTCAGGAGCTGTGTGGTAACTTCCTCTGTGACTCTACAGAACGGAGACTCTGTGTTAATTGTCGTTCAGCTGCACGTTTGATGGGGTCGGTTCAATATTTCAAGTTTCTAGAAACTTACACAAAAAGTAAACACATAGCCAACAAGAAACTTAGGTCATGATTCACTATAGAGACTGTAACCCCAAAAATACTAAGAGCCAGTGACTCACTACACAAGCAGTGAACATGGATGTGTAAAAATCAAAGTACCTGCCCACTCTAACAGCCTGAAGGAGAGAAATAAAGGTCTTGTCCGTTTGTCTGCGCACCTCCATCAGCTCCATGTTCATATGGATACATTTCCTCCAGCTTCTAGACTGAGGGAATAATGAACAATATGGTATGACCCCAAATATCTTCAAAATACTCGGTGGACAAAAGTGGCAAGCTTAAAAAAATCTATAGAACAAGGATTTCATATCACATCAGATTTTCAGACATAAAACTTATAACAATTCAGAACACAGCAGTTATACCTGGAAACAAAAATTTGGTTTGTCCTTTCCTTTTGTTACAGGTGGTAGTTGAAGAAAGTCTCCACATACTATCAGCTGAATCCCTCCAAATGGTTCGGTTGATCTTCTGATGGATCTATAAAAAAATGCTTTATTTAAATTTCTTCTTACAATGCAACCCTGGTGTATCGCTTATTAAGAATATGTTTTTGCTGATAGAGGATTAAAACATACACTACAGGGATCTTTGAAATCAGAAATAATGGCATGGATGAATTACAGTGCCCGTAATTGTAAAATAACATTGAACTATTTTGCCATCTGGTGACCATCAGGTAAACCTCTAGAGAGACAAATGCAGATGTGACTGGCTTAAATCCAGCTAGTGAAATTGCACTTAATGCAATATTCATAACCCCACCAAAGTATGAGCCAATTCGTTGACTGAATTTTATACATGAGAATGAATGAAATGAACTGAAAGCAGAATCAAATTTGTTGAATTTGTTTTCCGTGTCAAGTTTTCTAACTCCTTGTTACTTACCTGGCTATAGCTTCCAGTTTGTCAAAAAACTCAGCCTCTACCATTGAGATCTCATCAATAATGAGATGTTTACAAGTGGTCCAGTGCTGCAACACCCCAGGACGTTGTGCCAGCTCAAGACACTGTTCAAGAGGAGAAGAACCAGACCCAATCCCTGATAACAAGAGAAACAAAGGACTCAACCTCACACAAAACAGAACCTTTCTCAAGGTTTTAAAAACGTGTTATTACACTTTAAAAGAAAATGGAGGCGAAGGAGTAAACATTCCAAAAGAAGAAAAAAAACTGTCATATGTCAGCACTGTTTGATCTGGAGTAACAAAATGCATTCACTATGTGATGAGACACTCTTTACATGTATAATACTCGATTTATTTTCACAGAAATGGAAATGAACCCATTTGATCTGCACAATCCCATTTAGGTCAGAACAAAACATCAGCAAATGGCACACGGTAAAAGCACTGCATTAACAATATCTACACATTTATATGTGCAAAATAATTTCCGACCTGCGAAATTATGCAACGTGGTTCCTCCAATGTGACAAGCTGCTACACCGGTACTCGCGGTTGCAAATGTGCTTTTGGGAGGCAGAGAGCCCACAATCCTCTTCAGCAAAAATGACTTTCCAGTACCTTTCCAGAACAAAAGAACAATTGCAAGTCACATCAGAAACACAACCCTGCACACATAGATACACACAAAAACATGCCAATTGTTCACCTGCACTGCCTGTGAAAAACACATTCTTGCCACTCAAGACGGCATTCAGTACAGCCGTTTGTTCTTTGCTTAGCTTCTGTGCCAGTGGCAGGACCAAGGCGGGCCTTTTATTGGGGTGAAGTCCTTTTACCTAATGACAAAAACACAAGACATTGACAATCGAGTATAGTAACCCAACCACACTTGAGTTTTAAATGATGATGACAAGGACAATTGAAGCACACAATAGAACCACAATCATACCGGACTAGAATCACATTCAGTTCTGGGTCTCTTCACTTGTTGTCTTTCTCCCAGGATCATATTGCCGGATCTTTCTGAAGGACCCTTGGGCAGGACAGGAGCATTTACTTTACTTCTCAGCTCATTGGCTTTCTGGACATCTTTCAGCTGGAGAGGACTGATGGTCTCAAATGACCTAGGAAGACCAGCTCGTATTCTAGCTCTGTCTGTCATGGGTTTGATGCTTTGGGATGCCTGGTGTTTGATGCTGAGCGTCTTCAGGAACATCTTCAGACGATCTGGGGGACAGTCTGAGATCAGGACCTGTGTGTTCTCGGGTGTGAACTTCACACTACATTTCCCGTCCTTTGCAAAGCGTGTGAACAGCTGGAAACCACGCAACATGAAGCTTTGTGGAGCTTTGCCGTCGTGGACACGCAAAACGAGTTCTTGAAACTCATTGCGGCCCAGCACGACAGTGGCTTTGCGTATGTGCTGCCGTTTGGTGGCTTGACCTGCCGAGTTCAAGCGCTCCACTGCCACGGTACACTGAAGCTCGCCCGGCTCCATGTCACTCATCACTTGACCTTGTGGAAACAACGACAAATCCATGATCACATGATGCCGTATTGATCGATCTAAAGTAAAAGTTAACTTAAGTCTGTTTACCTTTGCTCCGAACCCGAAGAGCTCACAACATCAGCTGTTCATTAGGATGCGCTGCTGTGCACGGCATGATTTTCAAATCCTTCCGCTTGGCTTTGATTGGCTGATACTGCCGAACCGTTAGCCAATTAGATCTTGGGTCTTTAAACCATTGCCCAATCGCGCTTTCTGACGTCATCGCGTAAGTCCCGCCTTTAACCGTTGGTTCTACCAAGTTTGTTTCGTCGTGTTCGTGTAATAAAGGTGAATGAATTTTAAATATCGATTTTAAATTTTACTATTTAAAAATTAGAATTATTACTATTAAAATTTCAAAAATTGCTATTTAAAATTAGAATCATTACTATGAAATTTTTTAAAATTACTATTTAAAATGAGAATTATTACTACAAAAATGTTAAATATTACTATTTAAAAATTAGAATTATTACTATTTAAATTTTTACAAAATTACTATTTAAAATTAGAATTATAACTATTAAAATTTCGAAAATTACTATTTAATATTTAGAATTAATATTTAGAATATTACTATTTAAAATTAGCATGTAATATTAATTTATATTAATACGTTAATATTAATATGTATGTTTATATTTATTAATATTTATTATTCATTGTTTTTATTTTTTACATCCCTGCATATAAGTGTAAATGTACATATTTTTTCAAATGAAGATGATAAGCTGTTTACTAACAAGTCCTGTCTACACACCAGCACTTGTTCTTACCAAAACTCACCATGCTGCAGCAGCCATGGGTTTTTGACATTTATTACTATTAAGATCATAGTAACCACACATTTCCCATTGTCTCGCCACAGTGACCATGTAGTAAATTTTCCAAAGGCTTGTCAAGTGCCTTTATAAGTCAATAAACCAGTGATTTACAATCATCACCTAATCTGGGTTATTCCAACACAGACAAATGTTTAATGTTTGCCTGTAAAACCTGTCTTTTGATTAAATGGTGGTTAAATTATCCAGTATAAAATTTTAGTGATGAATTGGTTTATGTACAAAAACAAGTGTTGCGTAGGCTGAGACAAAATTCCGAGAATGGTTCACTGTCCTGCATCATTAAGCCCTGCTCAGTACATACAAGCCTCTCTTTAATTTACACCCATTGGCAAAATGACAGATGGGTAAGTTATCGCTGCCCTTAGGAGGGGTGAGCGGTACAAAAACACAGGCCATAGCTTACAAAAACAACTTCCTTCATCTTGCATTCACAGCACTGAAATTATATCGAGGAATTATAAACGATGCATGAAAGTGAAATAGACTGAAAGATAATTATTTCCCATAAAGACACTGATTGCACTGGTCTTTATCTTTCATTCTATTTAATTATGTATTAATTGTGATATGCAAATATGTGATATGGTTATATGTGATATGGTTGTCTGAGTCTTGATAGCAAAAGTAATTTAGAATTGCATGTATAATCTTAACTGCAATCTTCTCTAGAATAAACAGACTCAAGAAAGCTTCATGTATTTCAGGAAGATGCCTTAGAAGAGCTTCAATTGTACCCCCATAAATGTCACTTTGATAAAAGGGAAGTGTCATCACATGGTATTATATTACACAGATTTATTAGACTACAGCCTTAATCTTATGGGAAATCATACTATTCATGTCTCATTTCATTTCACATTCTTTAATATAAGATGTTTTGGAAATACCAGCTGGATAGCTGTGTAATACTATTTTTATTATTGTTACTATATTTTTTAAATCGTTGTTTTCTATAATGAATCACAGGTTACGAACAAAAGATCTCACATTTCTCATTTATAATGAGTCTCACATGACCAGATTTCCCTCCTAATGACTGTTTGTGTACCAGCCGAACAGACTCATTATATTGACCTTTATTTCTTAAAAATACGAGCTATTTGTTCGAATTATTTGCACTACGATATCATATATAATGACAGCCTTCTTGTTAAAGGCTTTCTGCATATATAACTTTTACTGATTATTTACAATGTTATTTATAGATTCCCATGCTTAGGTTTTCCATTCATTTGACGGTAATCAGCAAAGCCTTCAAGACCAGCCTATCTATTAAATTCATCAGACCCTTCTCTTTTCTTCTTTTGGGTCTTGATTTCAGTCTCACTTTTTAGTTTCTAAATTAGAAAAGTAAATCCTCTTGTATGGTGTCATAGAAAAGGCCAAGTGTGAACAACCACTCAGCAGCAGCAATCGTTATTCCTGTTTAGTTAAAATCTAAAGGGTATGACGCCACCTTTTGCTAAATTAAATGGGCAGATGACTCACTTGAGACCTTAACTCCCCTCACATATGAAATAGCTGCAATAAAGTTGAAACAAAAACTTAAAAACAGGTGAAACTAACATTGGGGAATCATTGTGGAAAAGTGAATGCTTTATCATTTCAAAGCTTAAGGAATATGTGCCGCAAGCATCCTCTGACTAAAAGGATTCAGCCACTGCAAAAACCTGGAATTTAGCAAAATCATTTTTGAGATAATGGAAAAATTGAGTGGTAAACAAATGCATGAGACATGACTAAAAATATTTTTTTACATTATGTGCGTACACATTATGTGCAGCCAACCATACATACATAAACACCTCTTATCTATGTAATAGTTCTACACATTATTATAAACAAACGTCTGAATAGCAAACCACAGATATGTAAATTTTACCAGATTGCAACTGGAATTCTAAACAGGCACTGAGGGTGGTCAATGAGCGACCATATTGGTATTCTTGAACATTGGTCAATGTCAGTGAGTGACTGCATTTGTTTGCAATCAATTCTATAAAGGAAAATGTATATGAAGTTATTTTTTATAAGTTATAAGTAGGCAATATAGAAATTCCCAAAGTTGGCTCTTGTATGGTATTGATCTTACATTATGCATGTACATCAATTTAACAGGTAATAATAAACATCCATATATATATCAGAAATTAAAAGCTTTATTATAAACGGATGTAAAAATAACATACCATACAAGAAATACTATTATATCTGAATTTAAAATGATGCATGCAAAAATCTGTATTCAGAATACACAACATGACATTTGCAACAAACACTGTCTGCTGATGTGTGTTATCTGCCAACTGCATACAGACCATATATTTTGCTTTATAGGTTGTTTTATATAAAAGTTTCCACATACAGGTGGCAATGATCTGAAGTGGGCTACACATTTCAATCACACATTAAAGAAAAAAAACACTCAAAGAACACATGAAAGTTATTTGTGTTTTAAAGCTGTACAGGTAGACTTTATATATATATATATATATATATATATATATATATATATATATATATATATATATATATATGTGTGTGTGTGTGTGTGTAAAAAAAATATATATATATATATATATATATATATATATATATATATATATATATAAATGGGGCATGTTTAAAATAGATGCTTCCTTGTGAAGAGTCCATTATGACGGAGAGATAGAATCAATTTCATGACATCATGAGCGAACCAATTCTATACTATAGATTTGCTATAGATTTTGTATAGATTTACTCACACACACACAACATTCATGTCCTTAAGTTTATCAGCTAATTATGAGCAATTGACACGCTATTAATGCAAAAATGAAATATATATTTATATAATATATAGCCTCTCATGAAACTGTTCTCACTTTGGCTGGTCTTTATAATCTTGTGCAATTCTCTTTTCACCTAGACATCTCTGACTTTCTATTACACACCATACATTATGTCATGAGTGACTTGCTTTGGTGACTCTGACAACCTTGGATCACCCATTCACTCAATAGTGCTATAAATGTCAAGTGGCAGTACATCACAGTACAACACATCATCAAATAATTGTAGCCTCGATCAATGAGCGGTAACCTGGGCAAGAGTTTATCGAGAGCTGTAAACAATATACTGGATCTTAACAACGCCATTCAAGTATAGATGTTTAGTTAAAGCAACTCTAAACCAGACATTCCAATAAATGTTTACTACGAACATCTAAATGTACAAGAAATTTCTGAAATTTGAACTATGTTGTGTGTGTTTATATATAAATGTGCAGTGTGCGTGCATGCATGTGTAAATTATATGTTACGTTTTTAACACATAGCTCAAAGTTACCCAAAATTTAAAATGGAAGGATCATTAACTCTTGGGTTTGTAAATGATGACACAATTAAATTTTTTGCAGAAATCTATAATAATAGAGCCAAAAAAAACGTTTAAAGGCTCGACTACAGGTAAACCATTTGACCGACTACCCCTAAACTGTAAGCAATATTGTGCAGCAAAACATTTTCATTTTGAGAGGGCTGCACACAAAAAAAATGGATGTGGCTTAGTAAATACTACAAAAAGAAAACAATTTTCACTTGGTTACATTTTTTAAAAACATTGAAATATTAATTTATATTAGTTTTACATTAAAATGTTTAAGTAAAAAACAACACTTAATTTCTCTATAAACAATTCTTTTTGTAATTTTAAGTTTATGTAATGGAAAAATATGATTTATTATTTTAAAACGTTATCAAGTATTTGTTATACACCAACAGCTTTTGGTAACTTCTAACAAATTTGAATGAATCTGATTACATAAAATTTAAACAGTATAATTGTTTAATTTTAAATCTTTTACATCCACAAATATTTTTGAATGTCAATTGTCTCACCTAAAAACACGGTCAAAATAATTTCATTGTGCATGACACAATAACAATGATGTTAGTCTGGTTTGAGACTGGTTTTCAGACCGACCGCACACAGCTCTGATTTCATGTGTGGTTTATCATTTTAGACTTTGCTAGGGATTCATGGCAGCAGCAATTCTCATTTAAAACTTGAGAAGCTGTGTCTCTATTCCCCATTTAGCATCACATTGCTGTTTAAGATTCTGGACTTTAACTGTGGTGTCTATAAAAGCCTGAGGGTGTAAATTCAAACCACAAACTGTGCGTCCCATGAGTTCTCTCGAGTGTTCAGGCGGCTCTCAGATTACTTTACATATTATTCGTAAATAATAGCTATTGAAGTCACTGAATGAATTTTACTAATGGTTCTTACACATTGCTCACTCAAACGAGTGACCAATTATATACGCCAATATTAGCAATAATAGAATATACCATAGTGTGTATATATATATATATATATATATATATATATATATATAAAGCATTACAATTTAAAGATCACATTGACATACAATATGGTACACTTTAGAGACCTCCCCACACACTTTTTGATGTCTCCTTTTTTCTAAATTCAAGCATGTGCAGTTTAGTACAGAGTCATCCAAACTGTACAATATGAAGCAACAGTAAAAAATGTACTGTATATTAATATAAACATATAGGCTATATTTGAAAGTTAACTAAGTTAACTAAAGTATCTTTTCATCATCCCTGTGTCCAGTTGTATTGCTCAAGACTACGTATCAAGCAAGTCATGTCATGATTTGTCCAGGGTTTCTGTTTCAAATTAGTAATGTACAGACAGCATCATGTTTTTGTGCCTGAGGCAGACATGTTTAAATCAAGACCATTACGTTTCTCTCGCTGTAGCGTCTGTGGTAATTGGCCCGCTTGCTTATGTGCTGTTGTTTGTGTCCCGACGGAAACCAGGATCTCTAATTAAAAATGGACAATGTCAATCTGCAGTGCATGCGGTTGCGCTTAGCCTGTGAATCCCAAAGGGACACTGTGAAAGAGGGAGAAAATTGCTTAATGTCCTGAGAGGAAATTAATTCTGGCGGCATCTACATTCTACTGTCAATAGTAGACCTATAAAACACTGTGGCCTGATAAAAGCCCCAGCGTGTGTTTCTTGCATTATATCGAGAGCGACGTCGCTTAATGTGGCTAGGCTGACTAGCAGCGTTCTTTCAAATAGACGTTCATCTGCATATTTTTTTCGGCGGCCTTGTTTCATTGCAGTGGTAATGGATTTTACAGCACATTAAATGCAGAACTACAATAGGTGGGTGCACTGTTATTGGCCAAGATCATATGTTTTCAAACTTTTCTTAAATGGCTGATCCGACTCTAATGTACTAACCTTAAAACGAGTCAAAACGAGGCTCAGAAGTGTGTGTGGACTCCACGTGAATGGATGACCTCCCGACAAGGCCTGGGCATGCTCCTGATGAGGTGGACGGTCTGTGGTGCAATCTGGCATTGATGGATGGACAAAGAAATGATGTCCCAGATGTTCTCAATTGGATTCAGGTCTGGGGGACGGGGACGCCAGTCCATAGCATCAAGCCTTCGTCTTGTATGACTGTTGATACACTTTAGCCACAAGAGGTCTAGCATTGTCTTGCATTAGGAGAAACCCAGGCTCAACCCCACCAGGGTCTGAGGATCTCGTCTCGGTATCTAATGACAGAAAGGATACCAGTGGCAAGCTCATGAAGAGTTTACAACAGCATGTAAAATTGAGGGTCAATCAGTTTCTTCTTAAGTGGGTGGTTTGATTTCAGAGAAGTGGAATTGACTTGGAGTTACATTGTGTTTTTTAAGTGTTCCATTTATTTTTTTGTGCATTATAAACGGCATTTTAACTTTGTTGGATAAAAATTACATTTTAGGATATATGGTATATTAAATATAATATTTAATAATTGGCTTTAATACTAGTAACGGTTAAATAATCATGTTGGTTGAATAATCCTGAAGAGAAATTGAGTAACCCAATTCAAGTGTATTTATTCTGTACCAATTTTTATCTGTAGGGAATGTTACTGTAATGACAAAAACTCACTAAAATATATATTACAATATAAAAATTTATATAAACCTTAATAAATAAAACAAAAATGTGTATATTTACAATTTTAGAGAACCCTTTTACCAAAAATAAATTGTTTCAAGATTCTTTATGGAATTATCTAGACCACACATAGACGGGTGTTTCTTTGATCAGGATACATTTTTTGCCTTGTAAAATTGAATGAAAAAACTTTGTTTAGTTTAAATGTCTGTAAGAGTACAAACTTAGATAACAAAAGAAATTTAAAATATTAAAATATTTGTCATTTCACCCACATGTCAAAGTCTTTTTGATGAACGTTTTACAATGAGGTGGAAATAACACCAACACTGTGCGCCGGCCATATTTTGTATAAAATGTTATATTAATAGCGGTCTCACATTAAACACTATAATGTATTCTTATACATATTTTACTAGTTCTTAATTCAAGTGTATTAATAGTTATTAGTCTATTAAATGTATTTTCTTTTTTTTTTTAGTGTAAAATCTTGGGTGGGTGACAATAAGAAAACTGTGATTTTGTCATCAGTAAGAGAAGCATGAACAGACAAACACGCACCATACACATAAACCAGACACACACATGCACGCACTCACTCACGCATGCACGCACGCACGCAGACACACACACACCTTCTTAAAAAATATCAGTAACAAAGAACTTCTCTTCTCAGTTACAGTAATATTAAATTCCGCACTATGACTTCACACCTGACAATCCATCTGGGGATCTGTTATTTATCCATACAGCTTACAGAGGGGTCACAAGATGAACAATTCTAATATCTCTCCCAGACCAGATGCGTATAATAACACTAATTCCTTAGAGGACCAATAATGCTACACGCTGCATGCTCTTAGTCACCCGAGCCAGCTTTTATCTTCAGCTTTAGGTGAATAATGATATCTAACCATTTTGTAGGTCTTAGAATATTAAAGCAAACGTCTTAACAGTGCCTGTGACACAATTCCTAAATGGCAAAGAAGATATACACCATAGAAGACAGTCCAGCTATTCAAAGAAGACTGGATGGTTTTGCGAGCCGGCGCTCAAATCAGATGAAGGCTTAATCGTTGAGCTTTGGGGAAGGTCAGCATGGTTTCAAGCTAACTGGTTAGTGCGTAGGTGGCCCCAAACTTCCCTTTGCCCATAAGAGACTACAGACTATGTGTGGGTGAATGAAACACAAATGCAAGAATTTGTAAGGAGAATAAAACACATTGACGTCATTGCACTTTTTTTCCCACACCTTTCGAATAACACTCGATAGTAAGACCAACGGATCATGATCTGGCTTCAGAGGGCTAGATACTGTATCACAGCACCTTCATCAGACCATCAATCACAACAGGCTGTCCAGAACCTGAGCTGCACATCAGGCATGTTTCAGTCTCTTGTGCAGCGGTGACATCACCGAGATGGCTATATTAAACAGAGATGCTGCTTCTGAATGACGACAGCTGGATGGGAGAGAGGGAGATCAAGCAAGCGTGAGAAAGCATGTGTTAGAGAGAGAGAGGGGTTTAATAAGCTGCACGGAGAAAGACGACAGGCGAGAGGCAACAGGGGAAAGAAAATCACTTATGCCCTCTTAAGAGACACAAGCATTCTGTCAGATCATTAGATCATCACACTTTGACGTCAAGGTATGATGTGATCGGTGCACACTCACCTCCCGACACAGCAGAGCACTCATTACGTCATCATATTGCCAACGGCACATCAGCAGTTGACAATTCAATTTAGCTGTAAACTAAGTTGTAACTTATTTTGGGATTTCCACCCTTACTATAATTATATCAAAACATTTGTGAGTGTATGGATCTATGTCAACAACCTTTCAGAAATTTTGGTCATTGCAAAAGCTCTCCAAACTGTCCCTAGCCTCATCATTGCCTTCCCAACCCCCAAAGGTATCCAGGTTAACCAGGCCATCTAAAAAACAGGTTTCAAGTGACACTCTTGTTTTTTTAAACCTACATGATTATCCTTTTTTCAGGCGAACACACAAGAAGATATTTGTTTACATCCTTTATAGAATTAACAATATTTAGAAGAATGTTGGGAACTGGCACTTATCCACTTAGTGTTCTGCATTAGTTTTGTATCGTCACCACGGAAGTGAATTGGTGCCACTGCTGTTCAAATACAAATCTTTTTCAACATCATTGTTTTTTGCGCAAGAAAAAAGAAAGTCATACACGTTTTAAAGTAAGAGAGAGTGAGAAGAGGAGAACAGTCATTGTTATTTTAAAAATGGCCCATACTGAAAGACAGAAATATATGAGACAATTTAAAAACAAAAGGCAATGTCGGATTATTAAAGGTCTATCGCGAGACAAATACATCAAGATTATTGAAAACTATTCTTTGTGATGAACTTTGCAGCGGAACAACACCAAACATAATCTAATTTAAAATGATCAAAGTACAGGAGTCACTTTTATTCCGTTTGAAAGCAGCAGCATAAGTATTTTCATAGCATGCGAATGCTAGAGTTATGATGTGGCTTAAAGGAATAAAGAATTGCCAGCAAAACAATGTAAAGCAATGTAACTTGGGTAACCTGAGGTCAAACATATTAGGTTTAAAGACAGGGTCGATGATTTTTCAAAAAAGCTTTAAAACCTGAGTCAGATCCGAGTCCAAATCGTGCTGCCAATCAGCAGCAGGGTGTCTTTTCTTGATTTGGAGAGGAATATTAACCAAGATCAAGGAGGACGATCTTGAGGGGCGGAACTATCAAAAAAAGGGCGAGACCCCTTTTCAACCCTGTTACTCTGGGTCTCATGGCAACTGTATAGTAACAAAGGCATAATTATTTTGGCTCATGTGTTCGAATGATATTTCTATAGCAACAGCTAATCTTTGAATTAGTTAAAACATGCTTTAATTTAATGGATTTTCTATGGACAGTCTATTGATTAAGGGTGTAACCACAGGTTTTGTTTTTTCTCTCTCAAGGGAATGATTCTCTAATTGAGATGGTCTAAGAGTAAACATCCCTCAACAAACACTGTTGGTGAAAGATGTTAAGACTTTTTATCCTTCCTTAACAAATTCCATTGAGTGAAAAAAACATTCCATTTATACTGAAACATCTCTCCATCCGTATCCAAACCCAACCTGTCCTAAGACTGGTTCACAAAAGGCTGTAGTCTTATCCTAATGTTTGATACATTTTAGTTAATGTTTTATAAACATATAGGACAGCTTCCTGTTTGACCTCTATTTCAAGGTTAATAATACAGAGATGTGCAAGCTGAAAGATTTATGTGCCACTGTATGTGCTGTGAATTTTGTGCCATTTATGTGTTTGCTCAAAGAACGGATATCTACACATACACGCACGCACGCACGCACGCACGCACGCACGCACGCACGCACGCACGCACGCACGCACACACACACACACACACACACACACACACACACACACACACACACACACACACACACACACACACACACACATCCTTTAGCTCATTTCTACATGAGAAGGGTATAAAAGTGTCCCTCTGTTTATGACGTGGGCGTGCAAGTGTTGGCGTCTCTGACCCAAAGGTTATTGTATGATATGAGAAAGCTGAATGAGGTGGATGCCTTGAGTGCTGGGCATTCACCACTGGCTCTTACCGCACACAGACCAAATCTATTTACAAAGACAGAGACGAAGACGGCCAGGCATTTCCAACAGTGGCATCGTTCTTTACCCCCCTAGGGTTGATGAATACTTTCATTATCTCAAATTAGATTTCAACCCATGGATTCAGGGCTGCAATGAGATACCTGTGGTGGATCAAGTGAGAGCTTTAACAAGATCCTTTGTTGAAAAATCGTGGCAGCAGTGTCACCCATATATATATATATATATATATATATGTATTGCTGCAGATTCATGACCTGTGCTGGGGCTAAACACTCCCATATGGATTAAGAGATGGATGCCAGGATTTCTCGTTCAAATCAATAAAACTCCACTGCCAACACATTATTTTAGTTCAGTGTTTGTAATGGCCTTTGAATTAGGTCCATGGTAATAAAAATCTTAATAAGTTGTATTTGCGTTATAATATTACCAGTGACCGGATGGTGGACTCCACGGTTGACCGTAAAAAAATTCATGGGATTTCACTGCAACGCTCCAAAAACACAGGTTGAAGGTTGCAGGTGCAGCGAATATGACGTAGAGTTTAGAAATACATGCTTTGTATTCGAGTGTCAATGGCAGTTACAAAGACAACCACGACAATTACCATTAAAAACAAGAAAAAAACAGTCAGAGCAAACAATAGATCCCTCAAATAACAGATGTTGACCGTGAGAGAATGTCTTTATATAAATTTGATTTAAAAAAAAATCAATTTTAAGTCCAAACTCCAAAGTCATTTTAGCACATAATGTAAAGATCATATCTCATATAATGTTGATATGTTATTCCTTAATAAGTAAGGTCATGTTAACGATCGTCATGATTAAATTTACAAACCTTTTTGATGCTTGTTTTGTCTAAAAGGGGTCAGTCCTGGTCTGTTGGTTGTAGAGTTGGACTTGTAAGCAGAAGGTTGCGGGTTCGAATCCCAATGCCAACAGACAATGACTGAAGTGTCCTTGAGCAAGACATCTCACCCCTGTTTGTCCTGCAGTGATAATTGACAATACAGTAAGTCGCTTTGGATAAAATGAATAAATGTAAATGTAATGTAACAGATTTTCACAAATGGATGAATGAACCTGACAACATAAGTGCTATAAATATGCTGGTACACATCATTCAAAACGCCTATAAATTTCCCTGAGTATATATAACATTCCGCCGTTATTGCTCATCTAAGAAAGATAAATCCTAAGGAATGATAAGGAAATGCTCATCATCAAATGCATTGCAGTGTATTTACTGATGAAGAACACAATGCATATTTTACTTGACATCTCATTATGTAATCATGAAAGATGTTACATCACAACTGAGAAATTTCACATCTTTTAAATCTAAAAATGTAAACTGCATCTGTTTTCTTTCAACAATAGAAATAAAAATACATTTTTAGATGTAAAACCCTAAGTGACTCAATACTTCATCCTCATTAAAAAGAATTGATCATACAAACCCAAACATATTACATAGTGCAGCATCCCACGTCACTCCTCCCATGACGTAACACAGTGGGAAGAGAGGAGAAGTTGTGGATTCGTATAAAGGAGCTGACACACGTGTCTGCAGTCAAGGCAACAACACAAAGACATGCGTGAGAACTTCACACGAGAACATCACACGTTCACTTTCCGGACACACTCCAACTTTGCCAATCAGAGATGAATGGATCACTTTTGACAGTGGGCATCAATGTGTCCGACGTCGTTGTGCCCGTCACCAACATCTCGTCCCGTGTCTTGAGTCTCGACTACCGCTCTCTCATCATCTCGGCCACGATGTTCGGCGTCGGGGTCCTGGGCAACCTCGTGGCCATCGTGGTCCTCTGCATCTCCAAGAAGGAACAGAAGGAGACCACGTTCTACGCTCTGGTATGCGGGATGGCCATCACGGACCTGCTCGGCACCTGTTTCACGAGCCCGGTGGTCATCGCCACGTACGTGGCTGGCAGGTGGCCGGGTGGTGCGCTCCTGTGCCACTTCTTTTCCTTCTCCATGCTGTTCTTCGGTTCGGCTGGGATGTCTATCCTATGCGCCATGTCGGTGGAGAGATACCTGGCTATAAACCACGCTTACTTCTATTCGCAGCACGTGGACCGGACTATGGCTCGGTTCGCGCTGCTGGGGACCTACCTGGCGAACATCGTGCTGTGCATCATGCCCAGCTTTGGCTTCGGTAGGCACACGCGGCACTTCCCTGGCACCTGGTGCTTTTTGGACTGGCGTGCCGCGGACGCTGCCGGTGCCTCGTACACGTTTCTGTACGGGGGCTTTATGCTCGTTTTGATCGCCGTGACCGTGCTCTGCAACTCGGCGGTGTGCCGATCCCTGGTCGGGATGAGCAAAATGACGCGCACGGTGAGGGCAGAGGTGCCCGGGCACATGGGGTCGAGACGCAGGTTCCCCAAATTAACATCGGTCACCTCCGCGGCCGAGATCCAGATGTTCTGGCTGTTGATTTTCATGACCATCGTGTTTCTGACATGCTCGATTCCCTTAGTGGTAAATTACACCATGCGCAATACACCGTAATCCGGTTTAATCTCTTCTGTAATCCGGTTTAATCTCTCTTCTGTAATCCGGTTTAATCTCTCTTCTGTTTTCCGACAGGTGCGCATATTCATAAACCAGCTGTATGACCCAGCATACATATCATCAGGTGGCAATCCAGATTATCGCAGTGACCTGCTGGCCATTCGGTTCGCCTCCTTTAATCCCATCCTCGACCCCTGGGTTTATATTCTCTGCAGGAAGAATTTATTGACCAAGGGCTGTGCACGGCTCAAGCGCATCATCGGGATGAGGAAAGAGGACCACAGTCGTGTTTTGGGCTGGATGGATGGCCGGCACTCGCCTCCATCGTTTGCGCAGAGTAACTGCACGAGTTACGCATCGCTGGGCACTGCCACCTGTAGAAACGACGTCGGAAACCAACTGTGCGCTAAATCCTATGTGAACCTGACTCTTCGCCAGGCGTGGGACTTTGATACAGCCCTGTGTGACTTCCATCCCTTCAGTGTCGAGCAGAACGAGGTTGTGGGTTTGGATGAGGATGGAGTGGAGACTTCCAGGGACCTCTGCAACAGTGCTGGGGGCATCGAGGCCCTGCCAGGCACTCGAGGGTCAGAGAATAGAGCTGAAATTGTGACATGCACTTTTAGTACACCAAGTTCTTGTGAGTCTGAAAAAGACATTCGACAATGATGGAGGGATGAGTTTACATACTGTTTTTTTATTATAAAGGAAATGGTTTCACAGCACAAAAAGACGTGAGACACCGTTTCTGTGACTTTACTTTTACAAAGAATTCTATGAATTTAACCAATTTTGATCTGAAATGATCCAATTTTGGATAACCATAAAAGAAAACTTGCATGTGTATTTTTGGATTGATCATTTTAAGTTAAGGCAATGGATGTTGCTTTTCTCTGTGCCATGCTGTGCCATGTTGCATGCAGGGCTGTTTTTAACTGTGACTTAAACTGTGAATTATTTATTAAAGATATATAATTTTTTTATACGTAAATCGTATAAATTTTATACGTTTTGGAGTACGACTGACAAACACTCCAAAATTGACAGATGTAAACTGGTATAAAAAGTAAACCAGTTAAGGTGAATTGCTATTTATTGCATTCAAAGTCCTATTTTACTATTAAATACTGTTGATTCATATGTGCTATTGAGTTGTTCTTTTCAGCTGTTTCCTTTTCTAACATCTTCATTGAGGTGTGTTTTTTTACATAGGCACAGTCTAGTTCCTATTCAACAAATCCTAGAACATGATATTTGTTCTTTTTACAATCCAAGCTTTTATTAATACTAATAAATATAGAAGCCACAGATTCAGAGGTTATAAAATCATAAGAATTGAAACATATGGTCAATGGCATTTTCCAATTGAACTGGTCAGCAGAGGGCAGTGTTGAACAAATTAAGAACAATAATTGTACACAGCAAAAGTGTTTAAAAAGTCAAATCAATACTCACAGTGCATATATCATCCAGATTAAATACACACTGTGAGTGTTAATTTCACCCATTTTAACACTGCTGATTTCACTGTGTCAAACTTATAGTTTTTTATTTACATTTCAATAGAAAATCTGATATCAGATTTAAAATGCATACAACGCATATAGAAATGGTACACAAACAGAAATATTACAAACATTGATTTTCAGTTAGGCCTTGGATTGGATCTATCTATTGATCTCAATACTTTCAGGTGATCACATACCTCTTCCAGGAGACCTCCATGAGACATGTGTGGAATGACTTTCTCACTAAATGACACACAGGGGGAATACTCACTGTCTTAATGTGACATGAGCCATTGAGATTACTTGCTCCCTTAAGGCTTTTATGTGATATTGCTTTCACCTATTGTGTAACATTGACAGAGCAAGATTACAGTATCAGGAGAATAGGTATAATGTTAATCAGATTTAAAATAACAACAGTTATTTTGTAGCCCAGTTAAAATCCAACATAGAGACATTGAAAATTTCTTAAAAATAAAAAAAACTAAACATGCATCCATCATATATTGGGAAAGAACATAAAGACAAAATCTCTGCATAAATGAGCACAAAAAAGTACAGAAGGTGGAATCCGAATTTATGGGTAAGGCTAAAAAGTGTTTTTATGTCTTTATTTGCTATTCATCAATTCTTGGCCATGACATAAAACTACCATCCCATGTCTTATACTGACCAGCAGGTGTCAATGTCACACTATAATTCTGGGATGCTCAACCTATAGGAATTTACAGCCCACCAATGACTGTTTATATCATTCTGAGGGCCACCTTTTCAAAAATCATTAACAAAACACAAAATGACATAAAACTGACAATTTACAATAATATGCTCTGCTTGATCTCTTGTGCCACTGTAGCAGATAGCTCGAGAAAGCTATACGGAGGAAAAACTCTCTTTGTTAAAAAATGACTTTATTCAAGATCCATTTTTACCTGTAACAATAACATACCAATGGCTGTGAAAGACAAACAAGGGAACACTTTTTTTTAAACAAATGAATAGTTAAAAAATCCCCACATCCAGGGTAAAATACCTTAAACGGCAGGTGAGCCTCACAAGAGGAGTGTATTCTCTCAATTCATTAGTAGTTTTACACCAAATGTCTTGAACAAAGCGAATGTTATCTGGACAACTTATGACCAAACAGTTCTCGGAAGCCATTGACTTCCACGGTATAAAAATAAAAAAGTAGGCAAAATTACCTGTCAGCTCTCTGGTGTCGTGCATTCTTCAAAATATCTTATTTTCACCAGAAAGAAAAGATTATAAACTCTTTTAATCCATCAAATTATTTTAATCATCCTCATGTTGTTGGCTATTTATTTTACATTGAAATTTTTTTTTTTACATTTACATTTTTTTTACATTTAGGCATTTAGCAGACGTTTTATCCAAAGCGACTTACAATAGGCGAGGAGACAATGAATCGGTAAATAGCCGATACAACAATAGGTGAACAAGTGCTACAACAATGTTACCAAGTTACACAGAGAGAGAAGTTACAAAAGTTTTATTTTTTTTGATAGAGTGAGTAGGTTTGAAAAGAAGGTACTCCTAGTGAGTTAGGTGTAGCCGGAAAAGATGAGTTTTTAGGTGTTTTTTGAAGATAGAGACCGAGTCTGACAAGCGTGAAGCCAGAGGCAGATCATTCCACCATCGAGGAACTGAAGCAGAGAACGTACGAGAGAGAGAGATCTTACCCTTTAGAACAGGTACCACAAGTCTCAGCTCATTTGCGGAGCGCAGAGATCTTGAGGGCCTATACCTTTGCATTAGTGAGTTAAGGTAAGTGGGTGCTGAACCGGTGTTTTTAATAAACATCAAACAGGTTAAAACCAATTTATGGTGACCATAGTCTGTCTTCAAACTTCAAGCTATAAGCAACATATAGCTGCATAAGAACAATGGCGCCAATGTGACGCTTCACATGAGATTTTTTTAAAATGTTGCCTGTAATGATTTGCTCTTAAGACTTATTTAATGTAGTCTGATGGACTATTCTCTAGTGATTTTAAAGGGATTTTGTGTACCATTTGATAGCTTTTCAGACATCCTGTGGTCAGTAAAATTTAGGGCCTATGTCCTAGAAATGAGAACCGGGCAATTCCGTGAAATGCAAGCCGTACCATGAAAAAGTTTAACCAAAGTTCTTGTCTATTCTAATAAAGAATGAATATTAACATTTGGTGGCTTAAAAACTCTTGTAAAGACTTTCTTTTAGTTGCTAACTTCCCATATTTAGATAAATGACATTATTAGGGTTGTCTTATTCCCAAGGTCCATTTTATTTATAAATGGGCACATGAAAATTAAAATATATTATCTATGTTATGTTATATAAATAACCGTCCCTTCTCTGTTTGTTGCTTCAGATTTGTGCATTCTAATTTACAGAAAACCCAGTTTGTCATCTACCTAAAAACATGTCATTTTTGAAACATCCATAACAATAGTCTCCTTTTCAAAATAGAAAACTTGTATAAAATACTGATATTTTTCTCATGTTTAGACACTATAAACAAGGGCTTAGTAAATTATAAACATATGGTTTTGGCGTATTGCTTACGAATACATTCTTTGGGCATTTTTATGTCACATCCCTATAGCACTGAAACTGTCAGACCATTCAACATTCGGCTATTGTGCTCTAGACAAAAACAAACAGTATATGGTTTTGCACTTACACGAGGATGAAATATTTACAAGCTTCATTTTTGGGTAAACCACTTTTTCTAAATACACAAGAAAACTGAAATCTGATAGCATTTGTCTGCTAATCCAGTGATGATGAAGATTTAGGGCCTTAGTAGTGCAGTGATCTCTAAAAGATTCAGAAGAGGTTACAATCTTCTGTTAATAAAGTTCAGTCAGATGTGAGAGGTGTAGACACACCACACAGAGGCCCTGATCAACAGCCAGGCTGGCCTGTGAAAGGTTCACTCATTAGCAGCTCAACAACAGATGGAAACGTTCTTTGCACTTTAGAAGATGAGAGGTTCACCTAGGGCCTAATGGTGCTATAATGTACATACATGTCTCCAAGCAGTCTACCTTACTACCTGATGATTGCCATTAGCTGAACGGAATCAAGAGGTCAGTGGAGGGAATGAACAGATTTAAAGAATTAAAGGTGTTTGATGCATATTTAACTATCCTTCCTTTCATTAGCAGTATTGATGCTAGAGTTTTTTTTATAACAGCAAACAAGCTGAAATTTTAATTTGAAAGTATACTTAAAGTTGGAGGTGGAATAAATTCCAGGTGGAATAAAAAATACATATAAACACAATTGTTTTAGTTCACATTTTGTATAAACAGTTTTATTTCTATACAGAAGATATGAAATACAAAAATAAAGAGGAACTTTACTGTGCCAACAACAACTATACTAGATAAATAATAAAACATGTAAAATACTGAAGCAAAGCATTTTATTGATTTTGAAGACAATGTTTTAAATGTCTTTTCCGAGCAGCTTTTGATAATGAATCTGAATCAAGGCTCATCGAGGTAAGCAGGTTGGGCAGACAGATAAACTAGTCAACCTCTTTGGAAGAAAACATTGAATTCCCTCATAAATTAAAGCTGAGACTTCCCTACAATGAAAAACTGGAAAATCGACCCAATAAACCTTTATCGTGATTTATGAAGATATATCTACAAGTCCTATCATAATATTTAGAGGGAATCTTTTTCCCCCAGATGTGATATTTTGCAGCTTGTTCAAGGCCTTGTTTATATCCATGATGGTTCATCGTGAGATGATAGGAAGTGAACAACAGAAGCCAAAATATAAACAATAATAAATATAAACATGCAGAGACACATTTGCAGACATAGCAATAAATAAATAACTTAAATGTAAAAATAAATATGATATCTGTTAGGTCTACAGTAAATGTTAAGGGATGCATGGCATCCATCTGGTAACAATAATAAACAATGTCAAATGCATTGTGATCATAATTTGCTTGAAAAAATTTGATAGGTCACCCAAAAATTACAACTCTGTCATTATTCACTCACCCTTTTATCTTATTAAACCAGTGTGACTTTCTTTTATTTTGCAAAACACAAAAGAAAATATCTAGAAGAGAGTTGTAAGCTGAGTGCCACTGCTGTTTTTTGAAATATCCTCTTTTGTATTCAGCAGAAAAAAGAAACTCCTATAGTTAAATGACAAGAGTGTGAGCAAATTATTACAGATGTTTCATTTTTGGTAGCACTTTCACTTTCAGGAGTCTGATATAACACTTTCTGATAGACTCCACAGAATTACACTAATTTCTAATAGGGAAAAACATCTAAGAACTGAGATAAGTTGTACTTAGTTTATAATGCTAATTTCAAAATATGTACTTTGTACATTAATTTTGGATGCACCAGCATCAATATATTTATCATATTCTATAGAAAAGTTCTTTGGCTGTAGAAAGTTAAGCATCAAATCTTATATTTATATATATCTTTACTATATATTTGGTTGTCAAATTGTTATACAATTTTAATCTTACAAAACTAGCTTTATGGAACACAATCTCAACTCCTACTAAAAAGCATTGAAAATACAGTATTGTAAAAATCCTGAGAAATGGAAATAAAACTACTGTAAATACAATCAACCTTCAATGCTTTTAGCTAAAAGGGTAATACTACATGGCCTTTGTGTTTTCTCCGGGCTAAACATTTCATAATACTCCACATGTGATTGTGCAATTACATTGAAATTACAACAATAACATGCCGCTAAACATCGAGTGATCCGTAGTTTGCTGATTTGGCTGAAAAATTATGTGTCAGATTGAAGGCCAGGAAAATGGGCACTGACATCCAGGATCAACAAATGAGTTTGACAAACGATTCAGGATTTCGTGCGGCATCCAAGGCTGATGAAAATCCTGGTAAGCAAATGCTAGTCAAGTTATAACATGTAGTTTGTGTTTACAGAGCAACTCAATTGGACAAAAAGTTGCTATTCTCCCACTCCGGGTGATGTCTCTCCATAAAGGATCTTGATGAAATCTTATTTAATCCTTTCTACAGAGGTTTGGTGTTATTAAAGTCTGTATACATAGGCTGATGTTGGAAATCCCTCTCAGACTCCAAACACAAACCCTGCAGCTTTTCAACCAGGGCCAACCTTGCCTGACCTTGTTCTGTAACTACGGTCAAGGAGGCTTCCTGATTCCTCCTCATTCGCTTCCATGGCCATTGCACCATATCTTCAGGTCATGCTCCCCCTCACGCCTTCTAGCTTAGTTCATCCTACACACTCACAGTTTTTAGCAGAAATGGAATTTATGGTTCTCCAGGTTGATGAAGAATCCATGAAGGAGACGGGTTCGTAGGCCGTCGGGCGGCAACAAGGGTGTGCGCTGATCTTCCTGACCGTGCGTTTGGGCAAACTTCCGTTGGCCAGCAGGGCACGGAGAGCCAGGTCATAATTCCCACGAGATCTCTGGCAGGAGCCTACACAGAATTTAAAGACGATGATCTCGTCCGATTTAAAGCCCATGTCCAGGTCCCGTACGAGCATCTTCTGCTTTTCCACCCGGCACTCCCGGTTGCTTTGCCGCCTCCCGTTATTCTTGTCTTTCTTTTTCTTTTCTTCCTTTTCTTTTTTCTTCTTTTTCTTGCGTGCACCTTTGGTCTGTATGTCAGTGGTATCTGGTGACCGGGGGGAACGTTCCCATCGAGCCGGCTGCTGGTCGTCCTCAACTAACACAGATGGCTCTGCGGGAGACATGGAACCAGATGGAGACAGAAAGAGATTTATCAGCTTTCGGGATTGAATAATTCATTGCTGATTTATTCGTGGTGTCTGGCAATCGTTTTCCAATGTTCTACACTTACCAAACAGATCATGCCACGGAGAGTCACTGTCCTCATCTATGTTCTCCTCAATGTCCGGAAGAGTCTCTATAGTAGGTTCCTCCACTCCGGCGCCAACTGATCCCACCGCAACTTCGGGTTCTGCTCTGAAGCCAGACCTGCCTCCTGCCACCAGGGGCAGCAAAAACATCACAATCCAAACAAGCACCTGCACAAACAAAGGAGATTTTGATGGGTAAGACCAATTTACCAAAGAGTATGTCTATGTAGTGAATCGACAGATGTCCAAGCAAAGAATGAGTTCATTAATACACACCTGCCAGCTCTTCCTGTGACATGATGAATCTGTGACTGATGGTATGACTGACATTGCTCCGAACCGACCTCTTGGTCACCAAGTCCCACCTGCATGAAACGAACAAGGAACGACATTATTATACGCCGACCTACCGAGGCAGATTATGTAAACTCAAGAGGGCAACATGCGGGTGACACGTCCGCATGCATGCAAACTTATAATCAAAGTTGCTTCCATTCATCACAGGCATAATGCCTTTAGAAACACGCTTATTGTTGTTACAGTGCAATCTCTGAGCGCGGCCGGTGTCGACTTGCCTGCGGACAAAGCTAGGATGTTAAAAAGAGCCGTTGTCCATCAAATAAACAGCCTTGAAGTAAACGCTGTCAAAAGCATTCTTGACTTGGTTAGATGAGCACGTGAAGAAGAAGCCTTGTTGCTCTTAGGGGGTCTTACAAGCCACAGAGATACAGCGAGGTTGATAAGAGCCCTGAGCAATGCAGATGTTTATTGACTCATTGCAGTGTGTGACTGTGTAACCTGTGCTGTGGGCTCTGATTTATATCAGGGTCAGGAACAGGGCACAGTGTCTCAGTTAACACCATTCAAACAGCAGGACTCAGTCAAACACAGCATCACAAAAATGATTAATGAGGACAGGCCAATTATTTGCTGGGGGAGCGGAATGGTAGGCAACGCGGCGAATCGTGCTTACATTCTGGCATAAGTTTATTGCTTTCCAGTTGTGTGCAATTGACAGGTCGGATTCCTTTCTCGTTCTTACCTCTATGACATGCGTTACAAGAAAACCTGCTCTGGTGATCGTAATTCAGAAAAAAGGGTGTAAACGGTGAAAATATGTGTGTTAAATTGTCGGACACTCTTTGACCAATTTCTGTTTTATGAAAAAAATACATATATTAGTACAACATGAGGGTGAATTAATAACTCCTTTTCCTCTCTTATTTATCTATTTAGGCTAGGCCAAGGTTTTTAGCAGTAAAAAACTGTGTTTCCATTTATTGGTATAAAAACATTATATTTTGTGTCCAACATTATAAGAACAATGCGAGTAATTTATGATGCAATTTCTTTTTTTGGTAAACTTTCCTTTAATCTTCTCACCACCATAGATTGTCAGAAGTCAGTTGATAACATTTTCCAAATATCTTTGTTTTTAACTGAACAATGAAATGTAAGCAGGTTAAAAACAGTATGATTAATTCATGACAGTATTTTTATTTGGGGTAAACTATCTCTTTAAATTGGTTTCCTTTCTTGGGTGCATACCTGTAAGTGGCTCATACTTACAAACAGTGTTGCACTTTGGCTAGACTCACATGCAACATTCTCATTTAACAATAAAATTGACATTATGCACATAGATTTGGTATAATGGACCATTTGTAAGCTACGGTATCAATGATCATCAAGGCCTTTTTCTATATCATGTTTAATCTTGTTATACTCTGCCTGTGCAGCAGGAGTCGTTTAATCTTCAGTCACTGGACCATCCCTTCGTTTGATCTACTTCTAAATTCACTACTCCACTTGAAAAATGCTAGATAAATGTTAATAAATCTCTTTTTATGGCCCAAAATAAAAATAGTATCTCATGTGCTCCTCATGAGCATTAAACATGTCTAATGGTGTATCTAAAGATCTTCAGTCATCTTGGTTTATTGGCTTCTTAAAGCGAATTTAGAATTTATGTCCGCTAAATCCAGCCAAATAAATATGAACCCAGTTTCAACAGCTTTGAGACATATTTATGGTGTCTCTGGAGGATGAGTTCAGCCTAGAGAGACCACATATGACCAGAGATGAATGTAGACATCCTGTCAAGAGGGTTTACAGCAAGAGGTCCGTGACTTCGACCCTATAACTCCTGCATATGGTGCATTAAAATCAAAACGTTGTTTATGTGAAAGGATTTATTGTATTCTGATGATTTTATAATTCTAATGGTATACATTTCTAAATACGTGGCACTTTATGTAAACCTCTGTAATTGCTTTGATCACCAGCGAAATAAAAGCACACGCCCCAAGCTGCATATGCCCGATTGTTTGTTTATAAAGCTTGTGTGTGTGTGCATATACGTGTTATGGCTGTGACTGCGCAACAGAATCTACACATCTGCACTCCTGACCACAACAATCATTCTTACAGTCTGGCCGGCTGCCCTCCTTCACTCTTCAGCTTCCATCCAGCTGAATGTATAAACCTATTGCAGGCTGACCGTAACAAACAAATCAATATCAGACACCTACAGAGAAACACAACTGGCTCCATAGCTCAGGAATTTGGAAATCCATCTATTACAGGCTATGGAAGTGCAATCTGGCTAATAGGCTGGCCAGTATTCCGGCTCTTTAAGGCTCATTTTGTGCTGTCAAGTTTCTAAATAAGCCCCTCGGCCTCCCGATCCATGACGGCCCCCCACCTCACTGTTTCCTGTAAACTGAGCTGGCATGCTGGGGGCACAGGCCAGAGGTTATGATAAGAGCACTACCTGCCTCTCAAACACACAGCAGGCTGTAAAGAATGTGTTCATGGTACAACAAATTCATACTTCAAATACAAATTATTCTTTTGAGGGAAATCAGTTCCTTTCCCCCTATTAGAAGATAACAGCTTGTTAAACTCTTACCATGGTGATATTGTAAAATGTTTTTGTACATATTTGGCCTTGAAGGGATAGTTCCCCCCAAAATAAAAAAATTCTGTCATGGAACATGTACTTTCAAGTTGTTTAAATCCTGTCACAGAGAATGTTTTCCCAAATTCGGAAAAATTTCTGCTTAGTTGCTTAGTGTATAACAGAACGAATCAGTTATGTAAAAATTGTTTCTATATTTTTTACTATAAGGTCAATGATGCCCCAAAAGTGTTTGTTGCCAACTTTCATGACAGAATTTAATTCCTCCTTAAAACCATCATACAATGAACACTCTTCCAAACACTTTTTATACAGCAAGAACTTCTGATATCTATAATAATCTTATTTTAAAATTATGTAATAATACCACATTCTATTTAGTTAGTATTTTTACATGTACTTAAAGTTCTTCTCTGTATATACTGTGAAGCTGCTTTGATACAAAAATAGGTGCTGTAACAGGCACTATAGAAATGTTAAATCTATATTGAAATTAATCTGTATAGATCTAAGGTTGTGTGTACATGTAAAACAGGTCTAGGCCATTATATTTATGCTTTCCGATGACAAAACAGGTATACAAAATAATAATAGTTGGGTAGAACCAGTGAGCAACCATCTAACCATTCCCTTCAACACCCTAGCAACCCCAGAACAACTCATTAACAACAATTTAGCAACAACATAGTAACACATGCAAAGCAGCATCATTGTTTGGTTTTGCATGAGCAAGCACAAGCCTTATCTTACATGGAAAACATGGAAATCTTCAAGATTTTGATTATGTATAAAAGTGAAAATTTTTAAGAGAACCTGAAGTTAAATGTTAACAGTAATGTCCCCAATAAACGTCAGTTCCATGAACGTTATCATGACCTTTAGTTTCTCAATCAAAACAACATCAGGACATCAGATTTGCTCCAAAACAACTCATTTACCTAAATGCTACCGAGAAACAAAAACCCTCCTGATTTGGTTTCAGATTTGGTTAGGGAAACCCACACGTTCCTAAAATGACATAAACTATGGTCAAGAAAGT
Source organism: Triplophysa yarkandensis (assembly GCA_033220385.1). Lineage (NCBI taxonomy): Eukaryota > Metazoa > Chordata > Actinopteri > Cypriniformes > Nemacheilidae > Triplophysa > Triplophysa yarkandensis. The sequence continues at coordinate 10,028,861 of CM065664.1, read as the reverse complement.
CAAGAGGAAGAGCTACACTACCACTGATGCACAACCAAACGGGCGAAGCTGCCTTTGTGGGAAGAAAGTGAAACGCCAAACTGTCCAACGTGTACTACTCTTCCTAAGGAGCACTACAGCTGGTTGTGTTTTAGTGTCTTGAGCAGTGTCTTTCTTGGCCAGTCCATGTCTCCTGGATCATGGCTGTTAACATGCGGGCTAAAGGTGCCTGAGGGACGGGTCTATATGCGGCCACACTCTTGAAGAACTGCAGAGCGGTGTTGACGGTCTCCGTAGTGGGACTCATTGATTAAAGGCATGCTTCAAAAGCAGAACAACCCACCCTCAGGCAAACACAAGTCAACGTTAAAGAATAGGAGAGCATCACAGTGGCGTCATTGTGACTGCGGTGTACTCGCAACTACTCGGCCATGACAGCCTATGCAAATGAGGGACCGGCTGTCTGTGATTTGCTTGTGGTGCGCAAAGGGATTTCTCCTGGAAAGGCAGGTACTGTAGATGGTGTTTTCATTATAATGTTAAGGTTAATCAGGAGTGTCTGAACACATAAAAGATGACACGATAATGTTTTCTTGGAGGTCCCACATGCGTTCCCAGGGAGCCAAACCCATGACCCCTGCCAGTCAAACTACAGGATACCGTGTCTCACGAGAGACCCCTGTGTTATTTCACTGCCCATTCCTCCCAGGTTGTTCTCCTCCCTCCATCTCAGACAGAACCATTAGAGGTGTTTGATGTGCCAGGTCTACCTGTCATTAATGATGAGGTGCAGTGATGTTGGATAGGCCACGCAAAATCAGTCAGCCAATAAAAGACACCTGGTGAAAGCGGAGATGCAAAGTACGTTACCCAAGCCCGCCCTGCCTGATCATTGCCAGACATGCTTTTATCTGGTGGTGTGAACTTCGGCCACAAGGTGCACGTTATATATATCTATCAGCGTTCCCTTTGGCTCTCTAAACATCATCACTCATAATCTGCAATACATTGCCATGCAAACTGTAAGACTTGAAGAACTGTGCATGCTCATCAAGCCCACAGGTCTTTCCTTGAAGTAGTACTTACAATGCTCTGTTGACAAGGGCACAGGTTGTTTTTGCATATACGGGATGTCCCAGGTGTTTTTTGCTAGGCTATCCTGGAAGACTATTTTTGGTCACGTTGGCGTCGCACCATTCAAGACCATGCAAACTTAAACCTGCATGCAATTCTCCAGCTGTGTTTTTTTCTTTCCAGAGTGATGTATAACTTCTTGAAACAGTTACAGCAGCGTGTATTTTAGCTATTTGCAGACATTCAAGTAACTGGTTTTAGGACAGTTTAATGTTCTTATGCTCCAGAACCCGAGTTCAATCGCAGCGTGTCTGAGTGCGTGACATCCAAGCGTGTAATTCAATAATCCTTTTCTGGCAAAAGGTAGGTTCACATTACTGTCAAGGTCCAGCCACTGGAGAGGCGAAAAATAGAAAGCATGCTGCCAAGAAATCCAGCATTACCTGTTTAAAACCGTTTACTTTTTGACTATTCCAAGGAACAAAAGGTAGTGATTATTGGATTGTGAACACATGTGGTTTTCAGACCACCATACATGTCATTCAGTGAATGTGATAGCAAAAACAACTCATTAATTGCAAAGATCCATCATTCAAGTGTCAGCTGGCTCAATTTTTTTCCTCAAATTGCGATTTCGTTTGATGTTTGTGGAAATACGGATTCTTCTCATTCAGTATGGAACATTTATACTCATAAATAGCTGCATATTCTGGAAGTCCAAACCTGATGGCAAACACAAGAGATGCAGCAAAAAAACTTGAAATCATTTTATTCAAAATGAAATGTACTGTTTATTCCTATGCACTAACTCTGTTTAATCTGAAACAACATGATGAGACATTTTAATGATACGAATGGTCCACATTCCAGATCATTGCTTTTGACTTCATAAAAGGTTAAATTCCTCGATTCACGGTACATCAGCAATGAAATCAGCGGTGTCTATGTCAGAACCTGTCAGCCTTGACATAAGACGCACATTGGGTTGCAGACTTTATTTTTGCTACGCAAATGCAGTGGCCACTGTTTGCATTCCGCACCATGCCGCTGTATCACAAGCCTGTCAAAGGAAGCACGAGAGCACATCCCCACCAGACCCTCGAATGGGGAACAAACATGGACCACACAAACAGCTTGCCCAGGCACCTACAGGCGTGCACACGTGCTTACACACATACCTCACATCTCACAACACAATACGTGAGATTAAGCCCATTATTACTGATCTGATTCCTGTCATAGTGTTTGCTTGCTTTACTGATTATTGAAAGGGGTTGTCTCTTATATTGCTATAAACACATCTTCACTGAAAATGGGTTGATGGAATTACTTAATTTTATCATGTTAATTGGTTCGACATGATTAAATAAAGTTTAAATATAATGTCCCTTGAAATTAAAAACAAATCATGTTAAAACAACTTAATTTCATCTTGTATATCTGTTTACCGTAATTCCAACAACTATTTTTTCAGTAATAATTCATTTAACACAATTAAGAGTTACTTATGAAATGTATTTTTTCACATGGAACTAGATTGACTGTGGAAATATTGTACATATTATTAATATTGTGTGTTTTAGATCAGTGATTCTTTAAAATGAGTGATGCAAAAATTGCTAAAAATGAATAACAGTCAACCTTCATAGAAAACCGTTTTAAATGTATTCACTTGTTGAATAAACTCCCCTTATACTTTTGTACGTATTAAAATGTACATTAAATTACATTAAAATTAATTACAATTTTCATTTTTCTTGACCTATACAAAAAGAATCCCTATTGAAAGTATTTGTCAAATTAAAACAGTCAAAAAGTTTCATTTTGTGATTCCATTACACATTTGTCATGCTGTTGTTCTATACTGTATGGTCTAGATTAATGTGCCATGCAGGATAAACTCTACAATGAGAAATTTTGAATCAGTAGCTAATGTCTTTTCTCTCTGAAACCCATCCTGGACAAACAGCTTTACCTTCTCTCCTCTTCATTGAAGTGTCTTGCGTTTGCTTTGAGAACCAAATACAGCCAGATTAAAAACAATGTAAATGGGACTGACTGAGTGGGAACACTTGGCTGAACAAGTCCTTAAATGGGAATAAATTAGGAAAGAGGCTAATGGTGAAGATAGTGTTTCAGCCCTGAAAGGTTTAGCCTGAACAGTCACAGCGACCTCTAAAGAGAGCGAGTGAAAGATAGCGATACACTTGGCAACCAAATACTCTACAAAAGGAAGCGGGATAGTTACCCTTGAGATTACATGGGTGGCTGGAACGAAAGAAGCTTCATCATTGAAATCATGAATATAAAACCAGATAGTTTGTTAGGTTGCAGTTATCCAGTGCTAAGGCAGATCCAGACACAATCTTAAACATATTAAGCTTTTTATATATAACCAGTTTCAATGGTAACTCGCGTAATTATTTAAGCCGGGCCAGACTTGGGGCACACAGGCCAGCCCATCCTCACAAGCCCTTATAATGTAGCTTGCGTCTCATTTGTTCAAATTAAGCTTAGGGAGGAGGAAAAACCAGCCATTAGTATGTCTGGATGAACTAACGACATTCAAAGCGTTTCCATGTCGCCCGGTTCAGCCCTAGACAGCCTTCAAGTAATGACCTGGCCCGGTCTTTCAAAGGCACCGACGCCACCATGATTAATGTATCTGACCAGGCAATTTCAGAAGAATACAGCTTATTGTATTAAACGCAGCTTCCAGCCACAAACATGAGCGTACAATAAGAGCACTTAACATTCTTTGCTATCAAAAGTTTGGTAAAAGATGTTCAGATAAAGAGGAAAAGGTAATACCCTTCATCAGTGTCCTTAAACCTCAATGTAGAAACTCTCTTGAACTTGCATGCATTTCATCTGGCAAATCAACACCAACTATTAGGCGAAAGTCAAGCGCGGCCATTGGTAAAATCTAAACTCTGTTTGTAGTGTCAGCAATAGGCTGAAAATTGACAATCTGCAATCACAATCAAGCCAAAAATTAACAGGCTCTGTCAAAGAACATATCTTAAGGAAAATCTAAGCAAGATCTCCACCTTGTAACCACAAGGGGGACAAATTCTAGTCCATTTTGGTAAGAAGGAAAATGTATGGACATTCCAGAATGCAGCAACAGTCTATCATTAGAGTTTTTACAAGAGTGAATGTCGGTTTAGTGAGTCAATTAGTTGTGAGCTTAATATACACAAAGACAATCAATCAACACATTAATGACAAGGATAGTTTACAAATGTTTACAAATTTACAAATGTAAATGTAAATGTAAGTCAGTGCATGGTGGTACAGCTTAAGACCTGTTGGCATCATGCATTTTCAGAGTGACACAGAAACCCATTCAGATGGAGCGCTGACCCTAGGAGAGAATGGAGTTAAGGTCAGCTAAGGTCCAAGGGAAGTGGACCCTGTGGCGGAGTTACAAGACCCTGTGAGATGTTTCTCCTCTAGTGTATTCTTCACACACAAACCAAAGTCATCACGGTCCTATTCACCAGAGAGCTGAGATATATTATATAACCATTACATCTGAAACAATTGTGGTTAAGAACCACACAGGTCAACCTTAAATAAAACATTTTTTAAAGATCTTGTAATTATAACTTCATTTCTTTCCATAACTCACTTAAGTGGTCATGTTAAACAAAGAATTAGGGTTAGGATATTGTGAATATTCCACCAACTGTCATTTTGCATGTTGAGACACAAAACCACACAAATGTTTTTCTAAATATCTTATGCGAATGACAAAAGGGGATTGAATGAAGAAACAAAATTGTTTTTGTCTGTCCCATTTAAGAGATACCTGCTTGCCAAGAGTCTAATAAAAAATACCAAAAATTTGAATAATTAAAGTTTTGCTTAAACTTTATAGGCTGTGAAAGAAAAAAGCCTGCAAGCTGTTCAAAACACATGGATGTGAAATCAAGTTGGTGATAATCCAAATACATAGAACACAAAAAAAGTAGAAACCTCTATGAAATGTGAACTCATTTGATAAAAATGACTTCCTCATCAGGTAAGTTAATAACAAAAGAAATGTATGAAAAACTAAACAGTGACTGCCATCAAACTACCAACCTTCTTCCTTCACCTTTCATACATGAATATCTTCCTCTCTCAATCTGGCAACCCTGCGCTTCTTTTCTAGTCATTTTATCTCTTTGTAATGTCAAAAGCCCCATCCATCTTTATTTATTGGGAGGAACACGTTGAGCAGGCTTTGTCAGGACCATTTTACTGTCCTAATGTTCTGTAAGAGAACAGAATGACAGACAGGTCTCCACAGACCACACCTGATGACTCCCTTCTCATAAAAGTTTCAATGACACACACAAACCCTTTAAAGTTTATTGCCCTGGGGAGGCATATTAGAGAGGTCTAAAGAACAGGTAAATCGACACATTTGAACACTCTGGACATTTGAAACCTGTCTATAATATCTCCCAACATTGACATGAAGTTGCGTTACCTTGACTTCCCAGATCTGGTTATGGGTCCCAGTTTCCCACAGCTGAGCGTGTCCTGACGGGTAAGATCCACGAGGGTTTCCCTAAAGGTTCATAATTGTGTGACAGTGGACTTTCTCATGAGTCTGTCCTCTTCTGAAAGAGAGAGAGAGAGAGAAAGAGAGAGAGAGAGAGAGGGAACTCTTCAAAGGCGAGGAGGACACAGAAGCGCCTCCCTCTGTGACCAAGCCTCTCTCTCTCTCTCTCTCTCTCTCTCTCTCTCTCTCTCTCTCTCTCTTCTGGTGTTCAAACTCGTTCCATTATTCTGATCAAAGACCATGACCAGTTTCATAATAATAATAATTATAATAATAATAATAGAAATAATAATAGAAATAATAATAGAAATAATAATAGAAATAATAAATAATAATCATAGTAATACTACTACTACTACTACCACTACTACTACTACTACGAATAATAATAATAATCATAATCATAATCATAATCACAATAATAACAATAGTAATAAAATAATAATAATAATAATAATAACAATAATAATAAATAATAATCATAGTACTACTACTACTACTACTACTACTACTACTACTACTACTACTACTACTACTACTAATAATAATAATAATAATTATAATAATAATAATAATCATAATCATAATAATCATAATAAATAATCATAATCATAATAATCATAATAAGCATAGTAATCATAATAATAACAATAACAACAATTACAATAACAATCAGAATCAGAATCAGAATCAGAATCATAATAAAAGTATTATAATAAAAGTATTATAATAGAAATAATAATAATAAAAGTCATTTTATTATAATAATTACGTAACAAAACAGTAAGATAACAATAAATATATAATTATGTAATTACACATTCGTTTTAATCACTTATTTATTTAAATATGTCAAATATATTTAAACATGAGCAGGTATTTATTTCGTTAGGGTACACATATTAACATCATTAATAGTGAATTTCTCTGTTTATTGGTGGTAAATGTAGGAAAATGAGGCTTAATTCTATTAATTTTTTTAATTTTGCCAACAGAAAGTTTTCTTGAAATAAATAAATTTGCTGTATGAATTATCTTTGGAATTGGGTTAAACAATACAGACTTACATTGTAAGACAATGCGGAACATGAATCCAGTGTTTCCATGAATTTTAATAACAATGCAAACAATTATATTTTTATTTTAATATTTTTATCTGAAATTGCAACACATCGGGTGCTTTGATTCGAGTCGACATGCGCTATGAGTTTGTGACGAGGATGATAAATTATAAAATTGTCGTTTTAAACTTCTTTTAATGTCAGTTATTAACATGAATAAAATATGGACAATTCCATAAACCAAACAAAAATATTGAATGAAAAATGAAAACGAGAACCCATACACGAATGTCGTTATACTTCGTCTAAATCTGCACCCCAAATGCATAAATGTCCAATAAAACACAATTTACAGTTTATATAATTTATACACTATAGACACATTGTAGCATATCAATGCATCACTTGGATCACCATTCTCAATCTCATTTTGAATTTGTATTTAGAATGTTAACAATATTATTTCTTGTATTTCTTAAAAAAAATGTCAGAAAAAAACTGTCTAAAAAAATTATACAATTTCTTTTTTTCCCAAAGTCTCCCAGGAGAGCAGGAATAGCCCATCTATTGAAACTCTGAACTCCTGGCCCTGGTGCAAACCTCTTTGTCCAGCCTCTCCTCCCCAAAGTTCATCAGTGGAGTTCCCTCCACCCACAGACATGCGCTGAGTTTGGCACTCCTTCCACTACAAACACCAGACATCAAGCACAAAGGCTGATCAAACAGGGCCTTTCTCACTTTAGGCTTTCACTAGACATTCTGGGAGGGTCTCATAAATAAGGCCCTATTTATAGACCAAACTAACAATGTATGCAATTGAGCAAAGGATGGGGAAAGGTCCAAGGAGGGAATCCATGATGAGAATGCTGATTTGGAAACAGTTGCAACCATGTTTCTCTTTAGGTAACCCCGCTTGAGCCATAATGAAAAGCCATTTGATTTAAACAGATAACATTGCAGAGTATGAAGCCGTCACAACTTTCAAGCACCTTTTCAAGAGCACTATGGCATGTCAGGGTTTCACCAGTTGCCCTCGAAGGTGTTTTCCCATCTAGAAGACTTTGGTGTCACCTTAGACACTGCACTGTGTGACACTGTGTTACAATTACTGTTTGCTATAATGTATATTTGAATGTGTTGTATTAAGCCATGAAAAGCTCAAATTCAGAAATCATTAAAAAAAGCCAATCTAAAAATACATGAAGAGTCCCAAGTGCACACCTTCTCTGACATATGTGGCTGTCTGCTCAAGTGATGAATACACTGTTGTACTATTGTGTAGGGTTGAAGAACACGTCCTGTGTGTACCTACGGCTAAGCCCATGAGCACATGAACAACAGATAAAGGCACCCAGTCAACAAACTGCTCATACCGCATCAAGCGTGATTGAACTATGACAAATACTGCAGACACTTACAGTCATGCAGCCCCTCCCAGTTATGTCAATGCGCTCTACAAGTAACCAGTGCCGCATGTTTACCCTCAAAGCTCAGTTTTTAGCACCATCGAAACACCACATGGGAAAGTTGACCTGCAGAACTGGCCAAGGAATCAAACCAAAATCATGTTAACCAATAAAAATGATTCGAACAACATCTGCATTATTTCTATTCTGTGCACCACAATACAAAGAAGGGGTAGAAAACCAGTGTAAGAATAGTTTTATAATTGGAAAAGTTGTCATGTACAGAGAGTATGACATACAAAGACACGTTTTATGCATTGTGGTTTCTATACACATCCAGTCGACATGTGTTGCTCATCTCCTGGTTCTTTTTGCTGTATATTTGTGTTAAACCCTCAAAGCAGTGACAGAACATGCTGTACCCAATTTAGGCCTGTAAAAGTCACAAAGAGAGTGAGAGTCAAATACTGAGTTGTTTGCAGCCACATCTAACAGAAGACACATACTCCGAAACAAAACAAATGGAGCTGTGAACACATGCCAACAATAGTGGCGCACACATGGAGCTTTCTTCTTAACATTTTATTCTGACCAGAAAACTCTTCTCAGCCATTTTATAAACCACAACATGATTATTTTAATTATGTTATGAAAACAAGATCATTTTCCAACAGAATCTCAAGAAGTGGAAGATCACCGAACAAAATGCTTATCATGTGCATGCCTGGTTATTTTTTACATATGCAAGCAGTGAAACCCTATTAAACAATCAAACCGATGTTATCAGTAAGGGTAAAAGACATGTAGCTCACTACCATCCTAAAAGAAAACATGATTCCACATGTGAAGATTAGATAAAAGTCTCTCACAGGTGGCGTGGTTTGTGTGTGTATCTTAATCTCCTTAGTGGATACAGACAAAAACTCATAACCTCATAATCTTCCTTTTTAGTTCACTCCCAACACAGAAAGACTGGAATTTGACGTTTTCCCAAAACACAGCACTGCAAATAGTAATAAGTTTATAAAATATCAATTATGTTACATCACAAAAAAGAGGAGTTTTTATTCTTGACTTCATGAAAGTAAAGAGAAATGTCTTATTTAACCGCCTTGTTTTTCCTTTCAACTCTCACCTACATTTTTATTTTTCTTATGCAAAGACATTGTTTGAGTTTAGATGACTTGTATATGTGTCATTCAGTTTTTGTAGGTAGCCTTATTCTGGGGTATGACATGTGTTGTCTCATGAGAAAGGCATGACATTACAAAACCCTCATATAACATCAAATATGTATTCTGCTGATCTCAGGTTACCTGGTTTTTGTCCATATGATTTACTTTACTGAAAATCAGAGTGGAAAGTAACATACTGCAGTAAACATTTTAAAGCATTTGTGGACTTTACTCAACACAGAAGCTAACAACAGCAGAAAAATTGTATGTTTAGAAATACATTTTCATAAAAAAGTTCTACCAAATATTTCCTACCAAAATAAATAGCAACAAAATCAAACATTGTTGACAGTTTTTTTTCCTCTTGACATGTTTGCTATTTTAAGTTATGTTAAGGGAATACTATCTTTTAGATATTTTATTTGTCTTTTATTCACACACTTAATCTCACAATTGGAACATTTGCAAGGTTAAGAGTATCCATTCCTTATTAAAAGATGTTTATCAGTTGTTTCTCTTGCACATAAAATAGACATCACAATGAACACAAGCAGGTGTTTTTGATAAATGCAACCAAATGTCCTAGGTAATCTAACTTAGCGGTAAACTATCAATAAATGTTAATACTTTACAATCAGATAGTATTTGTAAACAAAGGTAAATGCATCAAATAACATTTCATTTTAAAAAGAGTTTATCATTTATTAATCATTATTAATATTAGTTCATGGCTAATTCCGTGAAATTGTCAACCTTACTTTGAAAATATTGAGTTTTTCCAAAGGTTTTTAGTATACTTTTAGCACAAATGCAATCATTTGGTGGTTCAAAAAACTTATGTGAAGTCTGTCTTATAGTTTTTTGAGAATATATTTTGTAGCTCATGATTTTTCATAGTCAAGTAAGGGCTGTCTATATTCAGGATTGTCACATATTTAACTCTACATTTTGCTCAAAAACAGACCCATACAAATAAAATACTGTCATCATTTGATGATCCATAAAGAATCGTTCTCTTGGCCATATGTTGGATATTTTTGATTCTGGTGTGTACGTTTTAGTTCACCTAAATCTTAAGACGTTTTTGTCTCCCAAAATTGGTGTCCTTATGTGATATCCAAAACATGGGTTTATTTATCTTTATCTTCGTTAATATACTGATATTTTTCTGATATGTGTCATACCAGAGTTTTGTATGATATAAATAATCGATTCAGTTTACAGACAGCAATTACATTCTATGAGCGTTTTTATGTCACATTCATTATGGAATTACCCTCATGTCATACAGTTATTCATGTTAGGTCATATTGCATTAACTTATGTTAACAGGGACAACTTTTGTGTTGTATGTATTAGTAAATGGCTTAAAATATCAAACTAACACTAGTAAATTCTGCATTACCATTGTTTTTTTAATTGTTTTTTTAACGTGTTAACCAATTGCACCTTTTTGTAAAGTATTACAAAATAAATTATGCTTCAATTCACATTAGAATGAACAACTTCACAAAATCTATATTTTTGAAAAACAAAATTGTGCAATGAATTAAAAAGATTTGGCCTTTTTGAAATATTTGCCCATAACTACACATTTTCTTATATGGAAAACACATGATAGGTCTATTGTTCTAAATTTCTCCATCTGTCTTTAAAAGAAGTGAAGGTCCCATAGGCCTGCAATGACATGTGGGTGAGTAAACGAAAACTCGACTTTTCATTTTACTTTCTTTTACAATTTTTAATAAAAAGGCAATAAGTCATATGAGAACATGCACTCCTTCAAAGTGCATGCGAGGTTTGGACCACGGCATGATAATTAGGAAATGTGGGGCTGTTTAGAAAGAGGTCACCATAACTCCAAGCAATGTTCCTTTGACTCTGAACATGCTCAGGCTGAGAGGTTCCAGGCCAATGTGCGCTATTCTCGTGTGCCACGTTAAAGCACGGTACCCTTCAGTCAATTTAATCACAGAACAGTGGGACGTTATGCGGTCGACGTGATTTAAAGACGACAACTCATGGGACGTTTCTCTCACCTCTTCAAGCTTATGAGGAAGCAAGGTTTCAGCCAAAGGATTATGGTAAGGATTTCTTATCAAGGAGTGAACACAGCTGGATCTACGCTTGTCAAAACAAATACGCTGTAAAATGATAGGTGTATTTTTTGTGGCTATAAGAGAAATATTATACTAAATCTTGGGACATTGTGAGCAAGCATGTGTTGTATTCAGTGCTTTGTGCTAGCAAAGGGACTGTTAAAACATCTAAAGATGAACTTCCAGGATACAGAATGGCGTTTTGATGCCAAAACGCAGTAGGTTATAATGCAGGACTATATTTATAGCAGGATATAGACTAGCACAGTCACTTTAAAGGGCCTATGTGTCACCCTATCAGAATACAGTTATAACATCCAGCAGCTCTACTGCTGTGCTTTTCCTGTCTCAAGACCATCTCAGTGTGTGTCCCACTGTCAGAGGCCACTCAAATGAAATGAGATCCTTGTCAAAATGTCACTTGAGAATTAAAGGAAATAGAAAGAAAAGGAAGATGAAATAAAGCAATATTTTCCTTATTTTTACTTTCACACACTCGCTCTTTGCGGTTTTGGTGTGCTTGTATTTCCTCTGGCTGCTACTTATTTTCAGAAAATCCTGATGATCTCAATTTTGCTGAACTTGGTAAGAAAAAGCATAACAAAAGTAATAAATACCTCACATAATCTTAGTTATATTAGAATACTATTGTCCATTTTAAAATTGACAAGCATTCGAAAACACATAAGACATAATTGTTGTGCATGGAAAGACAAATCAATGGCACTTACTGTATGTATTTTCAGCTCAGACATTAATTTGAGTCCAAGGATAAAGTAGGGCTTAATACTACAACTGATCTTTGAAATTCTTGAATCGAGTGTCACTTACCTTTCCAGCAGCTTCAAATTCTTATTTCCAGTACTAGTCTTGCAGAAACAAGCGTTAAGGTTTGACAACATTACACATGTCCTGGTTGACTGGTCATCTGGCTGTGGTTTTGACAGCAGGTCAGTGAGTGCAGCTGTTTTAGGATTCTATGTTAAATCCTGGACATCAGCTTCTCCCCTGAAATCTCCCAATTCATCATCATAAGATGACTACTAACCACCACAGACATGTCTGCATAATACAATAATTATTCCCTGCTGTTTACAGCTTCAGAACACTGTAGTTCTGATATATATCAAAACAACGCCAATTGCTCCTTTGAATAGCATAGTCCCACATGTTGTGAGTAATTTGCACTATTAAACTGGTTTGACTCTACTTAATGTGGTAAACAAACAATCACAGAAAAACATATAAAATTGCTAATTTATATTAATCACTGCTATTTATGAAGTATTTACTGACAGAAATAGAGGACTGCATGAACGAAAATTAAAATAAACGTTATTTGTTACAAGCCTTCACTTGTCACTGTAGTTTAGATTTAGATTTCTTAGATTGGATTTTAGATTGTTAAAATAATAATAATTAAATGTATGTAAATTCATTTTAATAAATAACCTAAAAATAACGCTTAAGTCATCTTCCATTCACTTTTGTGCAATTCAAAATCTGCACGACTCCTACTGTGAAATACAAAAGAAGATAATTGAGAAATGTCAGAGTGGTTTCCTGTCTATTCAATAGAAGTCAATGGTGTGCCCAACTGTTTGGTCGTCAACATTCTTAAAACATCTTATTTTTCTGCAGAGAAAAGAAAGTCTCACAAATTTTGGAAAGACGTTTTTCATTTTCAGGAACTATCCCTTTAAGACCACAAACACACTAGAGAGGATAAAGATTAGACACAGGCGCAAACTCCAATTTAGGGCAAAATTGCCCAGAGCAATTTAATTTATTAAAACTTGAAGATATATTTATATTATATATATTTAGAAAAGAAACAATTCAAACTTTAATCCATCTAATTCCAATGATCATCAAAAAATGCTGATTGGTGGTATACTGCACAATATAAATATACCATTGAACATGGACAAATGCAGCTTTCATGGATGTATTTATCTTGGATATCCATCAGTCAGAATGATGACTATTGCAGGTTTTGAAATAGCTAAGTATCTGCTGAACATCTCTGTGTAAAATATTGTGAAAAAAAGAAAACTGACCCAAAAAATGGCAACATGGCTAGTGCAATGGTATGTTTCCAGTACCCTGCCTATGACTGAGTCAGGGCAGTGTTGCAGCTTTTTCACTGAAAGCTCATATCGTACGAAACTATAAAGCATTGAAACAAGTACTCTTTAAAATGACTTGTACCTTCCCAAAATGTACAGAAAAAGAGTGAAACAGAGGTAAAAATATTCTCCTTGGTCTAGTTGTCTCAGTCTACTGCCTTAGGCAGAATACATCATGGCAGTGTACCATAACGTCAGGTTATTTTGAGGGCCGCCTGAAAATGTACTCGGACCCCATGCTAAAGTTAATCATATTCACAACGTAAGAGACTTTTCGAAGGGTGAACTCTTTGAAAAAATAGAAGCCTTCAACTGTGTATTAAAATAAATAACTCTAAGCCGCTTTCCTAAACAAAAGAAGCTGTAACATAATGACCTCATATTCAGGATATAAAGATTCTCCTGTGCTCAGGAAAAGAGCTTGAATTAAACTGCCTCTGCCCCTCCATACAAATGGGGCAGGATATGCAATGAGTGACCTGGACGGAAAAAGACATGAAGGCAAAACACTGGGGGCAATAACGGTTCATTAAAATGCACTGTAAAAATCTTTGACATTTACACTGCTAATACATTCAGGCAGGAGAAGTGGGCCGTCTCCTCCTATAGAGGTACTTTTGGCACAATCAGTAAATGTTGCGACTTGTTCCTCAGCGACAGTTTTTGTTTGTCACCTTGAAATCCTTGATATCTTTCATTCGTGGGAGGGTAAGACCAGAACAGGGATTGTCTCCTGAGACATTGGAGAACCGTTCGATGTCCCGCTCAGAGGAAGCCTGTCGGTTAAAGGCACATGTGCATCTTAAATGAGGCATTGTTCCAACCTCTAAAATGATGCCTCTTAGTGTTCTCTGGTCCTCATCTTGGTTTCACAAGACTAGCATATCTAGTCTTTGGGATATTCAAATCCCATTTGTCATGTCTGTAATGACATTTGCCTTAACCAGCTTGCGAAGAAACTCCTTTTCCTTTGAGATGTTGTGTGTCCATGACTGGGGAAGACAAAGAGAATTTATTGAAAAAATCCATCTGTGTCATATGAAGTTTTCCTTCTGGTGCATTTCAAGATGCGGTGTGTTTCTCTTTGATTTAATTTTGATAGCATAAAGATCTATACAATACCCTAATACACTACAAGTAAAGAAACCTCAATTCCAACAAAAACAGCAGAGTTCAAATGTTCTAATTGGGATTATGTGATGTCATAGACATATCTAAAATGTTCTAATTAGGATTATGTAATGTCATAGAGCAAACCTATAAGTACCTTTTCATATAACAATTAAAGTGAGGACAGAGTCCGCAACTGAACTGTGGTCTGAGATCATAGAACCATAACTTGGCTCCTATGAAAATCAAATCAGTCTCCCTTCAATTCCCCTTTTTTCAGTGTGATTTTTTGAATCACAAACTGAACCCACCACCACAGCGAACTATGTGGCCAAAATTTTGGCTGAAACTAAAGCCTTGGGTTCCTGTGAGAGGATCAGAGTCCGAACGGGTTGGACGCCACGTCTGCCCCTGAGAGAAGATTCTGGAAGCACTGGGGCTGTGATACTTGGCCAAGGCTCTTGTCAGAGTCTCAAGTCAACCCTGTTTGACTTGTGTGAAGGATCACATTCATACAAGGCTAGCGAATCCAGGAATTGGATTTTAGTCCCCTTAAGAAAGAACAAGGCGTATGCCAAAATTAATGCTGGGTTAAGAGTGTCTTCAACTGCCTTTGGGACAGAAGAACTGAAACAATCTCTTCCTTATGTGACTGTAGTGCATAAACCCTCAGAGAGAAGGGAAAACAACTACAAAACAAACTGGACTTTGTAGACATGGGTCACTTGCTGTTGAGTAGATTTTGAAAATAAGGTTAGAAAGCAGAGCTCTGACTAGTCAAAGTTCACCAAAACATATAATTCTGTCATAGTTTACTCATACCTAATCTGTAAGACTTTATTCATTCAGCAGAACACAAAAGTAGATATTTATATGAAAGGTGGTCCATTGTTTGGTGACCAACATTTTTTAAAACAACTTAGTTTTGAGAAGAAAAAGTCATACAGGTTTCGAAATGCAGCAAGTAAAAAAGGACAGAAGTAATTTGGTAAAACTATGACTTTAAGTTTTAAAGGAGGGGTATCACTTTGTTTCATGCTGTTTAAGTGCTTTAGACTGTTAAACATGTTGAGTCATGTTCAACGCGGTCCATTTGTTAAATGCATAAAGTAGTATTTCTTCGTTCAAATCACTCCGCCTGTAAAGCCAAAGTCTTTGGAAAGGTTCAGATATTCAATATATTTCCGTCAGTAGATAACAAGACATTTATTGGCTATTGGTCAATTAAGTCCTGCTCATGCACCAATCAGTGTGTGCAGAAGAGCATGAGCGTGTACATTCCAGGAGAAGCCCTCATGAGGAGATCGGTCATGAGCACTGCTCACAGACCACCCGAGGGAGCTCAGTTTTTCCGGAAACAATCGTAAATCTGTTTCTGTCTGTTGTAAATGTGAGTAAAACAAATACTTTTCGGAGATATGAGCAATGTTTTTCTACTCTACAGGCACTAACAATTATTGAAAGAAACATATATGTTATACCTCTCCTTAACAGTTGTGGGCCTTGGATGGCTGCATTTTAATTCTTGTGCGATTCATTTTTTAAAGCTGCTTAAAACAAACATGCTTTAAGCAAATACAGCCTGTGCTGCCTAAAGACGACAGTTATTCTCACTATTTTACTGACTAGATTTTTGTGCAATTCATTTATATTAACATTCCTGTTCCTTTCTGAGAAAAATGTTTTGAAGACTTTTAATGCCAAATTGTCATTTTCCCTTACTTGCTGGAAGAAAAAGCTATTAGCCTAATCCTGGAATTTATCGCTTGAAGCCCCTTAATTAATGCAGTCATAGAATTGCTGTTGGATTCATCCCTCAATTCACAATTTGAATAAACGTTGTGTACTTCTGTCAAAACCTACAAAGATAAATAGCCTCCACTTTTCTAGTACGACATGTGCAAACCACCTGCACCTAAACCCCAGCAGCTTAAATCGGTTACGGACAGCTTTATACAGCTCGAATGTTGAAAAAGGACCGAACACAGAGAGTAGGAAATGACTGTGTTCTGCATGAATGCTATTTTGATAGGGACATGCGCAGCAGCAGTCGGGGACTAACTGTGTGTAAACTCCTTGGTTTTATGAGTGGGCTTTTACAGCCATGGTAAATGCGCGCAGGATGGAATTCATAACAACTAAGATATTTTCATGACCTATGACATCATAATTGTACTTTTCCGTAAGCATAGTTGCTTAACCTGGTTCTGTTGATGAGCTAAGTTCATAGAGGCAAATAAATATAGAGATCTCACCTCTTTTATAGCAGACATTTTGACTGTTTCGTAATAGTGCAAGGGTGCATGAGGGGTGTTCATGTCATAGCCAAATCCAGCGACGGCCACCTCATCACAGTTATGCAGGGCCATTGTAATAGCGACGGTGCCCAATGTTGGAATATTCTGTGGAAAAAATGCAAGTTTAGCATCATTAAAGTTCTCGACTAGCACAGTTGTCCTTACATTTGCAGCTGTTGCCATCATGATGCCAGGGTGTTGCTTTGGAGCTGCTAAGGTTTTTAGTGTATTGCTAGTGCATTCTGTGTGGTTTCTAGAGTGCTCAAGATTTTCTCTTAGAGGTCGTTTACTCAAGTGCCATCTTCTGAAAACGACAATGCCATCGTCCCCAATTTTGGCAAATGCTGCCTTCAGTGTTTACAAGATCACATCATTAAGTGAACAAAGTGTTTTACACATTCAGCCTGTAGGCATGCGCGAGAATCCCCAAAAAACAATTCTAGCCTTGTTTGTGCTGCGTGACAAACTTCAAATCACTCCTTCAGCACAAAAAATTTTTGCACAAATATGACCAGCGGAGAACCTTAAAATAGGTTATTTATATGTGCGCATGCCCTAAGTGTTTCTTTCCTACATCCATGTAAATGCAGATCATTATGAAAACATCACCTTTTAACTTGTGCTTACTGTTTGATATGAAAAAAAAATCTGTTTTCAATGAAAATACATCAAACTATGACACATGTAAAACTACACTAAAAACACATAAGTCACTCTTACTGGGCTATATGCAAATTGCTTTTAAGTCCAGATATTCCTTGAAGTCCACTATTAAATCTGCATGTGGCTAAATGAGCCCTGGTTAAGTTCATTCTCCACAGTTGTTAACTCATCCTGAGCTGTCTGTGATTAAAAATTTGCTTAAACAGACCCCCAACCCCTGACTCACCAATTTCGAGAGGCAGACCTTCACTTCCTCCTCTCCCTGAGGGAGTCCACTATTCTAAATCATTAGCTTGCTGTGGCCTGGGGAATGGATCACTCACACACACAATTAGTAAGAAGATTGGGCCAGTGTACTCCGCACAAGGCAGGTGGGTGTCTGGAGCACTCAAAGGGGAAGGATGTGTCAAATCATGTCCCACCTTGATCAGTACCGTATGGGACAGCTTCCCTCCCGCGCTGCCCCCCTACCTACACAAACCTCAGGGGTCTGGGCTCTGCTCCACGTGCACAGCACATGTTCCACAATTCTAAGGGGGTCTAAGTGTTCAGGAGGTGGTCAACTAACACACAGACCCTTGTCAAACTCTATGTCATGAATAGCTATATAAAGCTTGGATAAATTAAAAAAATGATGTCGTGTCCAAATAGGTAATCTTAAAGCCCTGTTAAGTCTAAATGCTTCCCTGACCACAGTTTAAGTATTTTAACATGATTATTTTAATTTAGAATATAAAAACACTCCCACAATGACTAGTCTCCATTCCAAGTGCCATAAGAAAACAAGTTCCTTTTCAAAGAAAAATGTCCTGTGATGTACTGTTAGATGACAGTGCCGTTTATGAGTTCTTGCTAGGCGAATACTTTTTGTCAAAGCCAGTTTGAGGTCTGAGGCATGTCACGATCACTTCTTTTATGACAGTCCTGTCGGTCTGCGATTACTGAATCTCCCCACGGGCTATGGCACACCCTAGCTTGTTCTGAATAAGATGCGTGTTTGCTAATGGGGCGAGGGTCTTTTGAACACGGTGAAAGAGCGCATAACAAATTTTACTGATGCTTGACCAAAACCTTCATGATGCATTTCAACAGTGGAATTCTGAAAATGTCATCGTGGCTTAACAGCCTTTGTGATTCAGGCTGACACTTTTGTGTAACTGACTAAAACCTTGCTAGAGTTAAACAAATAAAAAACATAATTACATAATTTAGTAAGATTAGTAAAAAAACGTATGTCTATGTTAATTTTAAAGTCAACACCAGTTGCTTCATGCTACTCTTTTTTTTCATTTATAATGGCTTTATGGGAAAATTCACCTTAAAAAATACAAGTTATGTCATAATTTATTCACCCAAGCCATTTGAAATTTTAGGCGAAAAAAAGGAGATTATTGAAGAATGTTGATAACTGGCATCCATTCCCTTGCATTTTGTGTCTATAAAGTAGAAGTGAATAGTTGTTGCCGCTGTTTGGTTATAAACTTTAAATTATGAGCAAGTAAATGCTGACAGAATTTAAATTGTTGGATAAATTATCTTAAAACTTTTTGTTCAGAGAGCGAAATACTTTTTATATTGTATCTGTACGTTTCTTTCAAATGTCACTAGTCTTCTTGCTTGGGCCAGGTTGGTGACGAATTACTGTTCATGCTGTCTGACAAAATTAAAATTGTCTTTTTTCTTGGCTAATCTAGATGTATGCAAAAAATTGCAGTAAGTTAAACTAATCTGCATCTAACCACGTAATCCATTAAATGAAACTCTTGCTTTCAATGGAGTCTTGAAGGTCTTAACACAGCTGTCAAGGTTTGGCCAAAACAAATGGCATTAGCTTTCTCCATCCATTGGATTAGTAATGCTGCCTTTGACCTATGGTGATCTTTATGGTAATTATAGTCTAATTGAGGAAACACGTGCCCAAGGCTTCCTGTGACCCCAATTTACATAAGATTGACTGAAGGTTCTTGGTTCAAGAAAGCCGAGCAGACCAACTTTTTCTTTATAGAGCTACTTGTTTTATGCTGTTTTTGACAAAACAGCAAGACATGCCTAAAAAGATGCCAGGTGCAATTATAAACATTATGCTTACCCCTTTACCCATCTGGCCATTGTTCAATGGAAGGCCAATAAACTGGAAGGCAGCCTCTTGTATGAAATAAGGGTTGAGGATTCGTATCTCCGAAGGTTCCCGGGGCACGTACTGTGCTACAGACTTCCAAAAGCCCTCTGTTCCTTGCTGAAAAAGAAGTGAAAAAAAGAAAGAATTACATCAAGTTATTGAAAGCAACCCATCATGAAAAATGCATCAAATATATATCATGTTACAGCAGATCAAGGGTGCAAACCTGTATGTGATGAAATAATCTTTTCCATAATCATGAGCTCAGGCAGAAAACCTAGAAGTTGCCAAATTTGCATACTGATAGCGGCGAGGAAAATAACCAGGGGTGCAAGTGTAGACGGCTTTCATTAAAAGTGAAGTAAGACGTCCGAGTCGGACAAGCCCACAGGAAGTGGACAAATGAAATCCTGACCTCTACGAGTGTTTGGGGAGCCAAGGCCCCCCCAGCTTCTCCCATACCAATTACTCAGAAGACACGCAGAGCGCCACAGCTAGGCAATTATTCAATCTGCAACCTGGCATTGAGATCACCAGGTATTAGCGTTCCGACGAGACGATCCGTGCAAAGCCGCGGCAGCTCTGCTGGCAAAGAGCCAGCCAGGTCACTGCACTTAATGGGAGTCACCTGTTCAAATAAGCACACTGTGCCTTTGATATAGCCCAACAATAGGAGCAGCCATTGAAGCTGGTCGAATAGCTTTGAACTGGCTTCGGAGGGCCCCGCGCTCACAACAAGCCGTGGCAAGAAAACATCATCTCTCCTGTCAATGGTATGTTTTCACTTAACAGAAACAGAAAGTCTGGGGAATGCTGCAACCACAAGCAGGTGTAAACAGAAGAAAATTTAACAACAACATATCAGAATTTCACAGTTAGCAAACTGCTGACACACTTTACATACTTTTTGTTTTCTACAGTATTTACCATACATCCCAGCTTGCCAAGCTGAAGCCCTCCAAAATGCAAGGCATGATTCACAAGCTCTATTTAAGGGAAAAAGTAAACACTCTGAGAATGCGCTGGCATCTGAAATCTTAGGCCGGGAGTGTTTAGTATAGAAGCGTGATTTTGTTGAAGACAAAATAAAACAGGAAGTCCTTTATTGATTATTTTATAGTCATGTAGTAAAAGTGCGGATGATTGTAGACTTGTGAATTCCCACTTGAAATGACAGTTCTTAAAGTACAGGTCCAAAAGTCATAAAGGATTTACTTACAGTAAGTGACTATGAAAAAAAAGGAAATCCATAATTAAATAATTATAATAATGATGCTGAAAAATTCATACTACATCCAAAACCATTTTACATCTATTGAATGTTGGTTAGACAAGATAAGGTATACCTTCAAGTAACAGTAAATATCTATTAATTCTATAAAATATTGATTTTCTTGTTATATGAATAAAACCTAAGCACATTCATGCCACCAATTATGACTAAGTTCAGGATGTGATTAAAAAAGTCCAAACTAATTGGAAAAATTTGATCACGTCAAGAATGTTCACTTCAAAGATGACTTTTTGCTTGTTGTGACATTTACATTTATTAATTTGGAAGACGATTTGATCCAAAGTGCATTCAGCTATCAGCTATCACTGCAGCACAAATGAGGTAAGGTGCTTTCCGTCATTGCCAGCTGGCACTGGGAATTAAACCAGCAACCTTCTGGTTACAAGTCCAACTGTTTAACCACTGGACCAGAACTGACTACTTCCGGGTCCAAGCCGCCACTCATTTCTAGCTGGTTGACAGCTTAAACTTGCTAATAGCATCCACAAAAATTTAGGATATTGGTATCTTTATTCTAAACTTGAGTGCCTTGAGTTTCACAATTTTAATGGATGAACCTGACCTTAAAAGGATTTAAAATGTCTTTCACAGTTTTTATTTATCAGCTGGCAAGAAATCATTTAAATCATAATTGTGAAATAGTTGTGGACTATTAATTTAAACGTATACAATTCTTGAAATACAACCTTTAAAGTTATCCTTATGGTGTGATTGAAGGAGACTTAATGCAATCCAGAGTAAACCACAAAGCTAGACGGTGCAACTCCAAACATATTTTCATTGTTGATGTTTTCTCTATTGGTACCGGCTGGCTCTACTCCAAACTTCTCATCGTCATTCCTCCAGGGAATCACAGCCAGGTGACATAGAACGCTGACAGAAAAAAAAAGTAAGAGATACCCTGACTGATCACCTTTCCAAGCCCTCAAAACCACAAGCCGTCTGCACCGAAGCAACTTTAACAGCCGCCACACTCTTGTCAAACAAGACGGCCCCTGTAACTGATCCATCCAATAAAGCAGCAGGTGAGAGAGGCCTCTCAGTTCCCGACCGTAACTTCAGTGCACCCTTAACAAGCTTCCAGCATGGCCGCCGAGTGTTAAATCACTTCATAAAAATCACAGGCCACATCGCTGGCCTCACCCTCCCATAAGGCGCTGGATACAAGAGGTCACGGTGAACGGTGACTGGGAAAACCTGCTCCTGACTGCAGATGTACCATGTGAACAAATCTCCCTGGGAACGCAGTAGAATATCTTTCATGTTAACAAAAATTGACAAATCATGAGAGTGGAACAAAAACATTTATAATGTCAAGTTACTTTTAATTATATAGTGATTTTAACAAAATACATTGTGTCAAAGCAGCTGAACAACATTGGTTAGTAAAACAGTGTGTCCATAATGCAAATGTTTAGTTAAATTACAAAATGTAATAGTTAAAAGCAGTTCATCATTGAATTCGGTGATGTCATCTCTGTTTAGTTTAAATAGTGTCTGTGCATATAATGAAACATAAAAAATAAAAAGCAATGCTGGAGTTTAACCATTCCAAAATAAAATTAATACAGAGGTAAGGTTAAACGCATGCAACTTCTCTGTGTTCATAAATCTTAAAAATTCAGTAAAAAATCATTCACACCTATTAACAAGTCACCTGTAGCCTATTGTGTATTTAAGAGGTCAAGTATGCTGTTGCTGTCATTTGCAGTGAAGTATAAAACCGTGTGAAAGGTATTCGGTTTGTTCCCTTTTGTCATCAGTGTAAACACATGATTTCTCCCATATGCTCAATGTATGGCTTGAATGACAAGAAAAAACAACAAATTTGAAAAGCAAACTTAGTTATCAAGAGACCTTTCAATTCACTGTGAGGAGGAATCTGGCGTCTCATCTCCAGTTGAATGCTTTAGAGTTTAGATGGATCATTTGAAGGGAAGCCAAGGCAAAAATACCAAAACACAGACTGTAGGAGAGGCAGAATGCAAAAAACAAAAATACACATCAAGAGTTTTCAAAGCACTAAGGAGTCTGACATCGGACAAAGATGTCTAAAGGTCTTCGTTTCTTTGAATAAGGAGGTAACAAATTTAAGAAACATGCTCTTCAGAGCACTTCATCCTTTTAAGCCTACTGAGGGAACATGGAATTCCATGTAAGATGACCCGCATGTATGAAGAAAGAAATAGCTCATTAAGCTATTTCAAGTGGCGCAAGTAAAAAAATAATGGTCATATTTGATAAGGAAGGGGAAACTTCTGAAAAGGAAATTCCTTGTAAAGATGATGAGCATGGAAACCTTATCTGGCCACTGCAATGGCGGGAACATAAGATATCAAGAGATCATTCTACAGGTGCTCACAAAGAGAAAGGGCTCCTATGTAGTTTGTGAGAAAAGTTTTATGCTTCTGAAAACAATGGCATTCGGTGTCAATCTATAATATTTAAAGTGTTTTTGTGGACACACAAAAAGTTAACAGAAACTTATTTTCAAAACATAAAATAACATTTGTTTCGAATTCTTTCGTTTTCTTATATAATTTTGATAAATGTGTTTGATTTATCAAACAATATATCCTAAAAAAACATTTAATTTCCGATTGTGAATTTTTTGTCATTTACAGTTTGTGCAAATGTGGCTCATGCTTTTTCCCTTTATGCACTTTTCAAGACTTTCAAAAGTCTGTGATTTCTATGTGATCAATCAGGTTTCACATATGCACTGTAAATAAATGCGTGTGTGAATGAGGCCCAATTACCTAAAAAACCTTTCTTCTCAATAAATCTCTCAAGACATTACTGCATGCAGAAACAACCAGAAGGAAGCAGGCCATTTTGAAAATAAGAGTTTCCTGTTTATCTTTAGAGTTATATTTAAAAGGTCAATTAACCTGGGAGGTACACTGTTAAAGTGAAATGATCTGTTTTTATGATGTGTGCTCTAGCTGACTGAGCTGCAAAATCTTTCAGGCACGCTGTCAGACAGATGTTGCTGCTGCCACCGTTGCCATGTTGGGAATGCCTTTAAAAATGTCAGACGTGGTGATAAATCTGCAGCCGTGCTGGATTGGGATGATCAACATGCAAATATATACCATTATAGCTAGATACAGTTAAAGCAAAGACTATGATAAGAGAGAAAAGACTACATGGGCAAAGCATTTAGCCCCAGGCCATGTGTGATTCATATGAGTTTCAGTTTGTGTATAAAGCTCTGAAAGTTTACTCGAAGGGCCCCTAAAGAAATGTGCATGTTTTGTGGAGCACTCATCCAGAGCAGGTCGAATTTACAAGATCTAGATCTTGTTGCTCTTGACCGAGTCAGAAATCCCAACTGCATGGGATACTCCAATGTCACTCCTTTTGTATGGAGGAATCCGCGGTATTTGCTCATTTTCTTTTCTTTTGTCCCATTTGTGACCCCTTTATGCCACGAGAGTCCTGACTTTCTCTTTTTCTGACTCTCTTTTCTCCTTCTCACACCATAAGACAGACTGACATTTCAAGTCTTAATGAAAAGCCAAAAAGCAATGTGTACCTGATATGAGTTTAGTTACACCGTAAGCACGACCAAAGTAAAAAGGAGCAAAAGGTGCAAAAGCAAATCCAAGCTCATCCTCCATATCCTCCATGCCAGGTTTCCCCATGTCCTTTCCTTTAATACCTATAAAAGATGAATCCATAGGAAGACTCTCACTACTCAAGCTACCTTGGAATGTTCTTTTAATTGTTTTTGTTGCTACATTTTAAGCGTAAGATATATCACAGGAAATTAGCTTTATATACCACGTCAACAGCATTAAATGTATGTCTACCCCCTTTGCACCACTCATTAACTTCACAGCCTGGTAAGAGGTGCTGCTCTTCTAACTTCAAGCTTTCCTTTAAATTTTCATTACCACAATGTACTACAGATGCACATGTGTTTCAAAATACAAAATTCCCCTGTTTCGCTTTTTAAAAGGATGAAAGCCTGGTAGTTGGCACATCCAAACGCAAACATCCACATGCCCTGTCATCAACCCCTGGCTTGATGCCTCACTAGGTCAAAGGGAGAGACTACACCTGCATCAAACTCCGAAAACAAAGAGGTTTATAAATATACGGTGCTACAACAGGCCCAAAACACTGAATTTCAATTATCAAAATTCACAAGTCTGTCCTGAAGGCATAACATGCTTCTTCATTGGTTGGGTGCCATCTCTGTGTTACAGTTTGCTATGAGTCACCTTTCCTAGAGATTTGTGAAGTAAACACAGGCACGCTCTCTGCAGGCATCAACAGAAATAGTCATGCACACAACAACTTGTACTCCAGCAGTTGCATTTTTGCATATAAAAAAACTAACACCGACAAAACCACAATGCAACATGCTGCCACACGGAATGCACTTTCAATAAAAACCAAAAGCAATAGCTACTTGAATTCTGTACCCTTAAGGAGTGTCTGATACGTGACACATTCAAGCCTAGGTCTTAGCACATAAGGCTGAAATAATAAGGGATTAAGATAAATTGGAAAGGGAAGTGATGGGTAAATACATTCAAACAGAAGGCACAGGATTAACTGGTAAATGGTATTCTGAATGAAAATAATTATCGTGGGATCTGCATGCCCCCCGCAACCTCCAAGAATAGGCTATTAAGTTCATTCTTATTATACAGGGCAGACTTCATTAGTTTTTATTATAGGGACCTCTAACTCTATTTAAAGGGACACTTTACTAGGATGAAAGATCTGCATAAGCTACACACTCAAGTTCTTCCCAACCTGTATAAATGCATATATTTTATTAAACACAAAGAAAGATATTTGGAGGAATGTAGGCAAGCCATAGTTTGAGGCACTACTAGAATAGAAGAAATTAAGACATCAGTCAAAGGTGCCAGAACTGCTCTGTATTTGTCTAAATTCTTGTCTTAATTTTACTGTGTTCAACAAAAAAAATTGTATAAAGGAATGAAACAACCAGAGCATGAATAATTCATGAAATAAGTTTCATTCTTTGTTAAAATATCTCTTTAAAAATAAACATTATATAGGTTTTTGCCTAAAATTAACAGATCTAAGGTGTGTTGAATGGGTACTGTTTAAAGAAAACATATTTGTCTTGATGACCCCAAGAAATTATTATTACAGCCCTCAAAGATGCAAAAATACCGTTTAAAGTAATGCAATTAAAATGGGCAAAGCACTGCAACACAAAGTTAAAATAAATACTAACAAAAGTAAAGTCACGAGACCTAACATATGTTGGACAAGATTGAATTACAGACTGAAGACTTTGAGACAAGAAATTAATATAATTGATAGAAATCTAGATTTGTTGAAGATTGTTTTCATTTCTTGTATTTACAGAAGTATACCAACAGTTTTACAGAACATGCCAAATTGCTCAATTCCAAGGTCATTAGTTAGATTTTTAAACATTTGAAGTAGACAAAAAAAAAACAGGTGTTGTTGAAAAATGATGTATAATTTAAAGAAAGGTTGTGATCAACTTCAGATTTTGACAAATGTATATTTCAGTCTCCTTTATATCAGTCTCTAAAGCAAATCATCTAAATGTTCTAAACACTCTTATAATTACTCTCACATTATTACGAAGAGAACACCCAGGTTTCCCCAGCATTGCAAAAGCGTTCATCTACTGTTCTTTCAATACACGAGATGAACTGAATAGACTTGCATTCTTTCCATCAGCGAGTATCCACACTGTACAAAAGAGCAGCCAAGAGTAAAGCACTTCAAAGCGGCAAGCTGCCACTGTTCAAAGTTACGTCAGTCAGACTCTTTGAGATTAAAAAAAGTGAAGAGTTATCAGAGGATTACACTTTACATGCCTTTCCAAAGCTAGCTGCCCACACAGCCATGCATTCCTTTATGTGTTCATCTCTGCTCAGGGAACAGGAATGAAAGACATTGCAACACAATGGAACTCAATCGTTGCTTTAACTGCTTGCACAAACAAGATGTTTTCTGTTTCACCACCAGGTTTGTGCCCTTAAGAACAAGCATGAATACGCCAGCCAAGCAGTGACAACTTCTACGCAATTCACTCAATGGCATCTCACTGCGGCGATCATATTTTCCAAGGTATGTCCATAGACCTACATGAGACTTGAAACCATATCACAGCAATGCGTTTGTTTTCAAACACAAGTCGAATTGTATACTGTTGTTAAGGAAACAGAGTTTGATAAGATTTGGCGTGATTAACCAACGTGATGAATGGCTGTTATTGTTTTGAGGTTACTCAAATTATTAAAAGAAACATCTGTGGTAGGTAAAGAGAGCGCACACCAGATAAACGCTTACTCAAATTTTCATCGGCCCCAAAAATACCATCCTTTTTACTTGCCAGTTGAAAATAAACATCTCCTAATTTAAACTGTTTGAGAATGGGAACGAGGGAATACGCAGGACTTACGTCGCATTGGAGTGAAGAATGGAAGTCTATATCATTTTTCATTCATAAGAATTTGCAACACTGATAGGCGTCATTTGTCAAGTGACAACCAGTTAAAACGCTACTTTAAACATGATACTCTTACAACTTAATACATACACAGAAGGTCACGTCGAAGACTGGGCGAATATAAACATCTATTATAGCTGTGGCTGTCTGTGGGTCGAAGAAAAATAATCGATAGCTAGATTTTCACATTATCAGATTAAAACCAAATGCCCACACCAACATGATGTTGGGGTACCTCTGAGAGATACATCAGCCCTGCTAAGTGCTTGTTAAGGTGTTTTGGTATTCCAGTATGGCATAAAAGTCTAATTTCCATCTGTCTCGTTTAACCTACATTTGAAAATAGAAGCACGCCATTTTGGTACCCAAACCATGCTTTTACAGTCTTCATGCTCAGAATGCCATTTCAAACATTATGGCACACATATTGGAGCTTTCTTGACCCCTCATTTGGTGAAGGAAATACTGCTTTCCGTGAGATCAAAGCCAATGTATCAGAAGCCAGAGGGTAGATCAATTATCTGAGCACTTTTCACTGTCCAGCTTGTTACGATCAGACGCTCAAAAAATCTGGGCTGCTTTAGACGCCAGAGGGGAGTGGATAATCAAATAGCTTACTAATTTTCATCCTCTGTCGACTTTCTTGCATAACGACAAATGTCAAACTGTAACAATTTCACTGCTCACCTCTGAAAACCCAGAAGCTGCCATAACAGGTGCTTGTGAGGTGCAGCGCTATAAGAGTCCCACATGAACAAATTGAAAAACAAGAAGGTGTGCTGAGGAACACAACATGATTCCAAAAGATTGGAGGAAATAACACATAATGGCCAGCGTTTTCATGACAGCTGATGGAAAAGTACAAACATGTCCTTGAATAGCTGAGCCAAGCTTCTCAAGAGAAAAGCGCAGTGGTTATGCTTGCTCCTTTTGTGATAAGTAATGAAATCGAGGCAGATTCATTAAAACAGGTGTGAGATAAGAGAGAGCTCATTCAGATGGACCGACCCTCTCGATTAAGAGGTTAATTCACTGGATGTCACTCAAACCTGAAAGAAGATTGTTTTACCATTCGCCAAATATGACACACGTCTCTGAATGCGCATTTTCTTTAACTAGTTTCTTAAATCAAAAATCCTTTCACAGCAAATATTTCAACACAAAATATTACACATTGTAAAAATGAGCACTGTTAATGTACGTGAGGTTTAAAATTATGAAAATAAAAATGGATTAAACTTCAAGTCCAAGTTTTTAAAAAAACTTACCAGCTTCTCTTTGAAGACCATCTGCCTCAGCCATTTAAAGTCGAGAGGTTTAAAAGCAGAAAAGACAAAGAGCGAGTCTTTCTCATAGCGCTCTGGCTTCTGGATGGCCCCCTCAGGGTATGTAATCCTCAGGGTGGTCTTCGTACCAACATCTCTGGTGTAACCACTCACTGGTGCTTCGTTGAGTCTAGAGAAAAAAACGCACAAAATAAGATGACCATACAAATATGACCATACAAATAGTTGCTTCTAGATGGGTCTATCCTGATATTCTTTAACATAAACACACAGAAAACTCACCTCACCACAACGTCGTACTCGTCGATACGAGAGCCCAAAGACTTGTTGCTGAGGATACCGCCATTACCAACTATTATACATCTTCTACAACTCAAACTGCAAAAATGTCATACACATAAATGACATTTTAAAGCCATACACACATTTATTTTGCCATCATGGACTACAAAAGTAAACAAAGACATCATATGTCTATTTGTAATGTTATACATAGATAAAATTATGAAAATTGGAGTGACTAAATTTTTTTCAGTGGCTAAAATGTTACTGTATAGCCTGCAAAAACAGGTCAGAAGAGTCACTAAATTGGTTAAAAAAATCTTTGATTTACATGGAAGAGATAGCTTTGTTGATTTTCCTGACTGGTTAGGACACGCCGCAAGGACTTTAGTCAAATTGATTTTAAAGATGCATATAGAAGTCTTACCTATCCAACTCTGGACCCAGCCCATAATTCTTTGTGGCAGTTAAAATTGCATCTATGATTCTTTCTGTGAAAAAAAGAAAACCACACACGAAGGAATTATTAAATAAAACATCTATACTTCGGACCCAGTGTAGAAATTATTCACTCGAAGACAAGAAACTGAAGTTTTATTAGCAACCGGTTGTTGCCATTTTGGAAAAACCAGCCTGTTAAAGTGGAATGTAATCCGCTAACAAGCCAAAAATTCCCATGACTGAGACTTTAATTTAATGCTGGCCAAAGCTCCAAGCATGTCATGAAGTTAATTTACAGGACTGTTTGGTCATAGCGATCATTCCTGTGATACCCTCAAAAGCATTCACAGCAGCCACGCGTTGTATTGTCTGATATCAGCGAAGACACCAGATTTCCTAGTAAGGGTACTGTAGCATTACAGCGATCCATTGAGTCCTCGTCTCTCTACACAAACTATAAAAGGCCAAAGACTAAAACATTACTGATCAAATAGCTGTCAAAGAGCATGACATAATCACGACTAAATCTCAAGGGCTAATTCATTTTTAACAATATGCTTCAGGTAATCTTTAGTGTATTGAAAAACACATTCAAGATGAAATGATATAGAAATAATGTGTAAAGAAACACTTTAGGAGGTTTGTTAGACACTTGGCAGCACTTGTGAGATGCCAAATCTACATCTGTGCATTAATCAAAAAATTTTCTCATGAGTTGTTTTGAAAACATCCTCCCTAATAAATATTAATAGTATTACTAACAAATAGTTTACATGTGACATTATCTTTTTTTTATTGCCAAAGACATAATATAGCAGAGTTGAACACACTAGGAAGTACCAGTGAAGTCTTGTAGTTGTAATAATTGTTCAATAGAAACAATATAGATCAATATAGGGATAAAGACATAATGTTTTGTACGTTTGTCAAGAAAACTATTGGTCTCCATTGATTTCAGTGCTCTATAGAATTTGGTGCAACCAGCACTTGAAGAAAAATAGCCTGGGACACTTAAAGTACCTTTGGTATCACAAAAGATGCATATAAGGCCAATCTTGGAGTTGACCCTCCCTCTCTGATTGGTCGTTGAACAGATAATCCTGGCTGTACGTGTTTACGTCTGAAAATGCGTGTGCCCCACTGAAGTCACACAGAGCTAAGGCAATTTCCCATGGCTTGACAGATTGTCACAAAAGTGGATGTAGCCACGGATGATGAGAGAAGACGATAAAAATGGTTGAAAACTTTTTCGTAAAAATTTTAAGTTCAGTGCATTTTGAATTGAAATGTTAAATCAGCACAATGCATCTATAAAACACATTAAATGCCGCGATAAATGCATTGCTCAAGTGTCCTCTCCTATCGCTGCCATTTAGTGGCAGGCAGCAGCAAACAGATCACTCGACGAAAATCAAATTTTGACATTGCCAAAAAATATTGCAAAAGAATTTCCCTTAACTAGATTCAAGCTCAAAACAATTCTCTTGAACGTACAGCATTGATGTTACCTGCATCTAATTTATATCACTGCAATCACTGAAGTCACATTAAAAAAGACGGCTGTTCAAATTGAAAACTGTATAATGAAATCGTGATCAAAAGAGACACAAAGGAATTCATCAAAAGCTAAGTTTCCATCCACCTGTTATTAAACGAATTTTAGCGCTGAAAAACTGCATGAAAACAGCAAGATATGAACTTATTTTAAAAAATTTAATAATCAGAAAGTGATTCTGATTTTGATCCCTTCGGCTAAAGAAATTTCTGCTTCATTTGTAAACGTTTTATACAATATTTTAGATATGTACATAAACGCAAGTCTAGAGCACTGGATTTGCAGGGGTTTTGTTTTCAACAGAAATGGATTAGAACCAGCTGATTTGGTATCCAACATTCTTCAAAATATTTTGAGTTTTGCAGAAGAAAGAAAGCCATACAGGATTAAAGTATCAGGATCAGTAAATGATGAAAGACTTTTCATTCCTCTCAAAAAACTGTTAAAAGAACTTGAATTCCTATTGTGTGAAGTAGAAACCCTAAAATATAACCTTAATGATTAAAAGGCATAAGGGAGCAGCCGTCATTGTTTGGATAAAGTGCTGACAGCCTGCATCAAACATCACCATTGACTGCATAAACAGCAGAGGGACCACACTTGGATGAGGATGGAATGTGAAACAAAAAAATTAAGAGCAAGTTTAAAAAAAAAGAGAGAAATAGATTCCAAATGTTTAATATAAACAATTAAAAAATTTCATCCAATTATCAATACTGGCAGTTTAAATAAACAGGAACCTCATCTTCTACATACACTGTTTTGGCAAGTGACATTGACATCTGAGATATAAAGCGATATAGACACAGAAGCTTAATGTGCAAGAGACTGTACAAGAAAAGCTTACTGTTCTAGCGGCTGCTGTCAAAGAAACCTCTGAAGCGTGACATAAGAACAAGGTTTTTACATGCCAGGTAATGACACATTTCTCTCATTTCACATTTGCCATAAAGGATTTTTGTTTAAAAACTAATAACTCATTGGAAAACTAGCTACATGTAATTTATAGTGAATACTAGTACTTGCTCTTAGGAAGTCTGCCAAAGAGTCAGTAGTTGAAAGTGACACTTCATTCTGAATCACTGGAGACACTTAAGAGGCTACCTAATACTGTAAGACACTTAAAAAGCTAAACCTACAGTCAAAACAATCTTAATGATTTATTCTTTGTAGTATTTCTTTTAATCTACTTAAAGGGATTTCGGGATTACCCTCGGTGGACACCTCCATGCGATCTGAAACCTTTTGAGTGAATGTTTTAAATGAGGGGGGCATAATCAAGGGTAGAAATCACAAAGTCGTAGGTGGTCACACAGCTCAAAATTGGATATGAGAAAACAAGACATCTATTTTTATGCTTCTCCTGCCCTATGACTTAAGAACCTTTGTTATGTTCTATTCAAGAAGCACACGTATCACCTTTCCAAATGAATAAAGTTAAAAGCGGTGTCACGCCATGCTCGCGATCCATGCATAAAACAGAAACCAGGTGTAATGTAAACATGGGACCTTTCTTTTGAATGTCTTCATGTAGGTGGACACGGCAGTCTTTCGCTGAACACAAAGGTTACATTGAAGGTACCCTTATGTGCACTTTCCCCTTAAATGCTAGAACATTTGACAATGTGGTGAAATCTAAGATCTAATCAGGTTTCAGACGGAAAGAAAAAAGTAGCACAATGGTGGATTACATTAACAAGCAATTGGTTTCAAGAAACCCTTGCTTTATCAGACACAGGCTAGAGTTATTTTCTCAAAGGTCCCAAGCTTTGATACGTTTACTCAGCATGTGCAGAACAAATCTCCCTTTCTTTGCGTAATGGATTAAAAAGACATTTGTAACCCTCAACAGCTTCACCAAATAGTGACAAATATAAAAACCCGCAGACTTATTTAATTTCATTTCATTTCATTAAAATTTTGCTATGATTTCTATTTTTGGAGGGATATTTATAAAAGTTACACAGAACGTTTTTTATCTTATGAAACGTCTTAAGAGTAAAAAAATTGGTAAATCCACAAAAATGACTATGCACGAGTTTTCCTAGGCAGGTTCAAATTATTTTTGAGAAACTGGTGATGAAAACTTGAACCATCCCTTAAAAGAGAAAGGATCATGCTGGTTCATGCATTGTAAGTGTTTCAGACTGTTAGTGGCGAGTTCTCAAGTTTAACATGATCCATTTGTTGTAAACAGAGTTAGATGCATGGCGTAGTATTTCTCTGCTCAATATTCTTCCCAAGCACTGCAACTCGTTTCATTAAGTTATTTAAATCTAGAGCTTAACACCATCCCAAAGTTCCTGGTTATTTATTCGCCCTGCGCATCCCGCTCTAACCCCAATCAGAGAGCAAAGAAGATCAGGGGCATCATGGTGTACATTTCAGGAGAACCTCTCGCGAGAAGATTGGTCATGAGTGCTGATAATGGATGGCCCTTGAGAGCTCGACTTTTCCCAAAACAGTCGCAAAATTGCATCTGGCTTTATTAAATGTGAGTAAAAAGAAGACTTTTGAGAGATATGAACAGCGCGATTCTACACTACAGGTACTTAAGATTAATATAAGATTGGCTGAAACTGCATATCATACTTTCCCTTTAAAGACATCACTTCTGATTGTTGTTCCGTTCTAATGTATTTTGTCAAGAGGGGCATAAATGTAACACTGGACAATACATTTGCACACGGAAAACAAAATTCCAACGCACTTTACCATCCACTACAATACTGTAAATTATGTTTATAGTTCTGTCTAAAGTGTACATACACTTGTACATAATGTATAGGATGTTCATAGCACACCTGCCTGTATATCTGCTTGTATATTAACCTGTAAATCTGTCCATAATACTTATCTATATTCATATATTCTGTATAATTATTGTGTATATTACATATATATCCTGTATTTACTGCTTATTGCACTTCTGGTTAGATGCTAACTGCATTTCGTTGCCTTGTATCCTACATGTGCAATGACAATAAAGTTGAATCTAATCTAATCTAATCTAATCTAATCTAAATGCCTGGCCAGGCTGGAACCTTTTGCCCAAATGATCTTTCAGTCATCGGGAGCAACCTATAAAATATTAAGGGTAAAAATAATAGACATATACATACCTTGTGTTTTGAATCCAAATGGAGGTAAATAGTTGTTAACTTTTGCAAGTCGCTTGAAGTTTCGGTCGAGAAACATGGAAGCTGGCTTACTAAACCTGTAAAAACGTGAGAAAATTATGATTACCATAACATTGGTTTTCTTAAACCCATCAATAACAATGCGATTAATTTAACAGAGTGCTGCAAAATACCAAAGATATCTCCTCATGTCAATTCCAGAATCATGGCTTGTTTAATTGGCCATACAACACAAACATGGACAAAGCATTCCCTTTCCTGGACATTTGGGGCTTGGAGAGGTTAAAGGGGTCTTTGTCTGCAACCTCATCTCTGCTTCGACCCATGGGTAAAGCTAAAGACATTGTGGCTGAACCAACACCCATCAATCACCAATCCAGGCCTCCGATCACCCCTTCTCATGCAGAGTCAGGGGATACTCTACCCGTAGGGCATTTCCCAGCAGCCCCCACCCCAAACCTAGAGGTGCAGATTCTAGAGGCAAAAGCACTACGATGAATGCTTGTGCCTCTGACCCTCAGATCCTCACTGTCATTTCTTATCTGCTCTGCCTGCTGCTCCAACAATTACAGCAATTCAAATAGGAAGTAGAAAACTAAGTCCATTTAAGGTGGCAGTAGAAACATTTTCAAGCCAAGATCCCTTTAAGGAGTTTTCTTCATTTCCTGACTTAGCAAGGCTTTGCTCACATTGCACACAAATCCTAATAACTAATTGAAATGGACACAGATGCGCAAATAATTAATCAAAATCACATTTTTGCTGCTGATCCGAACAAGGCCTACGCGTCCAACCGTGATTTCCCATAAACATGCTGTGAACGCCTCTCTTCTGCTTCTGTAAGTGCAGCCACACGATGGATGTCTGTTTTTATGACCCTTAAGACTCAACGGGGTCATCCATTTACAAACATGGGGATTCTGCAGCTTTTTTCTGTTTTCTTTTCTCATTCAGGGCTTTTTGGTTTAACTTAGCAAGCTGCAGCAAATTGGTTGATGGGGAGTCTAAAAGGGAGAGCTTGTTGAAAGTTACAGATGACAAAAAAAATGAGTGCCCCTTAAGAAGCAAAAAGACTAATCAGGAGCAAGTAAAGAAAATGTACGGGTCATTAAAATACAGATTAGCTTTTGGGAAGAAAAAACATAATCTAGATCCCCAAAACTCGTTCCTTTTTACACGACATTCCCTTGTACTGAACATAACCGAGGAATGAGGTTGCAATTACACCAACCAAATAATAATCAACACAAAACCTTACATTATATCTGTGTGCATGTTCTGGGGAAACAAATATATGTTATATTGCCAAAACTGCCAATACAATCCTCAGTAATGTCAATAGGCAGACATCAGTCAAATGGAGAAATGAAAAGACTCCAAAAGTTAGCAAGATAGCAAATCACAGGATATGAGAGGAAGAAATTAATGTCGAACCGGCACTGATAAAAGTGCGTTAATTTCACAAACTAATTGCTTAAGGCCAGAGGATGTCCGACACTATCAACAAAAAAAGGACAAACGTTCACATATCCTACCTGATAGAAGCAGATGAAGTGAGGCCTTGCCAAAACAAACTGTGATTAATTAACTTGTGACTTGTGGGGTCTGGGCTAAGCTGAATTATAAATAACTGGATGCAAGAGCTTCAGGCCGAGAGAGAGACAGGGGTCTGCTTGTCATAATGGGGTCCTGAACAGGAGGCCTGTGCAGATTGTGTTCATTTCCTCATGGCTATCTCTCACTGGGGGCTGTATTTTCATAACCGCCCACTTGAGTTCACCCAAGACATTTGATTTAAGAGTCCAATACAAACAGTTTTGGGAAAGGAGTGGAGGTGTTGAAAATAATGTGGATTCCAGGAGTAAAAAAGACCTGAACTTACACAGGGGGCTGGAATCAACTCACCTTAGGTGATTTTCTGTATATGCAATAAAACCAAATCCCTGACAGCAGTGATAGGAAAATGCCCAAGGGCCAACATGCTGGACATCTCAAGTGGGCTTTATCCCTACTTAAACACTTGGCTGAACTACATGACATAGAAGGTTATTTGAGCAAGCAAACAGCTGCAAACTTCAAATCATATAAAATGGGTCATGGGAGATTAAATATACTTTTGATACTATAATTTATACAAGCTGATCTGTTCTTAGTCCAAACATGAGAACACATGTCACTAAGAAATTTCTGTAACACTTTTGTGAAGATAATAACATACATAAACATCGAGAAATATAATTTCCTTACATTTATTCATGTTAGTTTGTGATGCACTCAAATACGGCAATTAACATCAACAAACTTTCTGTTAGTTCCTGTTAAATAGTTATGCATTAACTAATGCTAACAAATACAGCCTTATGGTAAACTTTATTTAAGATAAAACTGTTGTTTTCAGTTTAGTCTCTTTACGTGCCTCTCGGATTATAAACCTCAAATTACATTCCCTTTGAGTGTTTGGGATTTGTAACTTCATAGATAGTAACACACACCCAAAGTTCAGAATAAAGCGTTATTACGAGGTAATATCTTTAAAGGAAATCAGATGTCTGGGACTAAAGCAAACGCCAGGATTCTAATAATCCAGTTACTTCTGTAACGTGTCATCAGAGACCTGTTACAGAAAAAAACTGGATTTATATTACGTCACCAAATCACTGGTGGTGATACAGTAACTGAAAGCTCAGTTGACCAATAACAGCAGACTATACTGTTTGACCAATCAGAGTACACTTGAAGGCGGAAATTAAAGAGTAAGGAACTAAATGCAATTGTTTTACAGACACGAGGAAAGACGTGAAGCAACAAGCTAAATGTTTAAACTAATAATGTGTTCTTTAAAGATTTCATGACATTTATGTACAGTTGCGGATTCAAATAATACAATTATTAAAGTGTTTATCACTACCACAAATGCACTTTCAATCAAAACTAAGACAATGGTAACAAAATGTTAAAGTTTTATAGAACATGTATTATCTTTTCACAAGTAAAGAAGATGCTGAAATATTTGTAGGTTGGCAGGGGTTCCTTGAGAACCTTGACGTGTTAATCAGTTGCAGATTGTAGACATTGTTAACATGCATGTGTTAATTGAGGGAACTGTTAAACGTCTTTGCCAACAATTCAGTACATGCTTTGGTTTATGGGACTCTTGGTGCTTGTGGTGACTCTCCATAAACAGGGCACATGAAAACCACTCAGACTTCTTCAATGCGAGCATAATTTTTGCTTGTAGAATTCATAAAACTTCATAAAAACCTTTTAATAATATTTTTGTTTAGTTAGCTTTTGTTTACTCAATCTAGAACAGCCATCTGACTTTGACTAAATATTGTTTTTGCTATTTGTGAGATTCTGAGTTACTAAAGTCCTTTCCAAAATAATCTGGCTTGATTGGTGGAAAAGTTATTTCTAAACAATCTTTACAACGATGAGAGAAATATCCATGAACAAATCAGACCGTGACTCAGAACGGCATGCTGTAGTGGAAAAATTCCTTATGCTAACAATGACTGCATGCCACTAGGAGAAGGATCATAAAGTTAGAGAGAACAATGGTAAATGACGGCAAAGAGCGAAAGATCCATCAAAGGCCTGTGACATCACAGAAGGTCGCTGAGTGCTCTGTGACATCATTCAAAATGAAAAAAACAATCCATTCACTCCTCCGAGTGGCGAGTTGACAGGACTTCTTCCTTTTTGGCTGCAAAGACAGAACCACTGTCACAGAAAGTTACAACTGGCACATTGTAGAGCCGAAGGAAGTGGTTGTTTGTTGTGGTTGTTCACAAATTAACAAAGACCCAAAAGATCAGAGGAGCAGCTCTCTGTGAAATTATGAGATTAGCCTTGGGGATTTCGTAGTTGAGGAGTGACATCGTGATGTGCGTGTAGTAGAAGTTAGCCAGAAGACAAGCTGTGGTTGGTTAATCAGGGTTAAACCAGGGAAACTTTAACAAAGGCTTCCCCGTTGAGGTTTTATTTAATGCTGTGAACGAAGTAGAGCACAATGATGCAAAACCTGACATCAAAAGCAGGTTCAACAAAAAGATGAATAGATCCAAATAAAGAGACTGATAGAAACACACCAAAGCCTATTTGTCTTCTTCCAACTAAACTTCTATACCACCATCTTCAATTATCCTTCCTTTGAAATACGATACACTTTTTCTAAAACATGACCACATCCAACTTTGTGTCAATTCATGTCAAAAGGCAAAGAACTAGGGTATTTTGGGTTCTATACATTAAAAATAAGTTCATACTTTGGATAGATAGCAGTCATTTTGGCAGCTGCATAGCCAGGTTTGCAGGATCCTTCGCTGAGGTTTCCATACTTGTATATCAGGTCCGGAGGCCTATAGACACAGCAAGGGAGGACAGGAGGGAGGCATTAATTACAACAGGACAGAACATTAAATATTGACCCTGACATAAAGTGCATTGTAATGATCCTACTGGGTAAAAGTGAAGTACTGAGGGTTGTTTTATCTGAAGTGGGATTCATTGCTTTGAATAGTATCAAATAAATTACCTAGTTCAACAATTGCAAAGCAATTTCAGTTTTTCTTACTTTCTTGTCTTGGTTGTTAAAACTGTCTGAAGTTTGGTAAAAAAAACAATACAAATGTTAACTTTCAAATCAGTTTTTAACCAAAACCTTTTTCTAGATT
Source organism: Triplophysa yarkandensis (assembly GCA_033220385.1). Lineage (NCBI taxonomy): Eukaryota > Metazoa > Chordata > Actinopteri > Cypriniformes > Nemacheilidae > Triplophysa > Triplophysa yarkandensis. Next base: position 9,990,042 of record CM065664.1, on the reverse strand, counting down.
CACAATGATACAGCACTAAAAACCTTAAATTTTTTGAACAACGTTGTATAAAAATTTCTTTAAATGTAGGGCTGTACGGGGGAAGCTGATGCACTCTCACCCACAAAACGGAGCAGCATCATTAATAATCCACAGTACACAATGAGAGCAGTTCAAATAAACAAGTAGGGAGATGACAAGTCGGAATCTGAGTGGCCAGCAGACAGAAAGTGCTGCATGTGTGTGTAGGGGAGATCATGAGACCATCAGTGATTGGAGGTGGGTGAGAATGGACACATTCTGGCTGGACCACCTTGTTAAAGTGCATAAAGCAGCAAGTTCAGTATCATCTTGTCTGATGAGGATTCAGTTCGGAGGTAGGGCTAAATACAAAAAAATTGAAAAATCAGGATCTGGATTCATAAACAATTGTGATCTTATTCAATCCATTAAAGTGTCTTTACTAACCATTTTTGCTTTCATAACTTTATTGGGAAAGGAAACATGCTAAGTTTACTTGTTGTTTATGTCTGAAACCCATTTGCTGGAAATAATAAATGCACATTATCAATGCATTTCCAATGTTGTTATTGTGCCTTTTATTATTTTATCATACAGTTCATTTAAGTTATATTGTGTAGCTGAGTATGAGAACTCAAGTCTGTTGTCTTACTAAAGTTTCTTGTATGCTTATATTGTTCTTGTTTATTACAGTTTCAGACTTTAAGAGGAGGATGTTCACCAGCATAATAGACTCAAGCAAGTACATAGCAAATTACAGATATATTAAACTTTTATACATTTACTGTATATCAATAGGAATTTTATTATAACAAATTGTGTAGTGTTAAATTAGCAGTTTGTCCCAAGAACTGAGGACTACTGAAATTTTTGTACTGTGATAACAGTAGTTCTGGACCTTTGACATTTGTGTGAATTCAGATTTGGACCTTTAAATGTAAAATTGAAAAGCCCTGTTCTATTAAATTAATTTATTTTTGTATGTTCAACAACTTAAAGCTTTTATGCACCTTCATGCACTTAATGGGGTCTAAAAAAGGAGACGATTTTAAGTTTTTTTTAAAATGTTTTTTTTGCTTTATTTATGCACTCCATTCTCATAAAGAAAAATCGTAATTCACATTCTAACAATAATCCTGTTGCCCTATTCCAAGGTTACAGGGTTGACACAAATAAAACCCTTGTAAATCACTGGCATCATCTAAACACACTGTCCTACGATAAATGTCTTTTCAACAGTCAAAATAAAAGTAAAGCCACAGGACACTTGTTTGCTGAAACCTTCAATTTGATGAAGTGCTCGGCCCAATGGGACAGTGTTATATTTTGCCATTGTGACAGCTAAGAGTCTTTAAACAGCAGGGCGGATGGTGGATTGAGGCCAGAGTGATGATGAAGTGCACCACACAGACAGCGTCAATGAAACTTAAACCAGCCAAAGGCTATGCTTATTGTATGTGTGTGCGGTGTGGACGGACGCTTCTTCTCTGATGCTCAACATAGAGATTAGGGCGAGGTGAGAGACTGAGAATTTGGCCGTTTCAAATATGAAACGTAAACATACACCTACCACACACAGACCTGCAATATGTCACACCTAGCAGCTCACAAGATCAGAAGAATATTGCTTTAAGGTACACGGATGGCACCAAAGAGGGTCAAAAGTCTTTAAACGTTTTGGTACCACTAGAAACGCATGACTGTTTTTAAATGCTATCTATTTTTTATGACAATCCTTAGGAGATGAAACTGTTAGGAATGTTTTAAACTATTGTTACAGTTTAAAGATGCTTTGTTTAAACATTTTAAAACATCTGAAACAATATAAAATAAAGAATGTGTTCAATGGTATTGATGTCCCTTTATCAAATGTAAGTTTAGCAAAAGTAAAAAAATAAGTAAAATAAGTAAAAGTTCTCCTTCTGGTTAGACATATTCTAAGTTCCTGTAATATCTTTCGATTACAAAGACTCTTCTTTGTGGCCCCAAAAATTTTCATATTCAGTAACTTTTGGTTGGTTTTGATCTAGTGAAATAACATCCAGAGATGTTAGGGGAGACACAAGGGTCCTGTCCTGTTCTGTAAGAGGCTGCATAGATAAAACTGTTCAATGTATAAAGCTGTGTGTATCATACAGAATACTTACAGCTTTGTGTCCAGATTCACCAAGAACCCCTGCTTATCAAACTCTGTAAAGATAAAGATGATGATTAGCATTTCATAAATAGACTATAACAACAAACTACTGAGAAAAATAAGCGATATAGATCTTCTTTATGCCAACACCATTATGTATACCAAAATGCTTCTGTGGCACATTTTCATAGCACCAATGATAATAAAGTAGCTGTCCTATTCCTTTTTTATCCCAGGTTAGATAATCATCTAGAGGGAGTTTAGTATATTGAATGTAAGAGCAGCAAAATCAGGTTAGGCCAGCCAAAACATTCCTCAGTTCAGCTGTGAAAGTGTGTTAAAAGCAGTTGTCCACCTATGCGGGCTCCTTTAGATCATAGGTGTCTATGAAGGGTCAATGAAGCTATTTCCTAAAAAAGAAAAGAATTTGATTGAGGGGAAAAAAGCAGTTAACCAAATCTCTGTTATTGTTACACCTAAAGTCGTAATAGAACAAAAAATATTGACAGGCCCGACTTTGAGCATGCGTATGGTGGTAGCCAGAGCAAGTGCAGCAAGGAACAAAAACACTTAACATAGAAATCAATTATCAAACAGACTGGTAAAATGAACTCTTAACAGGATTGATGAACAGATAAAAAAAGAGACATTAATTCAGCTTCTACGTTGGCATATTAGCAACACTTGTAACATTTAGAGTGCCAATACAGCATCAGTGAGTATAGCAATGCTTATAGTACTGGAACTTCTGTATAAAAGCGAGGATTTGAGAACTCAGTACAAATACTGCAGAATGGAAAGGAGGAAATGGTGAGAAAGTGGCCACTGCTAAAACCAAAATAATACTTCAACTGAGGCTTTTCTTGAAAGCAGCGTGTGGTTGGCCAATTTAAGTTCATGGGTGGGACCTCAGCAATGTGCGTTCTCTTAGGGTTAACCTTTGGGATAAGACCTGAACCCTTTGAAATTGTGGCCCAGATCTACGCTTGAGACGCTAACTGAAAGTGCACAGCAACAACTGGCAAAGGAGGTACAATTTATCTGCGTTATATATATCAATTTAAAGAAAATAATTTATATACTGTTTTTATGTACAAATTTGGAATTACATGCCCCCTTTGTAACAAATGTATATTATTTCAGTGTGCAACATTGGGCATTATTTCAGGACTACCAGGCCTCCCATAGTTCTCACTGCTGGGGTTCTCGTGTGGAACAGAGTGCACTCTTTGCAGTGAGGCTGTACCTGAGCCTACTATTCGTCCCACGGAGACAGCGCCCTCCACCACCGGCTCTGAAACACAAGACCATCAGTTAGGTCCAGTGGTTCTATCGGTGACATATTTTTGAAGGAACTTTGAGGTCGACCCACTGCCCAGACCTTCAATCCCCCAACCTATTGCAAACAATTTCAACTTCAGTTTAATTAGTTTCAGAATCATATGGAGTTAGATCAATCTCGGCGGGATCCCCACCACCATATTTTCCATCTAATACACTAAGAAGCAGTAAAGCTTTGTAAGGTTGAAAATGGAAAATTAATCCAAGAGAGATTATGTGTTAAGAGAAAATAGCACCTGCCAAAAAGGCCAAAGATTATATCACCAGTCCCCAACAACTGCCACTGTAGAGCAGTTAAAGCGTTTCTACCTTTTTTCACAGTTGGAATGGTAGTATGGATAGTGACTTTTTTTGACAGCTTTACTGTGGTCTCCACATGAATATCTGTGAATCAAATGGATTAAATATTATTAAAGCTGCTAAATATATGCGGGATCAAGTCAAATGGCATATTTTAGAACAACAATGTAAGCATACACTGCCTTCAGAAAATATGCATCTTCTTTACAATAAAAAATGTTTCTAATTTTCAATTAAAATATAACACCTTTAATGTAAATATAAATTTTGCTGAAAGACCTTGCTTTTATTATGTTAAACCTAAACTTAGTGACACATCGAAACCCAAGATGTGATAGTGTCATTAAAAACCAGCCAGTTGGGTTTCTTTACTCTGGCAATATTTATCCCACTACTTTCAGTTGTTTCACTTCATTGAAAACGTAGATTTTTGACGTTCTAATATCTTTGTCCCTTACTGTTTATATGTGCATTGTATAATGCAGTACTGGCCTGATTCGCAACTTGATTTGCCCTGATTTAGCCAAACCTAAATTCTCTCACTGGCCACATGTCATTCCTATTATTAAGCCTGTAGATACAACACAAATGAAAAATTACAATTTAATGATCTATGAACTTTACTGGAAATTAAAGTTCAATCTTTAAGCTTTAAATCAGGTTTTAGGTGTTGTCTCATATTAATTCCTGTAGACCCGCGAAAAGACATGATGCATGAGGAGCATCTTCAAAAAGACATCCGTACAGATCCAGTACACAAACCCATGGCATTTCTCATTGTGTGAACTGTGGGTACCCTTGATATACGTCTAAATAAAGCAAAATGATTAAGTTTGATTACAAGCAAAAGAGCAATATGGAATGTAACAAAACCAAAGCCATCTTTACCAAACATTTGCTACACTTCTGAGGTTTTCATACTGCAATGTGGAAAGACGCATGCAGATGATGCTATATTACAAGTCTGGTACAGCACAGTGACAGTCAATCCAACACCGAATTAAGTTCTCGCCCTCCGTTTATCATCACAAAAGGGTTGCGTTTCCTTCCCTCGTACCCTTTCACAGCCACGATTCGTGATTTATCTTTACAATTTGTCCTAAAGTGCCTTTCATAACCGGGGTTAGGTTCAAAGAAACCCATCCCAGGTTCATGAAATTTTCCAAAATAAACTGGGCGCAGCTGTCGAAATGTGCTGTTTATCATTAATCTAACTATTTCCACAGAGGTTCAAGATAGCAAAGTCGGCGAACAAAAACATGAATTGAACAACTGAGAATAACTTATTCGCTGAATACTAAATAATTACTGTACTTGAAGCGGGGGTAAAAGAAGCTTTGCCAAATCTATTTCCTCGGCTGTGTTTATGAGAGTCAATTTTAAACCATTAATCAATAAAACATCAAAATAATTGCAGCGATCAAATAGTTATTTGTCTCATCATCAGTATGTGGCAATTAAACTGAATTTTACCCCCACCAAGATTCAAACACTTCCTTCTGTCTTATCAAGTAGAATATCAATCATATCACACTATTTACCCTATTCAGGGCCCTCTACAGATCAGAACCATTCGGACGTTCCGCACTAGGAGCGACCAATATTCTGGCGGCATGTGAAAGTATGTTGAGTGTTAGTTAGTGTTGTACATGATAAACATCCTGCTGTGACAGTGCGTGTGGACTGAAATTAGACAGTGGAGAGTTGCTTTCGGGACACTGATAGCACAGACTGCTGGTGAGTGATGTGCAGAAGATCGTATAACAGTTTACTGAGGGCTGCGCTGTAAGGCATTATGGAACATTTTCGCTTATCTATCAGTGAGACAATCACAGATGCTGAGGGCTGGACCAATGCTCACGCCAAGCTCTTAAGATCTCTCCACAGTTTGCCTATGGCCATGAATCTACTGTGGGTGATGTCGCTTCAAAGCTTTGGCAGAAACTGTTTTCTACAGTAGACGTGAGTGTATAGAAACAACATCTAATATGTAAAATAAAAGTAGAGTGTAGGAATTTACAAAAAATGGGCAGTATGTACATAACCTGTAAAAAAAGGAACCATTGTGTGACAATTTGTCTGAAAAAGTACCTGCCTTGAAACAAGAGTTTGTGTTTGGCTGGGAAAAGTTGAAATAGTCATTGAACAGTTTAGATTTGTTATGAAAAGATTAAAAGATTTAAGTTCAGATGAGAAGCTCTGAATGTGACACAAATACAGGTATGGACATACAGCATAGTCACCAGAGCAAACTTTATAACTGCACCTCAACAGCAATGCTCTATCGCCCTCTAGTGGTTTAAAAATATTTGCAGAGAATGTAAACACTAATTTTTGGAGATGCATGGGAAAAGCTTTTCTGACCTGTCAGAACTTACATTTGGAAAAAACATATATCTGATAAGAAATAGAAAAGCCTATAAACTATTTTTGGGCCAAGTGAAATGAGCACAATTTCTTGTCGTATTATTGCCATGTACATAAATAATAGGTCTAAAAAGAAATTCAAATCTAAACTTTATTCAAGCATCACAATTACATATTTCTTCTAATTCACAAATTTCGGAAAAAAAAACTTTAATGGCTTACAATATAAGTCTAGCTAAAACACATTTGGTTTTAACAAATTTGATGTTTTATGTGGTCGCAACAGTTATGCATTTATAGAATGCAAATAGGTCATATTTCATAGACAAGGCTTATCTTAAGTCAAACAATGCCTAAGTTAAAATAAAACATAAGCACTGAAATACTTTAAAGGAGGGTTTTCACGATGTTTCATGTATTATAACTGGCTTTAGACTGCTAAAAACGTCGAGATGTCATGTTCAATGTGTCATTGGTTAGAAACCCAGTTGGACGCCTGACATAGTATTTCTGTGCTCAATACACTCCCCCCACACAGCCAAAGGCTTCGGAAAGGTTCTTCCAAATTTTCGACCTATCACCATCATTACGGGTTATTTTTTGGCCATCCCACCCAAGCACCAATCAGAGAGTACAAAAGGGCACAAGCATCAGTGTGCACATACCAGGAGAAGCCCTTGTGAGGAGATTGGTCATGAGCACTGCTCACGGCCTGCCGGCGGGAGCTGCCCTTTTTCCTAAAGCTGTATCGGCCTTCTGTTAATGTTAGTAAACCGAAGAATGAAGAGATGTGTACAAGCAATTTAACTGGTAACTTCATTTTCAGATGCCTCACTTATTTCATCTTTGCCTTTAATTCTCTAATACTGCTGTTCATACATGCAAGTCAGTGGGCTTTTACTGACTTTAATGTACATTTATTACACTCGGTTACCTCGGTTTATCTGTTATTTAGTTTTTAATACACTTTGTACACTCACTGAAATATTGTTATCTACATAAGGGAAGAACTGTTTAAATGGCACCTACATAAATTAGTAACCTCTGTCCCCCAATTCTTCTTTTTAATTGACATTATCTTTATATCACCTGATAAAACAAAAAATCTCAAGGTTAATTTTATTTTAAAACTATGAGTGGTCTGCGAAGCAACATGTCCTTACGTCTGTCTATAACATATCATGGCAAACAAAAGGGAAACAAAAAAACAGATGAAATGTTGCTTCGTTCTTTAGGTAAGGTTTTTTGAGGATGTTTTATTTCAAAACACTTTTAAACTTATTTTTGTTCTTTGTCATTTATCTTTGCTAAAAAATTCCTTACCTAAAAGGACATAAAAATTTCTTGCGGACCAAACAAGAGAACAGCAAAAAAACATTGACAGAATTAATTTAAGTAATTATGGTTGGATCCACAATTATTTCAGCATTTAATTTCTACAGTACATATACATTCAATTGTGCATTTTGAAGACACTTTTATTCAAAGCAACTTACATTGCATAATACTTAACATTTCAATACATTTGATGTTATATTTCTTAAATAGATTTGATTTTTAAACTTTTCCCCTGTTCACTTGCCCTGTGTATCAAGCACACAGCAAGATACTAAAACAACATATCATGAAGAAGGGTGCAGATGTGCCTGTATTTATCCAAAATTTTGAAGAGAACTATTTTTTAAGACCATTTTCCCTTTACATAACAATAATAGTTTGTCCAAGCAAGACTTTTGTTGCTCAGCGTACATGTTTTTAAGGTTGAATTTTGATGCATCTTCCTCCATAATGGCCTATGCAGACACACAAATTCTCAACAGAAAATAAGTCAACCATTACAATACCCTCAACAAAACCAATATAAAATTAAGATATAGAGGAATCCAGTTGGAGCTTCTGTCAACAATATCTTACAACAGTTCAGTCATTAACCTAATGGCAAATTCAAAAACTCACAAATATTTAATGTAATAACAATATTAGAAAGATGCACAAATCTGTTGTTTCAATATGTATGGTGTAAGTTTTCTTATTCCCTTTGCAAACTGGCAAAACGTGAGTTTGTGAAAACTGTGATGCAAATTCTGTGCAACAAGAAATAATACATGCTTAACCACGTTGGGACGTGATCCGTCCTAAAGCAGTGCTAAAGCAAGCAAGTGGACTTTTAAGCTTAATAATTTAACTGACAGAGGGTCTAACAAACAAACTGTGGCAGACATACATATTGACAGACCAAAAGGCACGATGTACAAAGAGCTCACAAACACACAAATTTTAACATGTAGATGGTAACACAAAGCCTCAAAACTACTCACGTGGCTTCTGGCCCCACACATGCAAATGAAGCTTTCCAGAAGAGTAGTAGATGAACCCCAAGACCAGCATGGGACACAGGACGAACAGTAGTTTGTGTGCAGGCTTCATGATCCTTAATCATTCACATGGTACCGTGTTTTACATCACCTAGGAACAGAACAGAAAGATCCACAGAAACTGAATCACATGTTCACAGCATGTGGTTAAGCAGACCTGCTCTCATAATTGGAAGACAGCTGAGCCAGGCATTTAAGTTAAATATACAGGGTATATTGAAAGCAAATGTTTTAAGCAACATTTACTGTTAAAGTATTGATAGGAAACAGATGCAGTCAGTCTAATTCTACACAAAAAGTATACAACCTAAATCAATCAAATTCAAGTATTATGTCTTTTATTGTAAACGTTAAATATAGTATAGTAGTAGTCCACTCAAAAATAAACATTTGAAAAATTCTTTTGGGATTTTTAAAGCACTAAAAATATGTTTTGTTCTGTTTAACAAAGACTAAAATATATTCACGAATGATAGAAAACAGGCAGTTCTAAGGAAAACATTTGGGTAGAGTATGCCTTGAAATATAATACACAAAACTCATAACACAGTGGTCCCAAAAGATACCTAGAGAAGCCGGCCCAAATATATATATTTCATAGCAGCATAAGATAAAACTGACATTAGCAAACAAATAACGCTAGACCCTTTCCTAGAAGTAGCTCGCTTGTTGTAGCCATTTCCGCAATTACTTTCGCCCAGCTGCTCCCCTGCTCATTTTTAGCGTGTCAGATTCATACAGGTGCAGTTCATCACATGAAGCATGTTCACCTCGATAGACAGGTGTTCAAATATTTTGCCCTCAATGGTTTTATTATGTAATAAGATCAAGAGCATACCACACATCTTAGTTATGTTTTGCCTTATTAGTTTCGTACCTCTTATGAAAATTATCTAAAGTGTTACTATAGGTTAAAAAAGAACCACAATGTAACCAAAGCTTGGGTACATTTAACCATGGTGTGGTCAGCATATGTTAACACAAACAGTTATCAGACAACCAAAAAAATATGTATGTACAATATTTTCTCAAATACTTTAGTAAAACTATTCACATTTTCTTAAACTGAAGCTGTCAAAACGATTAATGGTATCCAGAAAAATATAAAATTGTATATGGCACCATCAAAGCGGGGGTCAGGGGTTTTATTCCAGGGATTTTAAAGAATCAAATGTAAAGTAAAATGCAATGCAAGAGAATATCTCGTTGCTCCCATTAACATTCATTTTCATAACGCAAATATATATTTGAAAAAGTCAATAAAACATACCTACTTTATCTGAGATCAATGTTTGTATTGTGTATCATAGTAAATAATCAAACGTATAAAACATTCATGTAAACGGGAGCAAAGATGTGTACTCATCATGTTAACATGTTACTGTTACTACGTCTCTGATTATTGTAAATAATCATATATTTGGTTTTCATGTAAACATAATGACTATTAAATCAGATGAACATGAACAATTCAAGATAGGGCTGCACGATTAATCAGAAAAGTGATCAGGATAACAATTACGGAAACAGTTACATAATCGCCAAAAGCCTCTACCACAGCTCTCCATTTTTCCTCTTTATTTGTTCGGGCACGAAAAATACTTGGCACTTGATACATATGTTGGGTTTTTCTTACTAAGATTGGCATTATTTCTGTTCCGATTGCTTTTTTTACCCCTTGTCCTAAATGCTTCTTTTGTAAACCTCATTTGTAAATGTAAATGTCACTTTGGATAAAAGCGTCAGCTAAATGACTAAATGTCAATGCACTAAATACACCGGCGAATTAGAGAATGTAAAACGTATAAGTTGACGCGTCCTTCGGTTATTAGTGGGATTTTGAACCAAACCAACTTATTAAGTTATTTCTTTACAAAAGAAAACACCGAAAAACTCATATTTTCCGGCTACACCTAACTAACTAGGAGTACCTTCTTTTCTAACCTACGCACTCTATCAAAAAAAAAAAATTTAAAATAACTTGTAACTTCTCTCTCTGTGTAACTTGGTAACATTGTTGTAGCACTTGTACGACTATTGTTGTATCGGCTATTTACCGCTTCATTGTCTCCTCGACTATTGTAAGTCGCTTTGGATAAAAGCGTCTGCTAAATGCCTAAATATAAATGTAATTATGTCTCATCGACAACTTATTTAGCTTTGTAAGTTAGAAAACACTTCAAGCGTATAAAATCCATTACTTAAATATGATAATAGCAATATCAAAGCGAACAGTAATGATTCACGCAAGTCTAATTTAAAACGATAATTTTCAACTTCACCAAGCAGTATTGTCTTAAAATGGTGTTTAAACTTACCCAGATCCATCATCGACAAGGATGATGCCCTAAAAGATCTGATGCATCTGAAACTTTGACATGTTTGCATAAAAACACAAAATCAACAGAGTTTAACAAACATCCCATCCTCAGTGTACAAGCACAAATGTTGACATATTTTAATTACATTATTGTGCCATCAACATGATAAAGTGATGCTCTTTGATGCTCTTGCCCTGCTCTTCACATCCCAAGCAGCAGAAGAGATGAAGAGTGTGACAACATTTAAACTCTGTGCCAGTCTGATCAGATGTCCCTGTGATGTCATGATCCTGGATGTTTGCATTTCCCAGCCACTGTGGGCAAACAAGCTAACGGTTTCTCCTCCCCTTCCTCAACACGGACTGACTAACGGCCAGCTCTCAGGATACACGACGACACACCAAAGCACACAATCCCTTGTGTAGAGGCACAACACATTTCAAACCCAAACGTTTAAATGAGGAACGTTGTGGGGTCTCACGGGCCTAGAGCAAAGCACGGCAGCCCGTTTGCGTTCATTCAGCCAGCTGTACGCAAACCCGCCTTGAGGACCCACAAACACACAATCTGTGTGGAAAAATGTCGCGTGCGTGTAACGGAAGGTTTACACAGCGTTTGACTCAACGGAACGCTGAGGTAAAACAGCCCCAATATCCTAATTTGACATTACCTGTCTCCGCCAGTCGTGAAACGCGTTGGGTTTTGTTACCGAGCGCATTCTTCTTGCGATAAAACGCGAGGTTTGCGTCACGGGTCCTCGCGAACGCGACGCTGATGCTGCGCGTCGGTTTATTTGGGACTCACTCACTCACCCCTCCTCTCTCTCTCTCTCTCTCTCTCTCTCTCTCTTTCTCTCTCTCTCTCCCTCTCTCTCTCTCCCCCCTTCTCTCTCTCTCTCCTTCTCTCTCTCTCTCTCTCTCTCTCTCTCTCCCTCTCTCTCTCTCCCCCCTTCTCTCTCTCTCTCCTTCTCTCTCTCTCTCTCTCTCTCTCTCCCTCTCTCTCTCTCCCCCCTTCTCTCTCTCTCTCCTTCTCTCTCTCTCTCTCTCCCCCCTTCTCTCTCTCTCTCCCCCTTCTCTCCCCCCCCCCTTCTCTCTCCCCCCCCCTTCTCTCTCCCCCCCCCTTCTCTCTCTCTCTCCCCCCTTCTCTCTGTCTCTCTCTCTCTCCCACTGGAAGCTCTATTGAGTGGGAGGTCTGCAGGCACAGTCCTGCTCGGTGACGTCTCAAATTCCACTGAGCTCACTATCTAGACTGCGAGGTGTACGATTGTTTCAGTGGGTTTTAAGCACGTACTTCGAACTCCATGCAGCCTGGTGTGCTGCCTTCTGAGGGGACTCGTTCAAAAGCCTGCACTTAGGTCGACTCATGTTCAGTGCCTTGGGTGTGCAGGCCCTGGCGGATATTTCCTGGTGATGAATGCATCTTTTCAGGGTGGTTTTGTCTTGCAGTGGTTCACGTGGCACTCTGTTCTCTGCCAGGGCACATGGTTGTCTGTGCAGGGCTGCTTTTTAATGACATCATGGTCAGGAGTTTCCCCAAGGGTGTGTGGGAAGGGCTTGGATTAGGATTTTAAGGAGTTAACAATAGGTGTTTTATTCACCCCCGTGTTGTTTGAAACACGCTGGGTCTCCAACGATGATGTTTGCATCCACATTCATTAATGAATAAGTAACGATGAGTTTCTGACACTCTTGTGTAGATATCTTGGAAAAGTCTGGTGGTCCTCACATGTGCTGAAGACAGACGAGTCGTTCTACCAGACGGGTACTCTTTGGGTGAGATGAGTAAGGCACAAACATGTCCCAAAATGTGTTTACGAAGCTTCAATGGTGTTCTTGTGAATAGAATAACACTTTTGTAATCATTTTGTCTCATGTCCGTGTTGACCAACATGACATTTTCCTCTAAAATATAAAAATGAATTATAAAATAAATTCCTTGTTTTACTACTGGCATACATGTTGTCAGTGTTGGGGTGGTACAAGAAAGACTCCCTTGCCAGAATAAAAAGGATTTTATTATTAAGGCTTTTGCGCCTGAGGTGTTGGAGGATTCACAATTCTTGAAGTTGTAAGAATCAGAAAACAGTTGTTGTTCATGAAATTTGGAAAACTGAAACACCCGTTTCATAAAATGACTCAGATACAACTTTATGTCTGTTTCCGGAAAAGCCGAGCTCCCGAGGGCGGACTGTTATCTGCACTTATCCTGGAATGTGCATTCCGATGCTCCTGATCTTTCAAGCTCTTTGATTGGTGCGTGCTCAGGATTATAACGGTGAATGGCCAATTATTAGCTTGTGATTTCATGACGTCTGCAAGTTGAATATTTAAAAAAAAATCTTTTGGCGGTATTGGGCGAGTGTATTGTCCACGGAAATACTATGTTATGGGTCCGGCTTGGTTTTTAACAAATGGACCACGTTGAACATGACAGCTCTACATGTTTATCAGTCTAAAGCCACTTATAATGCATGACACAGCGTGATGTATCTCCTTTAAGTGGTGAATGTTGTTTGTTCCAGCACTCCTCAAAACATCTTCTGTTTTCTGTTCTGCAGAAGAATGCCAGGCAGGTTTGGAATAACAAAGAACAAAATTATAAAGGATTTTTAAGCTTTTCTGTCACTCTGTTGTTACAGCATAGTGCTAGCAAAGCAAGGTTATGGATTTGATCTCAGGGATTGCACATACTTGGAATAAATACATCTGCCAAAGACATGGATGTTGATGAATTAATGATTTACCAATAAGACGGGTAGGCTAAAATCTACCACTTTTAAATTCATTAATTTAAGTTTAATAGAAAAAAATGTATAATAATAATGAGCTGAAGCATAATAGTTTAAGGGTATGTGTGAGGCATGAGCTATCATCATTTTATCCTTGAGCAAAACAGTTTACTTTTGACAAGTCTACTCCATGGGGATTGTCCCTATAGTAAGCATACTATACTTTTCTTTAGATAAAGCATCTGTTTACATAGTGTAATAGGATATTTGGTTTACAAGGTCAACACCCCAGTCCAATGTATCGTATTCCACATCGAACATACAGCTCTGGAGTCTTTTTCAATTGGGTTTACTGAAAGTCTAAAAAGTTCAGTTTTATTTCTTTTTAGTTTCTCTTAAAATATCAGCCATAACAAATTATTAGCAGGAAATATGTGGTTATCTAAACAAAAAAATCATAAAATCGTGTGTATACAGAATTGATGATGCAGAGATATTTTTATTTCTTATAGTGCAATGCATTGTTTTCCAAAATTCTGTCACTTAAAAAAACATAAACTGTAAATATGCTTTAAAAATATATTAGTAATGTGATTAACATATTTGAACTCCACCATTCTTCCCACACTGAATCAGAATGTGAAAAGACCCTCCAGGTCTAGTTGCTACCCAACACTTGACACTGTTGTATGTAAGATATGCTGATAAATGATCACTATTAAGGCAACTTGTGTAGCGTGGCATCAAAACAACAGTTATTATAGTAATTCCAGTGTTCTTATGAAGAAAATACAAGTCAGAGTGTAATGTTGTAGTTACTCTGCATGTCAAGGCAAGCAGTGTCAGTGTTCTTAAAATAAAGATTTAACACATTGAACTGCCTTTAAAACAGAATCATACTACAAAATTTAAACAGCTGTTGAATGTGCATCAATTATATTTAAGGCACTGCAATTTACTCCTTTAATTCAGAAGTATTTAAGTGTACTCTTCACCAAATTTACTTGTCACTTTACTGTTACTAGCACAACATCAATATACTCTAAACGTTAATTGTTAGAGTCACAATGGATTCATAAATATGACAATAATATCATCATTGTTGTTGCATCATTATGGTTTAAATTCATGTGCCATCATGCAAAAACACAGTTTAGGATTATGATGTGTATCATATGTGTTATGGTAGTTCATTTATTTCCTGACGTGCAGGATTGCTATAAGAGACTTCATGTATGTCTTAGTTTCTCTTGTAACTTTTACTGCGTGTCAGGTAGCACCTACATTATAGTAGAATTCCCAGGAGCTCTTGGACTTGTAGAGAAAGAGTTCCCAAAAGGCCTCACATGACAAGCTGCTGGGAGCTACATATAATCCGTTCCCATTGTGTTCAGGCAAGGGAATGAATATCAATAGCACTTTGTTACACAAAACCATATAATGGGATTTGGACATTTGGTTATTCCAAATATGTGTTAAACTTAGAAACTGATTGAGCCTGCTACAGAAGTAGTAAGACAGAAATTTGGTTTAAATGTGTGTGTGTGTGTGTGTGTGTGTGTGTGTGTGTGTGCGTACGTGCGTGCGTGCATGCATGTGTTTTACATGTATTTTACAGGCTTGTAAAAATATTTCAATATATCCTCAGAAGTATTATTAAATATGATTTATGATAAAAGTTTATGTGCTCCACATTACTGTATACACTTAAATCAGCTAGAGGGTTATGTAGAAGAGGAATCATTAGAAACACACAAATATTTGTCTATTTGTTTTCAGGATAATTTTCTTGCTATATGACGCATATCCTGTTACTTGTCCCCATTATAGATTGTGGTTAAACATACTAGTTTAATAAGGAATGCATTGTTCTTTGTGACTAGGGTTAAACTGTATTCTTAGGCTTCACTGACCAAATCAAGGATGTCAATAGATTCTAGTCTATAACCATGGGACCCTGTTTCGCAAGTTTTGCATCATTTTTTAAATGCTACACAGTTGTGTATGTTAAAAGTACAGTTGCTCTTCAGAAGGCAAATCTTTCTAAAAAATGTAAACATCAGTTGCCCTTTAACTAGGTTTTACCACCCTTATGAATTGTGATTTTGAAGAATTTTTAAATAAACCACTCAAGTACTAATACTTTGCGACAAATGTCCTGCAGATATTGATGTTCTTGTTTTTTATTTTCTTAATAGATATTGATGTACTGTTGACCCAGTAAATCATAGATAATCTACTAATTAATGATGAAAACATTACATTATGCCAAAGGAAGTAGGTCCTGCATATATATCTATATCATATACGGAGTATACATGAGACCACACTAAAAGAGTTAAAGGGACAGTTCACAAAAAAAAAATATAACACATTATTTACTCAACTTTGAGTTGTTCCAAATATATAAATGTTTCTTTGTTTTGAGGAACACAGAGAAATATATTTGGGAGAACAAACAGTGCCATAACAGTTTTAATACAAAACCTCTAAATGACCTCCTAAAACATACCATCTCTAGTATGCATAACTATGGGACATAAAAATCTATGAAATTATTCTATTGTATTTGATCAGAAACACTTCCGACATTCCTAAAATTTGACAAAAACTAGGACACTGCAGTATGCATTAAATCAAAATCTCACTATTTCGTGATACATACCTGTAGTATTTCAATTTTTTAACCAAAAGGGCAAGCATTACAACAAGAACCTTAAGAAATAATTTCTATGAGCACTGCATGATTTTAAAACATTTCCAAAACAATCACGTCTTAAAGAATTGCACTAAGTGAACATCACTAATCATTCTGTAGCAAAAAAAAAGGCAAACACTTACTTGATTTGAATGGGTGCCTTTCAAACAAATCTCCTTCACAATTGCCTCTAAATCAAGAACTGAAGCAGGTGAGTCCTGCTAGAGTAACTGATCACATGTCATGGTTAATTCCAAAGGACCCTGAGCCCTGCAGGGCTGTCATGAAACAACGGAAGTTCAAACACAGATTGCTGGGAATTAATTGTTTAAAATGAAATCCGTCTTTATAAATCATGACTCATCACAATAAATATCTAATGAAGAAACAACTACGTACAAACCTTTGACAAATACATCAAATGGGATTGTTGGTTTTACAGTAGGTCACACAGTTCTTAGGATTACCTATGTTGATTTACCGGGTGTACAGTTTCATTTGCTATACCATTGTCGTATGTTTTAGTGATCGTATGTTTAATGAGCCGTTTAAGTTCCTTAAGTTCCTCTCACGGGATCGCCACAAACTTGTTGGGCTTCTTTGCAAACTATATGTGGAATAAGGAGTGTACATAAGTATAAGAATGTCATGGGCTTGTCAAATGCTTTGATTGGTTAACATAACTTTAGTCATGGTTTTTGTTCTCATTCTGTTTCAAACATGACTCTCCATCATCAGAGATGTACAAAAGAAGATATTTCCATTTTATGGCTGTTTTGAGCTGTGAATGATGTGATGGGGAAATATCAGACTTTTGCTCTGAATGACTAGGCAAAGAAACATTATTGAACTGTTGACAGTACAAATATTTAAACCCCCACCCCAAGTCAGTATAACCTTACCCAAATCTTCAAAGTTATATTTGTGCACATAATTTTCTGGAAAAAAATAATCAAATTGGTTGTTGTTGCATAACCTTAATGAACATTGGTTCCACATGATTAAGTTCATTTATTTTTTCTAATTGCAACAACCTATTTTTTTAATTCAATAAAAGTCACAGTAACATCCTAAATTAAATTTATTTATTATTTTATATACTTAATTAAAAAGTTCAGTATTTATATATCAAAATTAATTTAGCAAAATATTTGAGAATTAAATCATCTAACATGATCTGGGTTGGGACAACATGCATGATTTGTGTTGTGTTAAAATAGCCCTGCAGAATGCTTTGCATGGGGTTGTTCATTCCCTGGTATCAAACCCATGCTCGAATCACTGAGTCACAAGAGCGCATTATGCATTATGTAATGTTTTATACATCCTTAAAGACATACTAAAATATCTCATTTCTGTTCTTAGATTAACAGAAAAACTACACATCATACTATTAATCATTAAAAAAGGAAAACAATTAGAAACTGACACTACAACTCACACTAGCAATTTGCTGCACAAACTTCATAACCTGTTTAACAATAATTTTAACCAAACTGTTTTCAACTATGTCCACACTACAAAGCCCGTTTTTGTTTTTCATTTTATTTACTCTTATAAAATCAAACTGTTACGATCAACACAATTGAAAGGCTTTGCATTAAATCATCTTTCTTGTGCTGATGACATGTTTCCTCAGGGATCAATACATAAAGTTCAACTAATGGAATGATGTTAATTCAATAAGACAGAATGCCCTTTTCATCCAGTTGTACATTGGTTAGAGTATGCAACTAGCAATGCCAAGGTCATGGGTTTAATCCAAGGATTGCAATTACTCAGATTCAAATGTACAATATAAAGTATATAAATATAGTGTCATCCAAAAGCATTAATGAAAAAAAGGACATCCACAAAAATGGAAGAAATTTGCAAGACAGTTAATGTTAAAACAACCCACCACTGAAAGTGGAATAAGAATAAAACAATACCTTGATCATTTCCATTGTTGCTCTGACACGGCAGTAAGTTTACCTCAGTCCCTATAGACATAATAAACCTAGTTGACCTAGGTTTCACAATGAGACAACCAGTCTAAAGCTTCCTGCGCAGATCTTATACTTAGAGCGTAAAAGCACCGAAACAAAAACATGCTTTAAATATGCATTAAGAGTCTGTATATACACTGTATATCCACACCAGCTAAAGCTTAAATAGACAAATGACCAGACTGTTCAAAGGGAGAGGAAACATTGTTTTTAATTTAAAAATAAAGTTTTTAGTCTTAAATGAACAATGTAGATCCATAGTCCAAAACATACATATTTCAGGAGTTTAATGCCTACTACACAAAACAAAGGTCTGTGATAATGCTATACAGCTAAATGCATTTGTAATGTAAATGATTCAAATGAGGCAATTTCTTAGCACACTTTACATATAGTGCTTAAAGAAGTTGCCTTCCCTGCCTTAAGAACAATTGAGTTTATAATTCAAAGAAAGAGAAACCTGATGATACCTGCACTGGCTTGACCATGCAAGGAATTCTCACCTGTGTTGGCATAGAAATGCAACTAAATAGTAGAAAAAGTAGAGAACGGTTTAACTTTAACACATATAAATACATCTTTTTACAAATGAAGTTACTTCAACTAATATGCAAGTGGCCTTTCTTGCACTTTAACAGAAATATAAATAAAACAGAATCCAAAGACTTCTGTGGAATCGATCTATATGTGAGAGTATAAAACTACAGTTCCTATAACGTCTCATCTTTACAGTAGATCACACAAAAGAGCTGCTCATACTAATAAAGACTAGATTCATCCATGAGATTTAGATATTGCAAAGACTTTAAAGCCCCACTAAAAATGTCAGGACGACACATTCAAACCAATGAAAGATCTGCCCGATGGTTTAAAGGTTTGTTTGTTTGCAGTTAGCCAGTGGGTCTGCAGGGATGTGATTAAAAAAATGGTTGAAACGTTATCACCATCTGACTGAAGATAGTGGGAGTCAAAGAGTTGTCCAACCCTCCTACTGAGCCTGAGCCAGTTGTGTGCTATCTGAACAAACAAACACTCTTACACAAGACATGCCGGTTCTGTTGAATCTTGTTAATATTTTTCATCTGTGCCTGTGCCGGCAGAAGATATTATTGTTCACAGTAAGAACTCTAGCAAAAATTCCTACGTGGCCTGAAGGTCTAAAACTTGATCTTAATGTTTTTCAAAACAATAGGCTCAGTGGTGGATGCGTATTTTCAGTTGTCCAATGGCATGATGTTGTGTTTGTCCACTTAAAACATCAAAGTTTCTGGTCTGGCCTGTTTGTTCCTTTTGTTATATTGTTAGTGGAGCTGGAGCGGTGATATGTATGTTGACCACTTAGAGTGAATTACTCCATGATGGCTCTGTAGATGACTGGTTCAATGTAATCCTCTCTGTAGCGAGAGTTGATCACCCGCTGTCTTTTCGAGTCCTGCTTTACCTCCTTCTCTACGAACACTCCTTTGAAGCGCATGTCAGATGCCACAGACTGCAGAGAGAAAGGTTTTTGAATGAGTTTAATGTATCCAACACCACAGATTCACCAATAGAAATAAACATTCCTAGTCTACAAAACATTGGAACGGCAACACGGTTTGTAGGCCTTACACCCCAAGGACAAAAGGAAGAGTTGGGAAGGTCAATGACTAGTAAAATGTTCTTTTGGTGAGTAAAATGGTGTTACAGCCACAAAAAGGTTAACTGTTCATTTGATCAGCATTTCTAGATGTATTGTGGTCATTCCAGTCCAGTGTCTGTTGAATTTAAACAAAGTCAAACCTCAGGCGGGAAATAAAGGGAATAAATAATACACATACATAAAAACTTCAATTATAGATTTATTGAATATTGTTAAGAGTTTAAAGAATAAAACATTTTTTATCTTAATTTTACCTTTTAATTTTGACACATACCCTTATACAGTAATTTCATTAAAACTAAAATAGTCTTTGAAATGGTCTCTTTATTTTGAACTTGATTTCTCAGCTTACTAACTGCAAAATATACACATGGTTACATGGAAACCAAAAATTGACATAAGGAACAAACAATGTGGTATACAACATTTGGTATAAGAAGCTATTTATATAGAAGTGGGACAATGACGTACAATGCATTGTTTGCTTAGATTTTAATGCCAGTGCCACAGAAATGAACCAGATACAAATAAAAAATCCTTTTAATTGCATAAAGTATCTGATCTCATTATCATTTATAACGTTATCACTTACCAGGCGAGTCTTTACCCGTTTGGGCAGCTCTTCATCTAAACTGTACAGTTCTTCCCTCTTTACAGTAAGCTGCGAGTCATCTTCAAATTCCACCTTGAAAATAAAAAGAGCCATTTTGAAGTCAAGAGGAACAGTATGGACAACATCACAACATATGATTGTATAGTATTATAAAACATTGACATACATATTTGTGTGTTTTCATGATAAGCTTTCCCAGATTACATACACTCCTTATTTACTTCTTAAATCCTACAATACAATATGCTCAGTTTGCACTAAAACAGGCATCCCACAGCATAATCTGCTCCCTTGTCTGAAGTTCAATAAACTCTAAACCACATGGTGTGCACAAGTGTGTTAACTGTCCTCTGACCTGGAACATTGGGATGATATGGGCAGCCACAAATTTGGCTCCATAAATGAGGCCATCCGTCCAGCGCACCTGCACAACATCACCCTCCGATGGTGGGCCGAGCTGCTGACAGTCCCTGTTCTGTTGAATATAGATAAGCATTTAGACACATAACACATTTACGTTTGAATATCGCATGAGAATGATAGTTTCTTACCACTATATCCTCAGGAAACAGGTTGTCGCTGAATGAGCCATCATCAAATATGACCTCGTAGAATGTGGCTTTGGTCAGCTCGACCACCTCACAGTGGTAATAACGTCCGTTTTTGTGCTTGCAGATAACTTTTTGACCCTTCTCAAGCTCCCGCATACACGCCTTGTTTCGCTGGGGATAACATCAACAATCATACATTTACCAACACAATCTTCCAATCTTCTTACAATACCACTGTTAACACGATTGATCTAAGAAATCTAGCTTCCCAGTTTTATAAAAGTAAACAAACAACCTTTAACGTAAATTCTAATGTTTCTTATTTTGCATAAAAATATTAGGAGGTAGGCTTCACAATTAATTTTACAAACCAGTATTTGTTTACAATGAAGAGTTAGGTGACATACAGAATGGGTACCCATACTCAGAATTTGTGCTCTGCATTTAACCCATCCAGCCATTTATGCTGCTGCGCGCCCAGGGAGCAGTTGGGGGTTTGGTGACTTTCTCAAGGGCACTTTAGTCATGGTGTTGCCGGCAAAAGACTTGAACCTGCAACCCTAGGGTTAGGAGTTAAACTCACTAAGAGTGACTTTATGTCGAAAAATAGTCACAAAAAAGACTTCAGATGGGTTTCACTGACAGGGTCACAAAAGGACAAATAGGCCACCAAAAAATGAAATCCATTTGATCTCTTATTTTGTTCTGTTATGTTTAATGTGGGATTATGTAATTGAAGATGAGCGGTAAACAAATAGAAAACGAAGGATTCTTTGTTACATGACAAACTCAGAGTTTGTGTCATGACACTGGCTTGCTTTATATGACAATGTGGGCAATTACTCTAGATTCATGTGATGATTGTTTAGCTATCATATCTCATTCTGCTATCACGCTCCTCTTGGCTATATCACATTTCGTTGTCGTGTCTATACCTCCACTTGGCTGCCACCCTTGTGTCTCCAGCAGGTGAAATAAACGACGAAGGGCCAATCATCAGGGTGCATCTGAACTCCAGCAGCCTGTGCACAAGTGGCGTGAAAGGATGTGGAGCATCGACCGTGCGAGCACTGCACGCAGCATCCTGCAGTCTTTTTCACCCACTTACGACAAAACTGACATTTCTGTAAGGAAACACGTGTTTGTGATTATACAACACAAAATGAACTTCGGGTAATGCTGTAACGCATGTTGCTACAGCAACATATTGCCTTTGGTATAAAAACGAAATAGCATTGAACAGTTTAAAGATCACCATTTAATGGGTCATGTGAGGTCTTTCGCAAAAAATATTTTGTATTGTGAATGTTCTATGAATATATTAAATAAAAGGTTTTTATATTTTATGTTACATAACCAAGCTTTTTTTTCCTCCCTCATTTGAGTATAAATTTTAAGGCTTAAGGTGTTTTGGCCAGTCCCCCATCTCATCATAAATTGCATTTAGTACAAAGTGACCTCAAGAATTTAACTCACCAGCTTAAACCTTTGCAGTGGTATACTGCTTAGATCGACAGGACTGCGCTCTGCAATGTTCACAAAGCGAGCCTCCAGCACGGCCACGGCGCAAAACACGTGAACCCACCTGTAAGAGAAACAGAGGTACAGTCTCAGCAGATTCCACCTGTCAGCTGCAGAGAAAGTCGTTGAGAGGAATGCATTTAATTGAAAGTGGCTTGAGCAAGAGGCCCTGAAAACCTACTTGTCATTGTTGGCTTTCTGCAGCGCTCCTCCTCTCAGAGAACATAAACAGCAGTCCTGAGGGAGAGACACAAACTATCAGTGACTGCACAGGGAATTAAACAGATAACGGAAAGTCAGAGTAAGTGGAAAAACCTTGTCAAACACAACATCAAGGAGCGATAACCGCCTCTAGCAGCCCTAATGTGTGAGGTTTTTGGGGATAATGGAGCTTACCTGAGTGAAGGCGTTAGCTTCACAGCGTGAACACCTCCAGTCGTCCAGTTTTGTGTCCTGAGACACACCGTAACAACCTGTAGGTAAAGAATCAATGTGACATTAAATTAGCTTTGCTATTTGCAATTTGGGGTTAAAAGTGAAAAACTGGACTGAATTTTCTCCATGCTTGCAGTTAATAGCAAATGTCAATGTAAATCACAAATTCACATGCCATTTTATCCTTCCATCCATCATTTGCTATTATTGCTATGCATTGTACTATACTAACAATTGGCAAGATTTTCACAACAAATTTCAATCAATGACCAAATAACACTTTTTAACTGTAATAACATTAAAACGATTCTAAACAAATAATTAAAAAAGTATAAAAGGTAATTTATTTTAAGGAAGATCTTACTGGTATGTACTCGCACACTGCACACAGAGCAGCTGACAAGTTGGCTGGTGCCATCTTGCTCTAGATGAGGGGCAGATAAATGTCCCTCAGAGCTGCTGGTGAAGCACATCTCTGGAATAAGTGGTTTGGACTTCTGCTTGTCTCTTCCATCACTGGCAGAACTGCTCTGACTCAGGCTGATGATGTCACTCTATATGGAAGAACCAAGCCAGGATGTTATTTTCGGATATTATAAAAGGGATTATACTGAGAGAAATGTTTGTTTTATTGTAAAATAATTTTCTTGCCCCATAAGTGTATTCCCCATCTCCTTCCCTAAATAAGAAAGCAACTAGAAAGACTACTACTAGTCAAAAGTTTTTAACACTATGGTGAAATGTTCTTTATTATTTTTAAAACTTTGATATGAAGGTCTATGCATAAATGTATGAAATAAGTTTAATAGGCAACAACGTAATTTGGGAAACATCAATGTTTTTTTTAAAGTTTAATCCGTTTCCATGTTAATTATATTGTTTACAATTTGTATGTAATCTATGCATTGGAGAGTGTTAAGATAATTTATACTTTGCAAGTTATGTTATTTCTGTATTTCTAAAGTAAAGTTCAATAACATCTTTTTATAAAATAAATTATATATTATGTATAACATATAAATTATAAAATGATGAATAAACTTTAAAGGAGAAGTATCCCTTGCAGCTTCTGCCTCTTATGTAAATCTTGAGTACCTGTAGTGTAGAATCACGTTATTCATATATTCCAAAAAGTTTTGATTCACAGAAAACAAAATACAGATTTACAACTGTTTCCAGAAAATGATGAACTCCTGCGAATGGACAGTGAGAAGCACTCGTGACCAATCTACTTACGAGGGCTCCTGGAATGTACATGCTGAAATTTGTGCTCTTCTGCACTCTCTGATTGGTGTGTGGGCAAGAGAAGCATTTGGCTGTACTGTGCAGTGTTAATTTCACAGACGCAGAATATGAAGATGGTTTGTTGACAAATACTTTGTCGTCAAGGACGAAAACTAAAAAACTAAATAAGTCAGATATGATGAGGATTGTGACGAAAAATAACTCGCACTTAAGACAACGAATAAAGATTACAGGAAATTGTTAGGGCGGGAAGAATGGAGAAGAGATTCAACAAGAACAACCCTTAAGTGGGACCTTTAGGAAAAAAATCCAATTACAGCAAAAGAGAGAGAGATTAATCACAACAATTGAGGATGAAGACTGATCTAATGATGGAGACGGTATATAGTAGACAGTTCCAAAAAAATTTACAAAGAAATACTATGTACACTGGAAGTACTTGGTTTTTAACAAATGGACCACGTTGAACATGACACCTCAACATGCTTAACAGTCTTAAGAACTCATAAGGCATGATACAGCGTGATACTTCTCCCAAAATATTAAAGGTTATGTAGATGTCCACTTGGCTCAGAAATAACAAGCTGCAGCTTCAATGTCATAGATCAAAACCTAAACTCAGAGTAAAAACGTAAATAATAACATGATCATACCTGTTCATATGTGTGAAACAAGGTACACACTGCACAGTATGGCGGCTGCTGGCCCATGCGGAAGTTGAAATCCTTCTCAACTATGAAGTCACGTGGTTTGCTTTGCCACATGGGCGACAGGAGTCTCGCCCAGGGGTCTGTTTCCTCTGGCTCAGGGGTTGGCTCCTGGATGTCTGTAAGGTGAAGAAGTTAATGACGGGGCATACAAACAAGAACATGATGATACACTAACAACACGTAGTACAATCTGACCATCATCACTAGAGTTCTCTCTGAGCAGAGGATGAAAACGGGGCAGCTTGCTGAGTGGCTGCAGTTTCCTCTTCATGCTCTTATTCTCTTTCTCACCTTCCATTTCATGCTGAGGAAAGAAACGCAGGAGATATTAAAGGTTAAATTAAGTGTACCCATCTCAACTATTAACACACAATATAAATGGCATAACCAACCTCTGCTGTGTTTGGTTCAGGCATATGAGAGATTGGTATCACATCTGGTTTGATGTCTGGTTCTCTGAGGTCTTCTCTAGGTCTCACTGTGCCAAGATGTTGAGGTTTATGGAGCATTGATCTGGCTGCATAGCTGTGGACCTGCAGAGCATCTGAAGGGCTTAGGGTTCGATGAAAGAGAAGGCTGGCCACACCTGGTTTGGAGGAAAGCCGTGGCACGGCTGACAGGCAGTGAGGAACAGTAGGAACTGATGCAATGGATAGATGATGTTTTGGGAACGGTTGCGGACAGCCTGAGGATGGGACAATAGTTAAAACAGAGGTAGTTTCACTGCAGCTTGCAATCTTCATGTGTTCTAAAGGCATGATGCTTCTGGAAACTGGAAGTAGCCAATTGTCTTTGTGATCTGAAATTATTACATTTTGACTAGGAATCAATTAAATTTAAGTAAAACACTGTGATTTTTAGGTTATGGCTATTCTATGTACCTCCATATCGGCCCTTTTTGCCATATGTCTCCTCCTCATCATTCATTTCAGTCTTTGGAAGAACTTCCTCTGGTAAATCCACACACACTCTGTGCCTTTTTGTACCAATCCTCTGTTTGGCTGGGCTATAAAACAGGACAGGTTTTCTCAATTATGATATTTGACAATGAAAAAGTAAAAGCTAAAAAGCTTTATTTTTACCTCTTCTTTTGGCCTTCATTGCTTTGGTTCTCGATGCAGAGTTCCTGAGAGCCACTCCTTCCTGCCTCTCCACCTAAAAACTCAGCTGCCTCGGGCGTGGGCTTGGAGTGGTCAATGGGAGCATTGTCCTTACCCGCCAACCACAACTCGTACCGTTCAGGCTGAAACTTCCTTACGAACACATCCATGGAAATCTTCACCATGTCTTTCCTACATGAACACTGAGACACATCAAAAGTGTATAAGTAGTGTGAGTATAAAGTTTGCTGACACAAATAAACTTTTTTAAGGAGGATTTTATATTTTTACCAGAATGGCTTGTTTTCCATAGTCGATCCATCGCCGGGTGGCGAAGTTTGTAGATTCAGCACAGTTGAAACCATGGTTGAAGCCTGCATGATAGGCATATGGAAAAGTCACCATGAATTCTCCAGCCTCCTGAGTGATCTAAAACAAAAAAGACATCACAATTCTGATTTCACTGTATTCATGTATGTGTATAGATCTATTTTATATAAAATAATATAAAATTATACGTTGCTCTTGTTCTATTAAAACATTGTATCTCAATATTTCCTGGTTTTAATCTTTTGGACATAAATCCTTAGTATTAGCCAAACTTTATGTTAGTCAAGGGATTTTTTAACTAATTAAAATTTTATAAAGTTTTTAGCATTTTTGATAACACATTTTAAAGTAATATTTCTCAATTCCTTATATACTGTGAATTTGGACAAGGTTCCAAGAGCATAGTCACTATATGTATAAAAAAATATAAATGCTCGGATGATAAAAACCCCACCTTTTCGAACGGAATGCCATACTTCTTCAAAATTGAAGGGGAAATTAGAGTCATCTTGTGTCTAAGAAAAGCTTCACAGTTTTGTGAACTTCCAGGAAAGAATCCTGGAATTTAACACAACAATGGTTTTGTAATTAGTTGAGAATATGTATATTTATGAAGGTAAGATTTAGCCTCCTATTTTATTTACCTTTAGCTAGCCTCTCCAGTCTCTTTCCATGCTCTGGAGGAACAGAGTACCTGTAAGGCAATTCAAGAATACACTTACTTCATGACATCAGTTCAGACACTGACACAACTAATCTTTGTGGATCTATTCAAAAAGCATCTTAGTTAACCCCAAGGTTTGACAAGCAAATTTACCAGGATTTTGGCTCCCCGAAGTGAAGGTAGTTAATGCTGTAGAGGTCCATGTCTTCTGTATGCCAAGCAAAAGTGGTTTTCCACATACCAAAGTAGAGGTAGGGTGTGTTTACTCCCTCAATAGTGATCCCACTCTCATGCTCCACAGTGTCAAGTATGGTATTCAAGTGCCCTACGTTCCATTCTTTCACATCCTGCACAGGCCACGAAAAAGACAACAATGAGTCCATTTACAATGAAGTGTCTTTGAAACAAAACTGAAAAACGTACAAATTGGACAAAAATGTACTCACTGGGTCATAAAGGGTGCCGTTCACGTCAGCTCCATAAATCGGAGGGTTGAATGTAACATTTTTCCAGTATTTTCTTTCAAGCTCCTCAAAATCATCATATCGAGGGCTGCAAAACCTCAAATGAAAAAAAGCAGATATGGTTACAATTTGTTTACACTAGACAAAAACCCCTTTTTTGTCTAGTAACTTACTTATCACTGTTGGCAGTTTTGCGAAACTCCTTTAGGGTCATGGCTTTTTTCTGGATGTTGTACTGGGTGAAAAGCCCTGACTGCCCTGTCACAACCTGCTGAATCGGTGCAGGTATTAACAGGTCATCAATGTCATCGTATGAACGCCGGGGCTTCCAGTTTTTGGGGGGGACGATCTGTCAATCAGTAGTAACAAAGGCAACATGCTTAGTTGAGTCAAGAACATTCGGAATAATGTACAAGCAAAGAATAAGCCAGAAAATGTAAAGAAAATCAGCAGAAAGAATGTATATTTTCCTCTAACCTTGGCCAGGCCTGCCCTGTGTGCACCTTGGGATTCCATGTAAGCAATGTAGCGACCGAAGTTGTTGAACTCCTCCACATTGGGGTAGAAAGTCATAATACCCTTAGAAATCGGCGTGTCAGACGCCATCTTGACTGGTTTAGTCCTTAAATCCTGTGGGACAAATATAAGAAGGATTGTTATATCT
This sequence comes from Triplophysa yarkandensis, assembly GCA_033220385.1. NCBI lineage: Eukaryota > Metazoa > Chordata > Actinopteri > Cypriniformes > Nemacheilidae > Triplophysa > Triplophysa yarkandensis. The sequence goes on along the minus strand of CM065664.1, from coordinate 9,961,851 downwards.
GTATCTGTACCATGCGACTGTTAAGAAAGGTACACAATTTGCACATAAACTGCTATTCAAAAGTTAAAGATCACTTATTCATTGATCATACATTATTTTCCATATATTAAAATTATAGAAAACTCCATAAAACCATTGGAATAACTGTCTGTTGTGTTGTTGCGTGTTATAATTTGTAAAATTGGCACATGATTGTCCAGCAAGGTCTTAATCTGGAACGCTTTTGTAAAAAGGAATTTTTATCCATGGATGATTCCTATTAGCTGCATTTATAAATATGTTCTTAAATATTAGCTGAAGTATTCTTACATTGTAATTAATTCAAAAATTACTTTCAAAATAATTAATTTCAAAATAATCTTGTATTCTAGAAAATGGAAATGACAAATGATTGTTTTTCGTCTACAAAAGTATTTAAAACAATGAAACATAACCCGTCAGATGAAAATATTATTTAAGATTTTTAAGAAACTTTTTTTTCATTTGATGCCAAACATTTGATCAGTATGGTATCTACAATCTACATTAGTAAAAACACAATACGAAGTAAGCATAAAATAATGAATAAACTCAATGATTTATGTAATGACAATAATAAAGTTACTATATGTGTCTGCTAAATGCCAACATGTCAATGTAAATGTCCCATTAAACAAAACCACACAATCATAATAGTTAAACAAACTTTCAATACATTTAAATCAGCTTTAAATAAGATGTTGTGAAATAATAGATTAATTAAATTAATAATTTAACCGAAACAGAAACCATTAAAAACGAATTCTTTATACAATGCACGCAACGCCCATTCCGACGCCCCGCCCTCTGTGCTGAAACTCGACTGCTGATTGGTAGACACCTGCGTCTCTTTAAAAGTCGTGATGCTAAGCTAACAAGTTAGGCCAAACGTCAAGTATTCCCACACAAAAGCACCAGAGAAGTAAATAACTGCAAACTATACACAGCACATCGTGGTTTATATAATATATACGACATAGAAACACAAAACAAGAGATATATCGAGCATAATCCGGTAAACGAGACATTTGTTGCGGTAGTGAAAGTGCTACGGGTTAGCTCTTCCGAGACAGCAACTTCACCACTAATTACAATCGGTTTAAACACTACGTCATCAAAATGATATAAAATAAAACATAAGAAGAACATCATACACGTACACTTACTAACTGCGTCGAAATAAACGTCACTGGATGCGGTAAACCTGAGAGAAGAGCGTTTAGCTAACAGCAGAAGCCTGTCTTCCTCTCCATCGCCTCTACATCACTGCGCATGCGTGTCAAGCATTTGTTTACTATTATTGGGTCTCCACACGTCACAGTCTCCACAACCAATCAGATGAGTGTCACGTTTACCATTTACCATACTGTCTGTCACGTGGGATTTTAATGGATAATAAACAAATGTTCGATTTATCTACTGAACTAATTTAATTTTCATCTGGAAAATAATTGGGCTCATTACTACGAAAAAAAGTCCTCCATTCCACTATAATTATGTATCTTTCTATATATCTATATATTATATATATTTTGTGTGTATTTAGGTATATATATATATATATATATATGAATGTATGTATGTATGTATGTATGCATGTATGTATGTATGTATGCATGCATGCATGCATGTATGTATGTATGTATGTATGCATGCATGTATGTATGTATTGTGGAAAATGATACAATCTTATGTTGTATTAATCAGCTTTTATGATTTATGTTTTATTAATCAATGTTTGTATTAATCATCCTTATGATTTTATGTTTCATTAATGTTTAATTAATCATCTTTCTTATATAATATTATACTCTTATGTTTATTGATTGAAGTTTTATTAATCGTTCAAATAATCATATTCTTTTACAAGTTCTACTAAAGTATGTTGAAAATAAGTAACCATAAATACATGAGAAGGATTGCTTTGGAATGTGCTTTTGATAACAATATGCTTGTAAGACAGGAAAAGTTTGTGTGCAAGAAAGGGAGAAGTGATAAGAACAAGAACCGCTGCAGGAGAAGAGTCGTTTGACCTTACTCCCATCTGCCAGTACAAGGCCTCTCATGCGGAGGTTGTTGGGCCTGAGAAGTAAAACACACTCCCAAATACCAGAAAAACTAAGAGTTACTGTTGTATCCTAATTAAAAGAAGAAAAGGAGGTAGTGTTCTTCTGTGCTGTGTTCTTTGTCTCTTTGATATGTTTTTTCACAGAAACTGAAGTCATCTGACGCACGAGATATCGAAAGTGAAAAAGGAACCAGATCTGCCTTTTTTGGAAGCAGGGGATGATCCCTTCCGGCCTAGAAGATAGACCGACGATACATACTATAAATACTGTGTGATTTTGTTACTGAGTTGTTGGTCAGTGTGGAAGTCGTGGACTGACAACCCAGAGCTGTATTTATATTTATTTTTATATCTGATTAATAAACCTCATTATTATTAGAGATTGTCTCTCTCCAATTTTTGAACACGAAGGACCCTTGGAAAGTCCAACAGTATGTATGAATGTATGTATGTATGTATGTACAGAGGTGGGTAGTAACGAGTTACATTTACTCCGTTACATGTACTTGAGTAAGTTTTTGAAAAAATAATACTTCAAGGAGTAGTTTTAAATCACTGTACTTTTTACTTTTACTTGAGTAGATTTGTGAAGAAGAAGCTGTACTCTTACTCCGCTACATTAGGCAACAATGAGCTCGTTACTTTAATATTTTACGCGTCATTTTGATAAGAGTGAGAATTCCGCTAAAGACTCTACCACGTGACCGTGAGTTCCACCAATCAGAGGTAGTTGTGCAGTCTCGTCACGTGACCAAACTCAATCTCAGCGGCGGGACGAGTTAGCTTAACATTGATAAAAAACACAAATGACGCAATCAAACATTCGCACTGCAGACACAGGTGAGGAGGAGGAACAGCCCTGACCTCATACTGAAAGCGTGTTTACCTTAATAAAAGTCCGGAACAGCAACTACAGTATGCGGTGTCTTCTGTCTAAATTCGTTTTTTTTCTGTGTACAGGCGAATGTTTGTCTCTTTGGTTACATATATTCTAAACATTTCTAATATATATATTAGTGTGTGCGTGCGTGCGTGTGTGTGCGTGCGTGTGTGTGTGTCTCCATGCGTGAGTGTGTGTGTGTGTGCGTGCGTGTGTGTGTGTGCGTGAGTGTGTGCGTGCGTGTGTGTGAGTGTGTGCGTGCGTGTGTGTGAGTGTGTGTGTGAGTGTGTCTCCGTGCGTGTGAGTGTGTCTCCGTGCGCGTGTGTGTGTGTGAGTGTGTCTCCGTGCGTGCGTGAGTGTGCGTGCGTGCGTGCGTGTGTGTGTGGCGCACAGTGGAAACACAAAAACATACTCCGTCATTTTGTTTATGCTGGACATCATTCAAACTGCAAAGTTTTTAAGTTACTGTTAATGGAAATTTTAAGGAAAACAAATATATTATTCTGAAATGTAGCAAATTTTCAAATTAATTTTAATTATCAATTCATTCAGGGACCAAACAGAAATCGAGATATGGATTGAACCGTAAAAAAGTATAAAGGTTTGGAAATTTGTGTTACTTGTGCTTATTTATTTTTTATTATTTTATTTATTTTATTTTTTAAGTACTTGAATTTATCTGTATTATTTTAATTTAAGCTATTTTGTAATTAATTAATTTTTATTTATTTTATTGATTTGAGGAACTATAATTTGCTTAAACATGATTATTTTGTATTGTCTGTCTGATTGAATGCTTGTTGAAAAAATAAATCAGACGTTACTCAGTTACTCAGTACTTGAGTAGTTTTTTCACCGAGTACTTTTTTACTTTTACTCAAGTAAGTAAATGGATGACTACTTTTTACTTTTACTTGAGTCATATTATTCTGAAGTAACAGTACTTTTACTTGAGTAAAATTTTTGGCTACTCTACCCACCTCTGTGTATGTATGTATGAATGTATGTATGTATGTATTTATGAATGTATGTATGAATGTATGTATGTATGTATTTATGTATATGTATGTATTTATGTATGTATGTAGGTAGGTATGTAGGTAGGTAGGTATGTATTCATGCATGTATGTCTGTATGTATGTATTTATGTATATATACGTATGTATGTATGTATGTATGTAGGTAGGTATGTAGGTAGGTAGGTATGTATTCATGCATGTATGTCTGTATGTATGTATTTATGTATATATACGTATGTATGTATGTATGAATGTATTTATGCATGCATGCATGCATGCATGTATGTATTTATGTATGTATGTATGTATGTAGGTAGGTAGGTAGGTAGGTAGGTAGGTAGGTAGGTATGTAGGTAGGTAGGTATGTATGAATGTATGTATGTAGGTAGGTAGGTAGGTAGGTAGGTAGGTAGGTAGGTAGGTATGTATGTATTATGTATGTATGTATGTATGTATGTATGTATGTATGTATGTATTCATGCATGTATGTATGTATGTATGCATCCATGTATGCATGTATGTTTGTATGTATGAATGTATGCGTGTGTATGTATGTATTTATGCGTGTGTGTGTGTGTGTGTGTGTGAGTGCGTGCCTGTGTGCGTGCCTGTGTGCGTGCGTGCGTGCGCGTGTGTGTGTGTGAATTACTCATAGTTTTTGATTTCCAATTTATTTGCATTTTAAATTTCACATTTTATTATAAAATTACGTCCTTACATAAATAAATAGTTTTATCAAATTAAATAAAACATTAAATTATTTTTCATTTAAAAAAAATTGAAAAAATTGGTATTTAGCTTTTCTTTCATTTTGTAAACAAACATGTTACGGTAAAACAAGCAGAGACATTTTCTTCCTCTAATCCGACATGTGCTGGGTTGAAAAGTGCACTGTAGATGCTACATTAAAGGGACAGTTGACCGAAATTTAAAATGACCCTATGTTCTACTCACCCCCAAGGCATATATGTAGTTCTTTCTTTTCTTCAAGCAAATACAGGCATAATGGCATTTATCCCGGTTCTTCCCAACTTTATAATAGGACTGAATATGGGGTTAGGATTTTGTAGCTCTAAAAAGCACATTGATCTCTCAACATGGTTCATAAAGGCTATCTGAAGCAAATGAAGACAAATATCCATATTAACAACTTGAACTGCAATTTGTAACTACCACGAGCGCATGCCCAACATATAATGAAGTTAGATACACTATATTGTCAAAAGTATTGGCTCACCAATCCAAATAATGAAAACCAGGTGTTTTAATTCCTCTCACTCCGAATGCTTCAGCATATACCCAACCTTACAGAATCATCTTTAGGATGAATTAGAGTGAAGACTGAGAGCCAGGCCTTTATATCAATGTGTGAACACAAATGTGCTTCTGGAAGAATGGTCCGAAATTCCCATAAAAAAACTCTGAAACTTTCTGAACAGCCTTCTCAGAAGAATTGTAGTTGTATAGCTGCAAAGGGTGGACCGACATCATATTGAACCCTATGGATTAGAGAATATTTTAAGGAATAGGATGTCACTTAAGTTCATTTGCGAGTCAGTGCAGGTGAGCGAATACTTTTGGCAATATAGTGTATCTAAAAAGCTGGTTATAAGAGAGGTAAAAAGCTTAAGGTATCACAAAGATAAGAGGTGATGGAAAGAGCAGCACAGGTGTAAATAAAACTAATAGCTTCTTAAGGAGAGCTGCAGAAACCAGACAAGTGGGAGAGAGACTCAGGGTGGACAGGAAGGTGAAGGTGGTTATCAAACTGTGATAGAAGTAGTTATAGAGATGAGGGCTGATCTGAAGGAGTCTGCACTTTTAAGGAGATTATACTTCTGGAAAGTGCTCTACAGGCGACAAGGTGGTGGATGTACCTGTTAGTATTTATTTGAAACCACACTTCACAAGCCTGTTAAACAAGCATTTCAATATCTATTTTGTTGTCAATTCCCATAGGATCTCTAATACATTTAAAGTTTAAATGACGATAAACAGTGCAATATAATACAAAAGTGCACAGTTTTCCTAAAGATAAAGGCTTTAAAATGTTTTCAAGTGAACCAATTGGAGATGTGTTCATAATCTGTGCTCTGAACAGGGCAATGTGGATTACACACAAACTGGGAATCCTGGAGAGGAAATAATTGTCATAAAGTTGAAAGAAAATCATCAGTATGACATGAAAACAAACCGACTTAATTTACCAGAATATAGATGGCACACAATGATTAGAAAGCAACACAGCATGATGACTAAATAGATTGTCCTGAATAATAAATCATGGACTTATACCTGAGAACTCTTTATCTTAGTTGAGTAGATCCTCAATCACTTCTGCTTTAGTTGCAGAACAGCCTTTGTTTCTTTGGATGAATGATTTACTCAGTTGTGTCTATTCTGTAGCTTTGTCATTGATTTAAGAGTAGATGAACTGTGAGGATAGAGACAAAAACATCAAGAGATTGATAGTGGGGGAAAAAGTAACATCTTGCATTTGCCAAAGTGAATTAGCATCCAATTCCAGTTGAACATTACGTAAAATGTGTTTTTTTAACAAAGGCATAATGAAAAGATCTGTACAAATCGACAGCAAAAAACAAGGACAAGAAAATTTCTGCTTGGTATTGTAAATACTCTGCTAGAAAAAACATTTGATTATTAAGTCTTTAAGCGCTTATGTCACACAGAAGTCATAGTTTAATATTGATACTGACATTTTAATTGCATGAATTTGTCTGATTTTCATGAAAGCAAACATTAACATTAATCACATCATTTCTTCTATAAACATTTTAAAAACAAATTCACTTCTCAAATTTTGATTCTGTCATGAATTACTCATCCTCTCGTTGTATTAAATCTGTATGAATTGCTTTAATTGGTTGAATATAAAAAAATATATTTGGATGAATGTTTGTAACTAAGTAGTTCTTGGACCCCTTTGACTACCTTAGAAGGAAAAATACAAATGGTAGTCAAAAGTGTCCAGAGCTGTTTGCTGTGCTACATTCTTCAAATTACCTTCTTTTGTGTTCTACAGAACTTAAAAATATAAATAAGTATACAATAATACAGACACATTCATACTATAGTAGTCAATGGGGTCCAAGGTCTGTATGGTTATAAGCATTAACCAAATATCTTTCTCCGTCTTCATTAGAACAAATAGAGACATAGATTTGAAACAATTTAAGAGTGAGTAATTAATGACAGAATTTTCCCTTTTTTGGTTAAACCATGCATTTAAAGCAAAATATAAAAAACTAACTTTCCTATAAAATATGTATATATAAATAAGCAAAAAGATAAGCATTGCTGTCTTCAAACAATTAAGAAAAACACAGAGACAAGAGATTTTGTACAAAAACCAATTATTGAACTTTATTAACATCAATGAGTTTTTCCTGCAACATTTTTTATTCCAGTTTTCTTATTAACAGATAGAAAACAGACTGTGTATACAACAGATCAGACCTCTACAGCACTAATCATTCACAAGGTAAAAATGAACTTGCCAACATATGCTGAATGTATGGCCAGGTCTCCCTTTAACGTGCCGGTTGTAATTGAGCAGGCATGAAATGACATTCTGCAGAAAGTGTTTTTTATTCGAGTTGTGCTGCCCCACCCCCACAGAGAAGACCAGCAAATACCTGGGGTGCTTACATAATACAGTAGATATAACTTTGTACCATTAATAGATTCACAGACAGCAGTCTCTTGTGTTGTTTTCACTATGTTGAAAATCCAGGATTACGTTTTGAGAGAATTATTGACAATAGAGCAGAAGCTGTTTATATACTGTATCTATAATAGTATTTATATATCATAATTATAAATTTATGTGTATATATATATATATATATATATTTCTGTATAAAAAGAAGAGTTGGATTAACAGAGCCCAATCTCCCTCACAGGGGAGGGGTTTATACTGTACAGGTGCCGATGGCGATTGGTCTCATTTCAATATCAGGTCTTTGAGGGTGGAGGCGGGCCGTGTTTCGTCAGGATTGCATCACTCACTGGAAACACACTTTCCAGTGGAATTGAAAAGACGCTGCAATTTTTTCTTTACAAATCATACAGTATTTTACCTCGATTTATTAGTTAGCTGATTCGTCTTCCTCTACCAATGTTTACATTAAGTACCATTTAACCAAACTTCTTGCAGATTTTTTTCATTGTAATAGACAGAACAAGGATTTTCCAAGGTGAACCCGCTCTTTTAAGACCAATAAGACCAATATACATATCGAGGAAAAACAATAAATCTTGTTACAAAGTCAAACCATCAGCAGCTTAGAGAACAGCAATTCTCTGATATTAGTATTAGGAACATGTTAAAAACACATGTCCTTGTGCTAAAATAACCTATCATATAAAGAAAATAAAACAGTACCAATTAAGAAAAAGGTAGACCCCTTGGAAAAAATGTCATTAAGACAAAACACGTTAAAAAGATTATTAAAACAAATATCCTAAATAAAAATAATAACAATTTTGTCATACTGAAATTTTAGAATAATAACAAATGGTAATTGTGATTCTGAAAAAAAAAAAGCTGAACAGAAGAAACAGAATTAGTGCTACCAGTACCAGTACTGTAGTGTGGGTTGGCGTACCCTAAAGAGAAACTAGAATATAGTTTTTAGATGGAGCTTCTTGAAAGAGAGTTGTCTATATTTCTTAAAGCAATCTCTTGGTGCCAGTCAATAACGGACAGCTGTGATTGGTTAACCAGCCACTGGATAGCCTGCCCCCTTTCCACTCCCCAGCTCTCTGTACAGGATGGGGCAGGGGAATGGTGGCTCAGAAGGAACACTTGGTGCACTCCTGAAGAGTTGTACCAGAGGGCTGTGGTCTAGAAGTGGTTACGTTGCATAGTGATCAAAGCTCCCCAGGTACTCCAAAGCTGCTCTGTAGCACAGCTGGTACTGGTCCTACAGGAGGAAATCAACACGTGTCAGCATGATAAATACACAGCTGCTTATCTAACAACAGACTTGATGTGACCAAGATCTCACACTCTGTAATTAACGCTTTGTAGTTCAAACATCACATTGAGCTTGTCAGATGATGTTAAAGCTGCAGTGCTGAGTGTGAATGCACAAATGGTAGTTTAATATAGTAAATAATGGAATAATTTCTGTGCATGCAACTTGGATATATTACAAATTCCATAAGTAACATTTATAAAAAATTCCAAGTGAGTTATAAGGCCTGATATTATGTACAGAGACAGTTGATTATTATCATTGGGCAAAAGGGCTGTACCTCTGTCTGCACCATGGCAGGCCTCTGTGTGCGCAGGGTCTTAACCGTCTGGAACAGATCCACCACACCCTCGTATCTCATTCTCTCCAGGACAATACTGAGAGTGATGAAAACACCTGTCCTTCCCACTCCAGCACTGAAAAACATAGGGCATCCAGAGTGAAGCATACGTGTCTTATGTCATGTATCACTTCATTTTAGCTGGGGCTTCACAATTCAGTAAGCATTCACAATGCAACTATGGGTTTGTGAAACAGTAACAAACATGACACAGCAAAAATAAAAAAAGTTTTTACCAAATTTTAAATTATACTATTGCACAGATTTCAACGTTTGGTTTGAATATCTATGCAACCTCTCTCTTCAATTTTTTATAGGATTATTTTCTTTTTAGCGTATAATTTTTTATAGTCAAGTAAGGGCTATTTTCAGGATTGTCAAGCCGATAACGCTTCATTTTGCTCATAAAAGCACATTGGAAAATAAAGTAATTATTTTATGTTTTATGAAAAGGGCATCCGTTCTCCATTTGTTAGACATTATTGCTTCTATTTTGTATATTTTAATTCACATAAATATTTAGTTGTTTCCCAAAAATGGTCAACATCCATTAACTAATTTATTTTTCCTATATTTCTTTCATATATGTTTATGTAGGTGAAATATTGTTTTAAGGAAATACATAAATTTGTAATGAAATACATTACAAATGTAAAAAGACTGAATTACATAATCCTATACAGTTGTTTCTTATACAGAAACAACTGTATAAGAAGAATTGTTTTTGTATTAGTGAAGATTTGTTTAGGTATGTAAATTTATTAAAAAAAGGAAAAGAAGAAAACTTGTACATAGACTATATATATGATATTTTCCGCCATCAACAAGGGTTTTTGCATAATATAAAGCAAAATGTCACGTCCACAACGCTGGAATTGCCCAAATATTACATTGTTTTAGACAATTAATAAAATATATAAATAATATATAAAAATATATAAAAATTAAAATGTCTTGATTTTCTGGAATACTTGATTCTACTTGAAATATTTTTATATGATGAACAATTTTAATCATCTTTTTTAATCTGTAAAAAGATAAAATCAATATAATATTATGACAAGCACCAAAATGTTTTTTTGCCATGAAACACAACCCTTTTGGGTGATACCATTCTAGGATACAGAGTTTATTTTGCAACAACAGCTGATAGTAAAACGTCCCATAAATTACATTTTCTGTTGCCCACTTTTAAAGCCTTTTTATTTTGCATTGTTAAGGTAAATTTGACTTCAGTAAAAAAAATCATACCTGCAGTGCACAGTTATTGGTCCATCCTGCCCAAATTGCTCCTTGGTTTTATGAACTTGGCCAATGAAGTCAATGAATCCTTCCCCAGTTTTTGGCACTCCCTGCTCTGGCCAATCAGTGAACTGAAACTGACGGATGGTTCTGGACTGGCCATCCTAGAAGAAATGGTTTTGATTACCAGTTTACAAAGCTGATTTTTAAAACGTATGGTCTATGCATTAAGGATTTTTGGCACATTTCTCTCACAAACAAACTCAGCTGGCAGTCTATGTCCATATGGCTACTGTATAAATGTGTTGAAGTGCTGTGTGTGTATTTGTGTGTAAAACTCAACTGCGGGCCTATTAATAGTCTAGATAGACCGATGCAAGCTCCTAAACTAAAGCTGCAGGAAGTTTATAGCACTGAGATCATGAGATTCATCGACTGCCAGAAACAGTTTGCTTACAAGCTCCAGCCACACAGGATGACTTTCATTTGAGATAAAAACACAATTCATGTTGTTCAGCAGATTGATGTGGGATTAATGTGTGGACATGTACCCTGGCATCTGTGACTTTGAATTCTCTCAGTATATACTGTGGCATGTTGTATTCAGCCATGGGATCCACCACAAAATACTGATAGCGGGCGGAACGCTCAGCAGGCCAGTATTGATGACACTTCTCCTATAGGATTTCAGGAGAGAAAGATGGAGGAGTGAGAGATATTGTAGTTATCGCTAAACTTTGAAGTAAACTTAAAATGCATTCAACATGTAAACACCTTCTGAGGGATGATATTGAACAATAACAAAAAATTTAATATTAAAATATTATATTGGGGTAAAATATGGCAAAAATAATTAAAACTATGTATGACATCCAAATGTGACATAACCACCTCAAAACGTAAGCATTAGGCGATGTTTCACCAAAAAATGAAAACTCTTATAAATTACTCTATCTATACATTTAGTTTTTTGGTTACAGACAAATTTGTTTTGAAAATTTTTAGCATTGTTATTTTTGGGGCATCATTAACTGGCATTGTGAAAAATAAAGTAGTACCCTAGAACTGTTTGTTTTCCTAAATTCTTCAAAACACCTCATTCGACAAAACAAACACACAAACATTTTTTCTTCAATTATGGTTGACAATGGTTCCCTAGAAATCTCAGTTGCTAATATCTTTATGTTCAACAAAACAAACGCATATTTGGAACAACAGTAATTCATGTTTGAAGTTTCATTTTTGGTTGAACTATTCATTTGAGACAGCCAAGACCGGGTATGTTCTTTTACACTGTTTTTTAAAACAAATTGTGATTCATATGCCCTAATCTTACCCGTCCCATTTCTCTGAGTTTGGTCAGCATGACAACAATAGTGGAATTGTGCTCCCATAACATCCTCCAGAAGTCTTCAGTGGTCTCTGCCAGAGGGCCCTGAGTGGCAATATAAGCTTTCTGCTGTCTGTAGACACACACAATCCAATGTATTCAGAATCATGACATAAAAGCTTTGACAGTAAATAACATACAGCTGTGCTTAGGTTATAATTGTGTGTTAAGTGTCTGATTATGTTTAAAAAGGTGGTGGCAGAGATAGAGGAATTCAGTGATAGTAACCATGACCAGCAGGTGGCAGCAGTGCCCTTTGCTAAAAAACAGCCATTTCAAGAACTGTCTTGACCAGAGCCACAGGTAAGCAACTAATGAAGGTGCTACAGGCGAGCCAATAACATGAAACTGGAAGATTAAAGTGTGCTCGGGGCCTTGTTCTGGCATATAAAAAAATGGCAAAGAATAAAAGAGACAGACAGGAGAAAAATACACTCATTCCAACCCATAATTTTAGAGCACACGCATCTACACTGCACGGCTCACGTCACCACCAGTGACGAAAGTGAATCTTGTCTTCATTAATAACTGCGTTTCACACAAAATTCAAATGTAAAACGTTTGTAAAGGCCGACACAAAACAGCTCTAATGACGGATGTTCTCGACTTGAAGAGCTCCTTGTAAACAGTAAGAAGGTCAGACATGTTTTTGTGCTCACCGCATTGAAGTGACGTTTAAAAGCGGCTTAATTGCTGCTTCTTGAAAAGACGAGAAGTCTTGTTGCAGACAGGCCCAAAAATAAGTCGCAAAAATAATTCATCAGGTTTAAACGGGAATGGTGTCAATTACGTATGTGCTAAGCTTGAGCTTCTCGTCATATATCTCATTAAGTTTTAATTCAAACGAAAGAGCCTGATATACCGAGCCCCCAGACGTTTCCTTCACAGACTGTGACATTTTGTGCCGACGCGCCGCTTTATGGCAAACACGGCTGGCCTTTTCTTCCTCGACATTCTGATTTTCTCAAGCGCTTGGCCCATTGAGAGCGTCTCCCTTTGTAATTCAATAAACAGCTGTCAGACACAGTAAAGGAACAGAACAATGCGAAGGCTGAAAATATGTAAGAAACTACTCTGCACTGCTCAGTGAATATTGCAGCCATGATAAAGAGAAAAATAGATAAGCTCATACCATAGTGTTAGATGATTTGAAACTCTGTTTGATATGAGCAGAGCAGGAAGAACCAAGAAAGCTTAAGCTAAAATAACATTCTTAATATCAATACAACAATTTTGCCAATTCCTTATCAAAATCAAAGCATGCAAAGATCCAAGACCCAATCACAAGATTTGGGACAATTGAGTGAAAGGTTTCTCATTATTTCTTAACACATTTGACCTAAAGGTGAAGGCCCACATTTTTTTTTATTTAGACTGGAAGCTTTCAAAAAATGACAAGACAACATTTCTGCAAATTCTAGTCAAAAGGTGACTACACCGCAGATAATCAAATATAGCATGTTTTATTTTTTGTTTTTTATTTTTTAAGTTATAAATAATAATTCCTATCATTTCAGAGTTTTGATAAGTTTATTATTATAAAAATATCAATGTGTAAGGAAATAAGTGTACATACATTCAGACTACGCAAGCAAGATTTAAGGGATTTTTTTGTCATTTTTAAACTTCATTCTCTTTCCCCAAAACACAAATGAAGATATTTAAAGAGAGTTGGAAAATGAATTACACTGACACCGATAAAATGTCATTGTATGGACACATAACCAGTGCAAGTGACAGGGTGCCAGTTACCAACAATCTTTAAACTACCTTCAAAATCTGGGAAAGAGAAAAAAATTCATACAGGATTGAAATAGTGAGTAAATGATGACAGAAATTTCACTTTTGGGCAAACTATAATGTAATTTGCATTTTAAAACATCATTCATACTCTTAGTCATAAGCAACTACCTGTATCCATCAATGCAGCTGGCATTGATGTAGTCAGAGCCTTCCACTCCTCTGATGGGCTGCAGGCACACTCGTGTCGACTCAAAGGGCATGATATTGACCAGTCGGTTTTTGAATTTGTTGCAGGGCAGGTTGGCGCTGATGAATCTTGAGGTGTGGGCTTTGGAGTTGGCAAGCCTCTGTTGACACAAGAATAAGAAACATTACAGATCCAAACTAAAAAGACGTTTTGAGACAATTGTGGGCTAGCTGTGTTTACACAGAAGATAAAGCCTGTTGCTAGGATTGGTGAATGCAGGTACAGGGGTTAGATCTTTGCACCGGTCGGTGGGGTTGCGGGTGACAGAAATGCGAGGGCGTAACTGGCAGCGAGGAAAAGAAAGCACAGATGGACATCAGCAGAGAGCACAGAGACCATTGGCTCTACTACAAGCTCTGTCTGTATTGGGTATCTACTTGAATCTCTTTGCCAGATGCTGCTTCTGCTATTGGTGTCAAGCGTCACAGTTATACCGCTGTTAATATACATCCCATAAGCAGTAATGACAGATGGAAAATCAAGAAAACTTTTCAAAGAGTCATTGACATTGCCTTCGTTTTTGCTGACATTGCAGACATCTTGGATTTGGTGTGGATTAGGGCTGGCATAATATACTATTTAAAACAATATTTTTGATCTACATTTTGAAACTTGTTGGGAACCGCAGCCCATTCACTTGCATTGATGGGTGCTACTGCGTTTTAGATGCCAACTTTGTTCAAAATATTTTCACAGCGTACCGTCTCTCGCTGATGGGGTAGACGAGCGTGCCGAGGTATGGATGCTCCGCGAGCCAGAGGCTGACGGGGTGACATCCATAGAGCCCTCGTAATCACGGACGCCGCTCCTCGAGACCGTCGACCGTGCCGTAGCCGCAGCCAACGATCCACAAGGAGCTGACGAAATGGTGGCTCGCTCTCCAAGGAAAGAAGCCACCCGTAACCGCAACGTCTTGATCGACATCTGCTCGCAATGCGGGCAGGTCGGTCCCATAAATGCCGCCTCAGCGTGCTGGAGACCCAAACACACGAGGCAGACATCATGGGTGTCCCCATCTAGGACAAGCTTGCCGCAACCAAGGGAACAGCTATGCGCCATGAGGCAACACGCTGTTTAGAAATTGCTCTTTTAAGAAAGAGAAGACACTCTCTGTCTTCTGCTGGACGCTCAGGGGAGTCGAAGATGGACAGTCCGCTGCAAACCGCGTCGTGACACCAGCAGGAAGATGATCGCCAGAAGTCGATTCTTGCTTCAGACTCGAAGTCATCCGCCAGGTTCCGAAGAACAAAAGGTAATGAATGAGCACGCCGTCTCCCCTTTTATACCCGGATGTCCGGGGCGGGGCATGGCATGCAAATTTCATTCGCCAAATTTCATTGGCCTTTTAAACAAAGTCAGAGTCGATTGGTTCTCAAGAGCGAACCCCATACTGTCGTTCTTCGACACAACGTCTCGTTCCCTCCATCAGGGAACCGGGGTTACGATAGTAACCTAGACGTTTTAGTTGCCAACTTTGTTCAAAATATTTTGGCCTGGGTTCTGTGAATGAAAGAATGTTATCCTGGTTTGAATTTCTGTTCGCTTACTAGTATTCACCTGTCCGGCAGCAGTGAGTAAAATATGACAGAATTTTCAAATTTTTTTAGTGCAGTCACCTTAAACTCAAGCTCCATGGCAGTGACCGTCTCTCCGGCCGGTGGCTGGGTGAGCTTCTGAATATGGGCATAGAGGTTCCGTGCTGGGACCTCTGTGTTCCCACAGGTGGCAGCCTCTAGTAAGGCCTCATGGATGAAGATGTACTGGTCCTCCGTCTGAACCATGTAGTTCCTTTGTGCTCTCATGCATGTGACGTGACCGTAGATATCCACAGTCTTCTCGTGCTTCATGCGTTCAAGCATGGCATCGATGACTATGAAGCAGCCGGTGCGGCCCACTCCGGCGCTGTGAGACACAAAGGCGTTAGACTTCTAACAAAAGTGTATAGCAGAAAAGTGATAAATCTAACTGTCACCTGCAGTTCCACAGAGCAAAGCTACTCTGGTCACTTGGCAACATAGTTTAGGAAAAGCAGATTTAAGATTGTTGCTAACCTGCAGTGCACTACCATGGGTCCAGCATCAGGGGGGTTGCAGGCCTTGACCCTGCGCAGAAAGGCTAGGATGGGGGTGGGGTATTCAGGCACTCCGTGATCCGGCCAGGCCATGAACTGGAACTGCCTGATCTCTCTTTTCTCGCTGGAGCCGTTCTGTTGGAGTGAGAAGTTGGAAACTGAGTAACATCTAAGTATTGAAACTTGGAATATGGAGAGAAAATGCAAGTGACTTTTTACCTTATAAAGGGCGAAAGTGCGCACACTGTATGTAGCCAATTCCACAGCATCGAGCATGGTCACCTGGATCATTCCGTACGTCTCAGTGCCACGGACGGGCCAGTATTGGTCACACTTGACCTGTTACATAGAAGAACAATATAACATTTGCATATATTAATTTGGCAGATGCTTTTATCCAAAGCAACTTACAAGTATTGAACAGTGGCCAATTATTACTGCAGAGCAAATGAGGGAAATATAAACATAAACATACACTACTGGATTTATCGTTGTCTCATGTTGGTATTGAACCCAATGCATTATGACACAAGGCCATGCCAACTATGTCCCACAATCCACAAGGACAACACTTGTTCAGAATTAGGGAAATTTAAATAAAGTAACTTTTAAAAACAAACTATTTGAAACTGTACAAATTGGTTCTTCCCCAAACCATAAACGACACAGAATATTGTGTCTCCTTAAAGCTGAAGCCTAAGACTAAGCCGCCAGTGTTAAAACTAGGTCAGCTGATCCTATCAGCCCTATAGGTTTTCATCACATAGATGTGTACGCCCACAGAGCGTGCTTTATGGGGCACAGCTTTGCCAAAACCCACTCATTCACCAAGCAAACGCTGCCAACACGTCTCTGTCAATAA
Organism: Triplophysa yarkandensis; assembly: GCA_033220385.1. NCBI lineage: Eukaryota > Metazoa > Chordata > Actinopteri > Cypriniformes > Nemacheilidae > Triplophysa > Triplophysa yarkandensis. The sequence continues at coordinate 9,944,971 of CM065664.1, read as the reverse complement.
GCCTTTACCTCCTATCTGACCTATCATCCATCAACAAACCTGAGTGAACACATTCCCAAGGAGACAAATTACAGGTTGTACTGTCAAACATGACATCTGATGTGAACTCGCTCTCTTCACCAGCCCAACAATGCACTTAAAGGCCATATAGTGACTGAACTTTACAGGGACATGGGTCCCTTTAGCGCTAATCAGAGATAAATGTTTTATAACATGATGTACGTACCCTGGACTTCTCTTCCAGCCTGGTCATCATTACTATAGTACTGGCTCTTTGTTCCCACACCATCCTCCAGAAGTCACTCAGGGTCTCGGGCAGAGGGCCTTGCGTGGCAATGTAGGCATTCTGCTTGCGGTAGCCGTCTATGTAGTTGGCATTGATGTAGTCGCTTCCTGGAACACCTGCAAGGAGTATAAAATGTAAATATTAACTCCATTTGAACCAACATGTGATGCGTTTTTAGTGATTGCATGCTTTCCTAAACACACATACACATCTGTCACTTTAATGAAATGCTAAAGGTCAACAGTGTTTGGCATTTACCGTCCACAGGGGTAAGAACGACCCTCGAGTGGTCGTAAGCAATAACATTGGCATAACGGTTCTTTGGCTTGTTGACCTCCAAGTTGGAGTTCTCCCACGTGAACTGCTGTCCTGGATCAATGGACTGTCATAAAAAAAAAACAGAGAGAGAGAAATCTGTTCAGTCTTTTGAGGAAACTTGTTTGAAGCGTGATACCAAAGAGTGCCGAGGGGGTAAATTTGCACTAGCATCACTTCAGAAGTCAGAAGGGATAGGCTTTGTTTCTATAGCAACCTGACATTTTGAACGGCAGACCCAAACGAACTAGAGAAGATGACTTTCTCACCAGGGGTTGTTAAAGCTGATGGACTGACAACGCTCAAGAGCCGTAATTTGGACCCCTTGGTACAATATATATTTGAGGTCTGTTCGCTTACTAGTATTCACCTGTCCGGCAGCAAGAGTTCATTGGCTATGTTTGTTATCAGAACCAAACAACAGATGGCTTGGATATCTCTCACCATAAATCAAACAAGATCACTTCATGGAGCTCTGACAATAGCCCCCTCTGACTCTCTTTTTCAATACCTGAACTCACGTGGGTTTGATGCTAAAGATTTCATGTAGAGGAGAGTGCATTCAGATGCTCAGAGAGACCTAATGGAATACAGGTGTCCCCATGTGGACTTCATGCCTGCACTTGTTTTCACTTCGGCTGACAGAAGTGAAAAGAAAAGTGCGATGGCTGAGGAATACTATTCCTAGCAAAGAGAGTTTGGATTTATGAAGACAGACATAAAGTTTTAAAGAGACCAGTAAGGTAAACGCATCTGGAAGAAAACCCTGCATACAGAACATTATTGGCAGGTGCATGATCTTATACCTGGAATAAGTGAATGTTTTCACCCTTTTAACTATCTGGATTAAAGAATTTCAATGTTATCCAAAAATGTTGAATCAACGTGCAAGTATTCTGTATGAGATTTGAGAATAATACTTAGCAACAGCAAGAAAAAAATTATAGTGTTTTTGTACCTTTAATTTTTTTCTATTTCCAAAAATCAAGTTGTGAATTAATTTTGAAAGCATGGTACAAGCTGTGCAACGTTTGCACCAATTAATGACTTAGTCGACACAAGAAAACACGATCTTGATGTTTTCCTGGTTAATAATCTACATATTACAGGTTCAAGACACTGTGAACTTAAAACTTGCATTTACACAAAATGTCAAATGTTTTCATTCTTCTGAAGTGGTTTCTTATTTTTTATGTACGTGATAAAAGGTTACTGGATCTGAAGTCTACACACAAGCCAACGATTAGGTTATCACCTTCTTCCTCTGTTTCTCAAGTCACTAGGCTCTCGGCTCAAATGACACCACGGGTTGTATCCGAGCATCGATCGGCAGCAATATGCATCAGCTCGCTCAGCCAGTCAATAATGCTACGGGGTCTCTTGTTATTCAGCATTGATCTGCCTGCTCTGGACAAGGCTCTTGTTGACTCAGTGTCCATCAACCTCTACACCTCTCACCTCATCTGGAATACCACCGTTTTCCTTTACAACTTGGCTTGTTTCTTTTTCTAAAGTGAGCCTTTGTAAGCAGTATGTAACCAGTGAATGCTCTGTGCTTTATACTAAATATTCATACCGAAGCGTGTCGCGCAGGCGATTTATAAGCAAGCGCCTTGGAGGAGCATTTACCTCGCCATAAGCTTCTGCACAAAAGTTCAGGTAACGTGCGAAAGGAGACAGCTGGTATGCTGAGTGCCGTTACTTGGCAAACAAGGCAAGCGAATATAAGCTGTCACTACATGGGCTGACAAGCTTGAGAGATGCGGATAATGATAGCAGTGGGAGGTGAGCACCAGCTCCTATTAAAAGCTCGGGCTCTAGCGGGTTGACAAACATAGGCTTGTTACTAGTGAGAATCAGTATCTGACGGGCGTGTTAGCTATTGCACTTGTCACCGGTGGAGACCGCGAGTGCTCTTCATAGGGCTTTAAGACAGACGGAAGGATTTCATGAGACAACAAACACTTGAGGAGCTCTTTATATTCGGGTTTAATGGTATGATGAAGTATACAGCATTCAGAACAGCTGACTACTGGGTTGAACATGAGGAAATATTCATGTTATATAAAGCCGCCAGACGAGTGCCATACTTGGGATTTCTTTTATAGGCCGTAAAAACTCCAGAATTGCTCAATAATAGCAAATGTAAGCCTCACCCAACTTCCTGTTTCCAAATAAAACATGTCACCACAGCCCTCAGCGTGTCAAACATTTCAAGGGACTTTTAACCATCTTCTTAGTGTCACACTTGTTCTTTTTTAATCTGACATTTGTATTCTAGTGATTACAAGGCCAAGGGAAGTAGGTGGCGATAAAATTTGGCAGATAAAAACCCTGTGAAATGCGGGGACACATTGAAATTAAGCAAAGAATGTATCGAGCAGAGAACTGGGCCAATAAACGTGATGGTGACCCGCTGCTTGGCTCATGCTGGCTGGACTAGACTACTCCCATTGGCCCAAGCGGAACCATCTGTCCTCTTGAGAGGGGGTCTTCCTTGACAGGAGGAGATGACATCACGACACACCAAAAGCAGACAGTGAGTACTGTTTAGCTGCTTAGAGCGGTGGGAGAAATGTGTCACGTTTGGATGCTGACTGGGCTCAGTAGTTTCACAAATAGTCTTTAAAGAGTTTAGAGGGGTAGTTCACATACATTTTTACTAATGTAACAAAACAAGTAATTTCTAGTTATTGTAAGTATTGTAAGTTCCCAACATTCTTTAAAATATATTTTTTTTGTTCTGCAGACGAAAGTCTTTAAGTTAAATGTTTAAACTCTTTCAATACTCTTTTTATTCACAGGCACAGGTGTAAATACAAAAAGAGTTTGGTAAGATGTAGGGAAATTGTATAATTATAGTGTTAGTATAAATAAGTGGAAAAAGAGGAGTAAAGGATAAAATAAAAAAACTTATCTAATCAATATCATCACTGCTCAATCTCACAATATATTCTCTTTTCTTAAAGTCTTGGCCTCTACTTATACATCCACACTTAACATTTCTCAAAACCTCAAAAGTCAATCTACTTCACAGATGCACATTTTTGGCAAACATGACATGATCTTTTAATAATTCTACACCTTTAGGGAGATAGCTGACAGGCATGCTGAAAAATCGCTCTTACGAATATGTAATAGTTCTCAACACGGGGATGAAGTGACAAAGCCTATGTTTATATTAAGATTTCTACAGAGAGCATGTTTGAAAATGAGCATCTGCTTATCAGAAAGATGCAAGTGTGGAACATCTGTCATAACACTGAATACAGACGGTCTAAACCTCAATAGAAGGATAATCTTTGAGAAAACATCACAGCAATAGGGAAAACATTAACAAATATTTTAGAAACAAACACAAAAAAATAGAGCAAATACACATGTAGGAAATTAAATAATAAAATTGGTAAATAATAAAACAGATATTTTAAGCATAATGTATTTTACAAACTTAGATATTTTTGATTCTAGTTATCAAAAGAAATGAACATCCACCAGTCCGATGAGCTTACCTCATACTCCTGAGAAAAGCGGAGGGCGTCGTTGGCCTTGAGCCTCTCAATGTTATCTGCCAGGTCACTAACTGAAATAGGAGGATGTTCTCTCATTCCTAAAAGAAAAAATAACACTTAAAATTGAACATTTTGAGGAATTCAAACTGAGGAAAAGAACTGGCTGCATCTAATTGTCTGATGGGGGAACGTCAGCAGTTTTGCATCTGACACAATCTGCCTTAAGGATTCCAGTGGTTATGCTGGTGAGAACAAATGAGCGGGACTGAGATGTTTAATGGGACTTGTCTGGATATGATTCCCCATTATGAGTTCATTATGTCCACGGTGAACACTAATGTCTGGATGAGCCCCCTGCCAGCAACTCCATGCCATCATTACTGTGAGACAGTGGCAGGAATATGGGATGCTCACTCAATCAACCACACTAATGCAATGTTAATACCCTGATTGCTCTGCTATAACGTCCAGGAGTGCATAGACACATAAAGCATAGCCCTTATAAAATACTTCAGTGTAAAGATATATTATATTATTTACATGTTATATCTTACTAGAGTATAAGAATCTCTTAAAAATAGACACTTTACTTTTTAAGATAACATAATAATAGTTACATTCTTCCTATATCAGTCATTTGTCTGAACTGAGTGGAAGATAACTGAGTTTCAGGATTTACCACGTATACAAAATATATTGCACACACAAGTGTTGTGTGTATTCAGAGGTTAATGCTGCAATGACTAGTATTATTGAGTGAATACAGCCCAGACTACATCTATGTTAAACAGCAAACTAATTAGGCAGAGAAAAGCTACATCCCAGCATGCAAAGCAGGCAAAGCTCATCGCAGATGTCCTGGAACTGAAATCCATAAATGTCCAAGGTCATTAAAACTGTAATGAGATGTATCCAGAGATGTGTGGATACAGAACTGACTGCTATGTAAAATAAGGCAACCGACAACAAGCGTACGCGGTTAATGCAGGTATAACAAGACATTTCTGCTCATTCCCGTCTCAACTATTTCTGTTTCTTCAAATAGAACATGAGCACGTTTTATCCTGTGATTCTAAGACACACTTCTCTCATTCCTGTTTGTTCACAGTTGTTTATTTACAATGTATTCACAATGTGTGAATCCTGTGATTCGTTCTTCCAAGTGATTAATTTTCACCACAGTGTCAAATTGTATTGTTTAATATTAAGTTGAATTAAATGAAATTAGAATGTTAAGTATCAGGATTTACCTTTCAATTTGATAAAGAAATGTTTTACAAAACTCATCTACAAGCCACACAGCACATCTAGGATGGCATGTATGCACCTCTTGGTGGCACAGCCCACTCAAAAGATGGAAATAAATATTTGTGGCGAAGATAAACAATTCCTTTCAGTAGCATAACATTTTTTAAGGAAAATTACAAAATTTCACAATATTTAAAAAAAAAAAAAAAAGAAAGTTTTGTGCAAACCTGTAATGGAAACCCAACTACTGTAATTGAAACACTGATGTTGGATGGACAGCATTTATACAATTCAAAGTCTACAACTAGACTCAAACTATCAAATCTGTATATGAATGCACTTAAAAGGTAGGAAAATAAATAATAAACGCAATAGTAAAAGGTTTAACTATAACCTCCATTTAACAGAATGTCACTATGATAAAATCCTCCCTGCAGTATCTGCCTTGTAGCTAAAGCACCACCTTCAACCTTTACATTAATATGGCCTTTGCACTCCCAAACAACACAAAAAAATTACTCTACATTATTTAAAGTTTCATAACTGAGCAAAACACGTTGGAGTGCACTTGTAATATAGAAACCGCTGGCTTCAGCAGTGGGATTTTATTGTTAAAGAGGCGTATGGCTGTTTTGCCTGTGGTAATGATGTGCTCTTCAGGACTGAAAGGGTCTAAAAGGGATCTGTAAAAGCCCAGCTTCACTGACACCGATCAGCTATTAGAGGAGAGAGAGGCAGGCCTGACATTTTCTCCCTTCATCACAGCTCTGCCTCTCACTCACCTTGGGAATGGAAGGCAAGAGGACTAATTAACAAAGACGGGTTGAAAGGGTGCGAGGGCCTTGGGTGAATTGAGTCCGTATGAGACACTCAAAGAAGATAAGAGCATGAGTAAAGGAACTCTAATAAACAAATTTCCACCTGAATTCAATGCCAGACGGTGAAAAACAGAGTCGTAAATGGAATGTAAACCAGAGCAGTTCATTACGCTTCGTCGGTATATACTCACAGAGCCGGGAGAAAATCATAAAACAACAGTACATTTGTTTTTATATAACGCTGTGAATCAAGTACCAAGACACAATTTGCTGTTTGATAGCCACATTGTGAAAAATTGAGTTAAACTAACGCTACATTCTTATCTGAACATCTGTCTAACATGTTAAAGATAGAAAACTACAGTAAAAAAAATAAACTGTTTAGCACAAGCAGACACTTCAAAAAGCATTTGTAAAGCAGCGTACGTGTCTCATTTCTAAGATGCACTCACAAGACTAAAAGCATCTCCTCTGTCATGTGCCACGGTAGGCGGACCATGAGGATTAGAAGATCCGTGCGGCAGTGACAGATCTCTCTGATTACAAAGACACGCTGTCAGTTCGGTTAATGTCTGCCTGCGTGTGCAAACACATCCTGTTTATAGTAAATTACATATTTGCTGGCATATGCTGACGTGTGTTTGTTCACAAAGAAAATAATATCAGCAAAACCCGACGAGATACAGATGATGTAGTACCTGAGCTCTGTCGGAGACAGGGAGAATGTGCGTCTCTGCATTGCGCATATGAAAATAAAGCAATATACTGCACCTTGGAAAGCTTGTGTGTATATTTTGCATTATGTGTGGGTGTGTTACCTGGCGTCTGGTAGTTGAGTCTCCTCATTTCAACAGGATCGGATGAGTTGGCCAGCAGACAGTCCTTCACACCACTAGAATGATCATCTTTGGGTAGGGGTGATGCCCTTTTCCTGTAAGAGCAAAACCCATTCAATCATTGATTCATTTAGACGCCAGGTTTAAAAATTATCACAAACAAAACATCAGTGAAAGCTGAGATGTGTAAAAGTGGAATGTGGACATATAAGCAGATCCACAAGTTACGATCAAACTCATTTGTGTTAAAGGAGAATGACGCTGCTCTTTCCATAGAATGAAAGTGTATGGTGATCAGTAGCTAGCGAACTTACTTAAAAGTGACACCCAAAAATGAAAATGTATCACCATTTACTCACCCTCTTGTGACTTTTTTTTAATTTCCAAAAATTAGAAACAATAGAAACCATCACAGAAGTTCCAAGGATTTAATACAAATTCTAATTTATTGGTTTACCATTATGAAATATTGAATGGTATCCTTTTTCTTACTATCAGCCATATAAAATCCACCAAAAGAATTTATCACATTACCAGTAAGGACTCAAAAAGACCATTATAGTCTCCATCAAAACCAATTCACTTTCCATTTCTGTGATGGTTTCTTTTATTTAAGTAGGATTTCATTGGGTTGCATATTTGTCGGTGGGACTAAAACGGACATCAAAACCAAGCATCTGTTCAGTACCTCTTTCGACACTGTTAGCTCCCTCACTAAATATTCAGGGTGCGACGCTCCTTGTTTGTGGGGAAAACAAGGCGACTAGGTAATTAGCACATCAGCTGGATGGCACAACACCGGGTAATTACGCTACTGTAGCACCTGCACTCCCAAGTGCGCTCTTCCAGCAGGTAAAGCTCGGTGGCGCACACACACATACAGACGCAGAACATCTGTTGGTGGAAACCCATCCTCAGACGCACAAATCCCTATCTAAAGCAGGAGTGCCAACTTCACTGGAAATTTCACATCTCACTGCACTCCATTTGTAAGGTTCTGAGCACACTTTAGGCAGTCAGACATCTTTCACGAAGCCAAGCTGAATGCTCAAACATGTTTTGTGTGAGGAGGAACGCACAGACGGTTCTTTAGCATATGCTGGTCAATGACACCTAGTTCACGGCATCGCTAATCATCAGCGGCTTATTTCCTCTAACAGCGTAATATTCTAGTGTCCTGCTCTCAGGCCTCGGTAAAACTTCAATTATTGAGTGTTAAGTTAACATATATACCATGAGCTAAAAGAACCCTTGCAATGGGGCTTTGAATTAAAGGACGACTCAAATAGATAGATAGAAATAACAGAAAGCGGGCATTTTTCTCATAGAGAGAGAGAGAGAGAGAGAGAGCGTGTTTCTGTGGAAGATTTTCTACATAACTGACTAAGAAGGAAGAAGAGGGAAGAAAAAAAAGACACGCAGGAGGGAAATGTCAGCTTTGAAGAGGAGAACATTTCTATTTCGGCAGCCGTCTGGATGGCATTTCCTTTACAATGGGCCATTCAGGGCTCAGGTGAGACAGCAGAAGGGCTGACTGCACACGTTCGCTCTGTGTGACCTTCAGGAGGGAGTGCAGAATGAAAAAAAAAACACACACATCACAATCACAACAACCACAGAGCATGCACCATTGTGACAACTTAACCCAAAGCACTGGAGCTTTTCAAGGACAACAGGGTGTTAGGGTGAGCTACTGTCCATCTATATTTTAATCTTGTTTTGGATGATGGGACATTCAAAACAATATGCTGAGGAACAGCAGCCCATCTGGGCACACCTGCAGACTCCTCAGCCTGTGAAGAGTATGACGGATGACACTTTTCAAACGATAAAGCGTGAAAGACAGACACCAGTGCGCGATGGAAAGTACCTACCTCTCCTGTTTGCTGCAGAGTAAGGAAAGGAAACATTTAAAAGCGTTTAGAAACATTTCAGAGTAACATCGTAAAGCAAACAGGGTGAAGAAGGTCAGAACTCTCAAAAGGCCTTCCTTCAACTGTATAACGGCTTGACTATCTGTTTCGCAGCGGTGGGCAGTGCAGGATGAGAGCTTTTACAGGAGCATCAGCAGGGTGTGGTGGCACTGTCACACAATTGTTCGCCTGCCGAGATTGAAAGATGACTCTGCCATTTTACCAGGAATCTTGGATTTAAAACACCATTGAGCCATTATGGGTCCAAACGGTACATTTGTGTTGAATATATCAAAAAATTACACAAACACAAGGTTTTCTCTGAAGTAAGGGATATTACAGAGACAAACCGTAGGGAATATGAGTCAGTACTGTATCTGCGCTGTGAACGGGACCACCGGGTCACGCAGTGAGCTGTCTGCTTTATTCGGCTGAGTCAAGACGTCATTATGAATAATGTCCTCCTTTTGTTCCCTCAGTGGGAAAGCTAACTAAAATTAGCCACATCGTGTTTCATGTGCAAAGCAGACCTGAATTCAGTCCATGGCTGCTGAAGTGGAGCAGAGGTGTATTCCTCCAAAACGGGACCTTTGAGAAGGCTGAAACCTTCACTTATCACAGCTGGTGAACTCAAAATGGTCACACACTTTGCTGCTTTGTTACCCTATCGAAAATACTGTAGACGTAATGATGTTGCTTATGTTAAGCTAGTACTAGGTGATGTCAAATATCTATTATATATTGTATTATTTCTAAATTCTATTCAATATTAATTTTAAAATATCAATTAAATAAGGAAGAAATGCCCATTTCAAATGTGCTCAACTGTTTACCCCATACATTTACTTTATATGTTTTATACGGGGCATGAAACTCAAGATAAAATACTGAATTTTTTTTACCATTTAAAAAAAAAATGTTTGAATAAATAACGGGAAAGCTCTTGCTTACCTCTTAAAGAGCAGAATGGCAATGACTATGATGATGATGAGCACCACGGCAAGCACGGGGCCCATGACCCAAAGCATCTCGGGCTGCTCTGCGCTGCGTGCTAGCTTGCTGTTATCCATCGACACAACGATGGGATCCGAGTATGGGCTGGCTGAAAATATTCGCTGCAGACATAAAAGGAAGAAAGGTCAAACTTAACTTAATCAGCTTATTCACACATGAAGTAAATGCAGAATAGTGACTGTGTACAGTACAGTGCATGTAAATTGAAATCTAAAATGATTTATATATACTTAAGGGTAAATGACAACTTCAAGACTAACAATTTATCAAAAATTAAAAAAACATTGACTTTGAAAAATAATAGTTCATTATGTAAGGTCTTTATACACCTCTGAAGACACAGTTGCATATATTAAATTGCATTTCTGTCAATAGATCCTCCTTTATATCCCTCATCGCACCTTTAACTAGGGATAGGTAAAAATCGCTATAACTTATGTAAGAGATATTTGCTTCTCATGGCACAGCAGGCACCGGTCACGCATGCAGCATCTCTTGAAAATCTGTCTCTGTGTCCTTCTATGTTCCCTTTACAAGGGTCCTGTTAACCCTGTTACACACTTATTCACTTTCTATTAGCAAAAGTCATACCTCGCTGTCCGTACGATAACATGCACTCTTTGTACACAGGCAATAAAAGAAATGGGAAAGAACATGGTGTGAATGTGCTTAAATATACAGCAAGAACAAGACATTCTCAAGATGTCTCTCGCTCCGGCTTTGATAAATGGAGTCAGAGACAAGGAATCATATCCTCTTCATTAATGCTCAAACCGTGGTGATAGTGAGCTGGCTGGAGGGAAGGAAGCGACAGGAAGAAAAAAAAAGAGCTGGTGCAAAGGGACATGAATGAGACATCTTCTGCTGTGCCCAATTCCATCTACAAGCCCGGGGACAGGCAAGGATTCTGACTCACAAAATGCTGAGATGAAAAGAACGAGGGAAGAGGGAGGAAAGAGGGGAGTGGAAAGATAGAGGGAGAGAGAGGCTGTCACTAGAGCTTTCTTTATCTGCATTGGGAGAGGGCATCCACACGGACACCAGTTCCCTAAGGGCCAAACCCCTCTGACTTCCTCTTACTCCATCCTGTGACAGCAGAGCGGACGGCTGTAATCCGGATCACTGCCTAGGCTCAGTGCGGCTCCTCAGAGAGCGCACAGATATTAATTGAGGAGATAAAAGCTTGAGACGACTCTTGAAGTCATGAAGCTTTTGTTTTATCTCCAGCTCATGTGGCACATCTCATTGTTTATGTAATTACATATACAAGTAAAGTATTTTTTGTGACGTGTGTGATTTATTATGTATAACATTATTTATCCTGCTGGAAATAGCAAATTTGGTTTATAATTGTTTATTTTGCTGGGAACTTTAAGATTAAACACACAGATTTTTCTAGTGGAAAACATTAAAATAATTGATCAAAATTCTAAAAGTTAAAATCCTTAAAATCTACAAATAATTTATTTATTTAACAAAATTTTAATATATACACAAAAATTTAAACAGTATATTTACTTAATTTCAATGCTTTTCAATTTATCATTTTTTTGAATGCAAATTGTCTCACGTAAGAGGAAGTAAACAGCAATTTTTTTTTATTTTGGGTAAACTTTTACTTTAAAAGCGACATGTTCTGCACTATGAACAAGTGCATATATAAGAAATAAATATAACGCTTAGTCCCAGAATACTAACTAACTTGAAATCCATTGAGCGAATAAGGATGGGTTTTTGTCCTCAGGCAGAAGAGGAGCAAGTTAATGACATCTCAGCACTGTGGTCTTAGCACAGGATTTCTGTTAATGTAAACACTTTATCTGGCAGAAACAGCTCGGCCGCCACAGGCCGTCCTCTAACTTCCGCCGCCAGTTTGCTCTCTTGGTTTGGTTCTTATGTTTCACTTTAATACGCAGCACACCCATCTCTAATGTTCTCTCTCTCCTCCGGACATCCTCTCTAATCCACCTCTAACCCATCTTTCACTCTCGTAACATCTTAAGTTCGCTTGTGCTCGCTTGTTTAAAACGATTCTGTTTACAAACTCTATCTATCATTCGATTTCACACTCTTCTAGGCTTGTTTATCTGCCTCGGGTGATGCTTGTACACATAGACAATCTGTCTTCGGCATTTTCTTTACATTTTTTACCTCCACGGACAAGACCGTGCCCTGGTTCTGTTTGACTGTGTCCCTGGGTCTTATTTTCTGTGGAGTATATCTGATGTGCATGTAAATAATTTTACATAGACATTATTGTTTGTTTTAGCAGCAAAACAATGCAAAAAGCTTGTTATCCTTTGGGTCTTTAAATGCCCCCTGGGGCGAAACTCATGTTTTTAGTATATGTGTTTTTTTTATACATTTGTTTATCTGTTTCTGTGGTGTTTAAAGAGACTCTAAAACTGTGTGTAAATATTGCATTTTACTGCTTTGCTCAATATTGGCAGGGCTACTTTGCATAAATATATATTTTAGTTTATTTAAGGATTCTGAGGTTTTAAGTTACATGCATTTTCCCCCCAAAATTAAAATGCTGTCATTGTTTGCCCATCTTTGAGTTCCAAATCTGATAAACGGAGAATGTAGTCTTAGAGTCTAGAACTGTTTGATTACAAGCATTCTACTAAACATCTTTCTTTGTGTTAAAAAAAGACATTTACACAGGTTAAGAATAACTTGAGAGAGAGTAAATTTTGACCTAAATTTTTTTTTCTGATGAGCTATCCTTTTAAGGCAGGAAAAATTATCTTCACAGAATAAAGATGGAGGTAAAAATTTTTTTACTATGACAAATCATTCCATAGCAGCAAACCAACAGGAGAGCTTAATCCAAAGCGCAGTGCACGGACAAACAAAAAAGTTGGTTCCTTTAAAACTTACACACTCATAAAAACGTTGTTTAGTCGTCAGCTAATTTTTGTTACATTTCATTAATTAAACAAGCATGCTAGTGCATCCCAAACATCTCTGTGGATCAGAAATATTTGGCACGAGGGGGACAGAGAGGTTGATGTTGTGGAGAAAAGAGGTGGTAAGGCTTATAAAATGCTGAGTATGGAAGTTGTCCTCTTCATAATGCATGGAGGACAGGTTAATGCCTAAGCTTTAGGGATACTTAAGACCCGGCTTCAAGAGAATCGGGACAAGCTTCCTTGCTCCCAAAGCCCAGCCACGCAAATCCATTCTTCTGCCCTATCCAAAGCACAGAGACTGAGCCTTAAAATGTCAAACCCGCTGACGCTGCTATGAGAGAAAATTATGAATATTTATCCAACGGTCCTCTGGAGATCAGGGCTATAACTTTCAGCTATGATTATTTCCAGGGCTGAGAGGGGGCAGAGTTTGATTTCTTTGATTTGTGTTAGGAGCGGATGAAAAGACACGAGTGGGACTGAGAGGAGCATTGAGGCGTTTACGTTAATGCTTGTTCTACAACCAAAGCTTATTGAGTTTTGCTGTTTATTAGGACAAAGCTTTGACAGGATTCACAGATCTATCAGGACATGTGTGTTCACAACATATTCACTCATACATATTCGTTTTGCATATTCAACATATTAATTTTGCAAATACTCAAAGGTTAAATAATTTTAGATAATTGATGAACCGAGAAACACTGTTATATTTGTAATAATTTTTTTTAAGATCGGGTTTTGTAGTCTGATCAATACAATACTATATTCATAACATTTTCATTCTGTATGAAGTTTCGAAAGCGTTTTGCCTTTCTCAGAATTTGTTGTGTAGCTGTAGTTGATATTGTGTGATGATATGATTACGTTCAGTACCTGTTTCTCATTGGCGACGACAGGATACTGATCCTTGAGTTCAGCCATGACAAAGCACAGGTAAGGCTGGTTGTTAGGAATCGGCCGATTGAAGAAGCCATAGTAAGTCTTTTCGTCTCCCAGGGTGAAGGTTTCTGGGAGATGATCCAGCTTTGCGGTGATGTATGGCCTGACGGTGTCTGTGTGACGTCGTCTCCTGAGTAGAGCTCCCTCACTGGACTCCAGAAGCTGAGAAGGGGATGAGACAGAAGTGCGCTATTTGAGACTGCCTGCTTGCTTTAGAGCCACAAAATTAATTATGGTTCTGTATTTGTTTATCTGTCTAGTAGCTAGTAAATATAATTTATATTATATTTAATTTATTTATATGTATACACATTTTTAGTAATCAAACAATAGTAGTCAAACAATATGTTGATTTTCCTTCATATATTTATATTTTTGAATATACTATTTGTTTAATTTGGCATATTTAAGTTTAACATAGTCAACATTTTCTTCTGGTAATTCAAAATAATACTAGCTTGATATACTTTTATATCGTTTATTTACTTGTTATTTCAGAATAAATCTACAATAACTCTGCTCTTTGCAGATGTGTATCAAAAGTTAAGTTTGGCCACAAAAGAGTGCATGTGCATTAACATTTTTTTATATTGTCACTTAGAAACCATCTATGAAAAAGGGTCATAAATTCATAGAAAATATAAAAGTTATTAATAGATATTATAAAAAAGATATTAATAGACAAATTATATATAATATTTCTTACTCTCTAAAACTTACCTCATCAAGCTCCATCTCATCAGGATTAGCCCATTTGCGTGAAGATGTAAGAGACACCGGTAAGACCACGATATAGTACCACCTACACAGAAAGATATCTTTTTAGCATACAACTTTGTTGCTCTCAATGACACTACAAACCAAAATATCCATTATACCAGAAAAAGTGTATAATATGACATTCCACTTGCTTGTCAGGTACTAGCCTTAGTTGACAGTTCAAACAAACCTGAATTGATAAGATTATATGAAATCTCAGTGCTCAGGTGTCGGGGTTGTACGGACAACCATAATTCTCGAGAATAGCATATGAGCGCTTATAATAAGGTTGGGGCAGAGGCTTTAATTTAGCTCATGTCTGAGACGAGAACCATTTCGAAAATAAGCTCCCAGAAAAACTCCCGTTCGTCCCTGTGCTGCATCGCTCCACTATTACTGGAGAACAAAGTGCTGTGTCTTACAAGAAATCCCACATCAATCAGCACCCCTCCAAATGCCAATCTTCTCCCAGACTTTCTCATCCTCAATACACTGGTAATCTTTTTACCAATCAAAAAAAGGCACTCCGGAGCACAGCCCTGTTTCTCCTTCTGGGATTGGCAACAAGGTCTAAAACGTTTTTTGGTACTGGCTCTGATTTTGCAGACGGTCAGAGGGTCAGAGAAGAAATTCCCTGGTTTTGTGGTTCAGCTTTTTAGGGAACGTAATTGGCTTTGGAGGAGGCCTACTCTAAATCGAGCTTTTTCTCTCAGAGGAAAATAAAAAAATGATCTTCACTTTGCTTCTGTTGCCGCTTCACTCATAAAAAATTAAGCGATCAAAATTACATAAACATAAGAGCCCATTCTCATGCATAAATTATCACGAGGCATTTTTAAAAGGTATGTTAAAATGAAGGCCCAACCAAAGCCCAGCGTTCCGCTGAAGAGCACTTAGTAGTAATCACGGCTCTCCATGGCAAGAACATGAGAAACGGCACCATGCCTGTTTTCTACAGCCAGATCGTGCTTATAGCCTCCTTCATGACATGTTGAACTCTGAATGGTCTCATATCAAGAGGGTTCAGACTCTTTCCTTCAACCAAGACAGAAAACAGCCCATGTATCGATTTCAAAGTGTCTCTCATCCACACCTCTATGGAAACAGTTACTGTTGTCTGACAAGGATTTTCTGATTGAAGGAAAAAATGGGTTTCTTTAGAAGGTCAAATAAATACGGTGGGATGACGGTGCTATGGTATAAAACAAGAAATGGAATGTGCAGCGTTTGCAGGATGGTTGTTTGCTGAGGTAGGTAGATTCTGTCTGAGCATCAGGGGGAATAATTGCATGGTAATGGTGTGTGAGCTACATCGCAGAACGGAAAACCTGGCGTCACTGACCTGACCAGAGCTGCAGGCGTTACTCTGTGCAGCATTACTGCATGGGCATGGATTTATGAGCCTTATATAGAGGAAAGTGCAGCGATGGCAGATATGATGCATGATTATGACAAAACCAGAATTGTTGAATATTTCCAATGATGATGTAATTATTAATTCTATAGGTCTTAAAAAATGTATTATGTGCAAAAAGACTACACATCATTCAAACTGCATACCAATCCTACCCAAATTTCAATGACCCCCATTTTTGTGACACTATAGCAATACTAACCTGACAGGTGCCGTGGTTGGAACTTTGGGCAAGTTTACTGTAAATTTTCCAGTGCTGGTCTGATCTGGTGTGAGAAAGACCGGTTTGGATTTGAACAGGTCTGGCGCAGTGCGGATGGACACCTGCTGCTGGAGTCCCCCAGCACTGTTCCCTCGGCTCATCAGCACGAAGGAGTAATCTGTGTCCGGCTGCAGCCGCGTGATCAGCTTCCTCTTCAGGTTGCCCTGGACCTCCACGCTCTGCTGGTTGTATAGGATCTGCAGGAGGGAGAGGTTCAGATCCCGCTCGGTCTCACGGCTCACTTAATCTAACAGCCCTCCTAAAATGACTAGTTTGGTTAGCCCTTCATCCACTTTCATTTAACTGAGCCCACATACAGAATCTGATAGCATTAACAGACCGTATACCCACGCAATAGCTGTTCGAGATGGAAAGCATGTGCAGCTTTTCGGTCTGATCGCATTGGGACATTAGCGTTATGGTTTTATACTAGCAGTGGGCATGTAGAGAAACCACACAGACAGTCTGTCAGGTTCACTGGAGGCTAGAGACTGTTCTGACAGACTTTCCACAGCGTTTCAGCACGCTGACCCACAGCGTGACTCGCATGCAAATGTTCAGAATCAGCAGTTACAGTAGCAGCCTAATGAGTAACATTACATTTACAGCCATCTGCATTCAATATACAGCGGTCTTCCAAAAAAAGCGTTTTTGCAAATATTGATGTTTGAGATCTCTAAAAAGTGCAGAATAGAAGTACAGCAGATATTTATTTGTTTTCTCACCTTAAAAGGCACTTGAGATTTGTAGTTTTCTGGTAGCTCCCAGGTAAGAAGGACTGAAGTTTTCATGACAGCTTTGACACCAAAACTTGTAGCAAAAGCTATTGGACAGAAAGAGGTGTTACATATATTCATGGTTTGAATTACAAGTTAAGGTACATGTACAGCGTGTACAGTTTTTGAGACTGTAAGGTCGAAACATGCAAATCAGCGCATGCGCTTCATAGACTGATCAATACATATGGAGAAAAAACATATGGTACCAATATGACAAAATCAAGGCAGATTATGTAAAATGTGTCTATGAAGTCTCAGTCTCTGAGTTGGGATAGCAGGGATAGTTTTACCCTTAAGTTAATATTATGTCAGGAATATCTCACTCTTAAGTTGTTCAAAACCATTAGTACTATTAAACACAAAGGGATATATTTTTAAGAATATTAGCAACTGACAACAAATAACACAACTAACCCCAGGGCACCATTGACTGTCACAGTACGAAAAATATTTTAAAATTGTATAATGTTGAACACAAACAAGATAATTTGAGGAATTTTGGAAATAAACCGTTCTAGGGCACATAGGACTACCATTTCAATTTTTCTTATGGTAGTACTGTGCCTAAGAAAACACTGTTCCGAAAATCTTGGTGTTTGTCCAACAAATAAATTTATACAGGTTTGGTACAAGGATGAGTAATTCATGACAGAATTAACATTTTTGGGTGGACTATCCCTTTAACAAAAGTTAAATAAAAACTAAGCTTTTAAATGGGTTATTGTACATTGATATTTTTTAAATGAAAAATCCTCTCAAATCTTACTCAATGAAATGTACCTTTCACCCGAAAACAGTACCAAGAGACAAAATTGGTATACCTACTTGAAAAGGCAACCAAAAACTCTAGTTATTGCACCAAGATACTATTTCATACATAAGCTCAGGGCGACATTCAAGTCCACTTGAACATTCGCTTTTCAGGAAAATTTCATATGAAGGATTTCCTCGTTTCCTATAAAATAGACCCCCAATGTGAGGATAATTGTATTTTTAATATTCCATCTAAAGACAGCCTATTTATCACCGTGTTATTACGAAAGTGGAAAATTGGCTACGCGCGTCAAGCGTGCGTTATGCAGTCACATAATAACATTCATTGTTTATCTGGTGATTTAGATGTGCCACTGCTGTGACTAAAGAGGGGACAGAAAATTTCACCTTCATTTTAAAACACATTATGATGCAGAAGGATGTGAACGTGATCTATTTGAAAACATGACAGGCATGTGTTTTAAAATCCTAGTTCAACCTAAAATAAAAACTTTTTTTATCCTTTATACACCTTTGAGTTGTCCCAAAACTATATACACTTCTATGTCTTAATGAACATATAAAAAAATATTTAGAAGAATGCTTGTAAAGAAATATAGGTCTGGAACAACTAGACAGTGAGAATTCATGACAGAATTCAAATTTATCGGTGAACTATTGCATTACAAGCAGTGCATGCATTTCAGTAACATCAAGCTGTGATAGATTTGTGTTCCACCATGACTTCACAACAATAATCAAATTTTTTTTATTTAGACACTAACCAGGTGATGTGGACATGGTCCTGCTTTGAATACTGGGGCTTATGGGACCACCTCCCTTACTGGTAAAGGCTTGCACACGAATATCATACGTCGTATCTGGACGAAGTCCTTGAATGGTCATTTGAGTGTCATTGGTGTTGACTGAGCTGTTCAGCTTGCTGTTGATATCACTGTACACCACTTTATATTGTGTGATTCGGCCATTCCGCTCAGCCAGAGCAGGGGGTTCCCAGGCAAGGCGGGTGGTGGAAGTGGTCAGGCCCACGACGCGCAGGTTTAGGGGGAACCCGCTGGGAACGTCTTCTGGAGTTATGATCTCTTTTATGTACTCTTCTCCGGCACCTGCCCGGTTCCTGGCGCTGAGGTGGAAGCTGTAAGTGGCACCTTTGTGCAGGTATGTGGCGGTGTGGTGGTCATCCGTACGGGCGAACTCACGGACCTCGTAGGTCTCTTCCTCTAGACGTTTGTATCTCAGACGGTAGCCAATAAGCTCCCCCACCATGTCTTTAGGAGGCTGCCACTGGATCAGAGCTGTGTTGCCGATGGTTGTGCTGATGATCATGGTGGGTTTTCCGGGCACTGTGAAAGGCAGACCGAAGTGATATGAGGGCAGAGAAGGTTATTGTGTGCACGCCATCATTACATATCAAATAACCTCCCAGAGAAGTGCTTTGTTTTTCAAAACTGTATTTTTCAGTTACAGACAAAATCCTTCTGAACTTTTTAAATGTCAAAAACTCTTCTCTTTTTCTGGTATATAACAATACGATAGAAAGATCATGTTTGGTTAGAAGTTCAGAGGACAATGCGGGAGTATCTGGTGCAACTTCAATAAAATATATATAAAAAAATATACATATACATAAAATACATTATAAAAATGGGCAGTTACAACTTAGTAGGTGACAATAATCGGAAACAATAACATTTCTTACTCATCTCTTCAAACTCCAACATTTCATTTACTTCTTCAGGTGTAAATCCATGTTAAAATTTAAATTAAATTTTCAACTTTATCCTTACTTTCTCCTATATAAGATATATTTAACTGGCCTGGTAATGTGAGTAAAAAATTACTAAATAAAAACTTTTGAAGAAAGTTGGTAACCTATTATGATTATTCTAACTTACTATTATTGTTTGGTCACAAAACATTAAGGGGTGCTAGTTACCAACTTTTTCAAAATACAAATTATGTTCAGAGGAAGTAAAAGTTAGACAGGTTTGAAATGATGAAGGTATATGATGACACTGTTATCATTTTTGGTGTGAACTATCACTTTATGGTGTCCAGGGACTGTGACAGTGAGTCCGTGTACCTGCTCCAGTAGTAGTGATGACTTTAGCCTTGCTTCGAGCTCCATCACCCTTGGTAGTATATGCTGCCACAGTTACGGAGTAAGTAGTTTCAGAGAAAAGTCCAGCAATGATGGCCTCCTGTTAAACAGAAACAAATGTCATCCCGAAGACATTAAGACAAGCATCCCTATTGATACCCTTCAACAAACCACTCACACCATTTCCCCCTTCTGTTTTTAAACCACCTCACACACTTTGATTCATATTACAATTGTACCAATACTTAAAAACAATAGAGACAGTTCTTCTGGCTTTGAAAAGCTTCTTCAACAAGAAGCTCTTCCAAGCATTTAATAGGAACAACCAAATCAGTCGCACCATTCGTGTCAATGTCTTGCTTTAAACCATTTGTGAATTTTTACTTGCATATGTGAGTTTGTTCCCTTGAATAAATTTCTAAAAGTGTTGTGTTGCACAGGTCCTTTAAAACAAAGCTTTCCTTCAACTGTCACCTTTCTGGTGTTAGCATCTGCTTACATTAAATAGTTTATAATAGCAAAACACAGACACATCTGGTGGACATCAGGAAACAACCTGTGAGCATCTGAACAACTCACACAAACCAAAGATAGAAAGAGAGAGAGAACTTCAAACACAGCACACACAAGCACCAGTAGAGACGCATGCACACAAACAACACGCAAAGCACACGTAGACTTGTTCAGGGTTAAGACAATGCTTTTAATGACTTATTCCAAAAAGCGTTTGATGTAAATCACCTGCATGATTCAACATCCACTCAACAGAAACATAATTTACGGCTTTAAGAGGTTTTTTCACAATAGTTCTCTAATTCTCTTTCAAATTGCTCCAGACAGGTCCCTGGTGCATGCTGAAACGCATCCATGCTAAATTAATTCAATAACCAAAATTAAACCCTTAAAACTTTGCTGTATTAATCCACTGCTATTCATCCCCCTTTCAAAATAAATAAGCCATGTAAAAAATCAAATAATACAGGGAATAATGTCCGTAAAGCCAACAGGTACATTGGTAATCTCTTCTTGCCGTTCCTGGAGAAATGCTCAACCAGGTCAATCACATCAAGTCACACCAAAATAATAAAAGTGTAGGCATTTAACTACACATGAAACAAACCAAGGTCATAATATAACATATGTTCCTCCACCACACACATACAAAACCCCATAGCTCTCGCTGTACTGTATATTACCCATGTGCCCACACATTGTCTGGTAAATGACGTTCCTAAAAACAGCATTTTAAGAGCTTCTCATTAGCCCTTTTAGAATCAACTTAACCGGTTCTCTTCAGTAATTAACATTTAACGTTTAAATTATATCACTACATTTACCAATAAGTGCCCGGTGTTTGAGAATTTTCTCGTTTTAAATAAAGACTGCTGGTTTGCTTTCCTTTCCCGCAAAAGCCTGAACAAGGGATAAAATTTAAATGATTCGATAAAATTTAAATGACCTTTTAGTTTAAGTCTTTATTCATTACTTTAATCATACAAAATTACTTTTTATAGGCAAAGCAATTGCGTTTTCGTTTTCTCCGTTTTAAATAGAGCTCTTTCTTAAATCCTTGAAATTCTACAAGGGAACAGCTTGCATTGCCAGAAAACTGAAGTTTAAGTGGGGGGTAGACACAGAGGATGTGATTAATACACTAGGGTATTTTCATTTCTATCTGCTTTAAATTTAAATCAATGTGCTGTAAGCACTACTTACTGAAGATACTCAGTACCATCAAGAACAGTATAAGAGGTGGAGTATCCTTTGCCAAAATTGGAGGAAAAATTTTTTAACAGAAAAAGTACAACATCCTGTTTGATTTTTCCAACTTAAATTGTAGTGTGATTCTACATTTAACCAATGCTGTCAAATTTGAAAACAAATGGTTGTTTTATATAATATAATTTGTGAGTGTGTTTTGTATATTGTTATGTATATATAAATGCACACATATACAAGATTATATAAACATCTTTACATCAATTAAATAATTTATATTATATACAAATGTATATATGTAAAACTTCTTACATAAATATTTGATCCTGCCTGTGAAGTTGTAAAGTCAAATTCACATTTTTTTTGTTGTTGATTTTAGTCTTTAATTTCACTTCAATTTCAATCTTTGACCTGGTCATACTTATTCAATATTTAAGATATCAATGTTATATACTCTAAGAATGTTTCTTATAATGTATGGAATGATTTTATGAATAAAAAGTAAGTCACATAAAATCACTTTAGCTGGGTTTCCACAGGCCGTGTCACATAAACATGATTGTGTTTTAACATATAAAAACATACAGGCGAAAAAAAATCGTATAAACATCGATTAATAAAAAACAAATAAATAATTCATTATATTTCAAATCTTTAAAATTGCTTCTTCAAACAGACACTGAGGTTAAGATAATTGCTTCTCACCTCTGAATAATCTAAAAACAGTTTAACTAAGACTGTCTTTTTCCGTCTGTAGAGAGTTGTAAGAAAGAGTTGTAAGTTGTTTTGTGACTACACAGATGTGGTGTACCTTGTGTTGTGACTAAGACATGGGTGTGACAGAGTTCTCTATCAATATGTGTTGGGCAGTTTTTAACTTGAGAAGTACAAACTGTGATCTGTGACAAACAACACACCCAATAAATTGTAATTTAAGTTTACTTTGTGTATTGCACTATGTAACTGGTAGTTAAGTTAAAAAACTTTATACCACTGTGAATTTTCATGACAACATCTGTAAACGACAAATAGGTTTGGAGAATAAATACAATTAACAGCTTCACATCTACAATTACTAGACTTTAAAACAAAGCCACCTAAATCAAGGTCAGCTTAAGGGCACCAGGTTACCTTAAAATCCCATTACAAGGTAAATCAGAAACAAATAGATCCAGATTCCACACAATCTAGTTCCAGGTTTCTGCCTCCTAGAAAGATGCCAGACAGCCCTTAAAGACGATGGAAAAGTGTAGGATTTGGACAAAGCAGGTGATTGGCCCACGGTGAACGTCTTGTGGGCAGGTGCCAGCATGCAGAGGCAACAGAGCAGGTGCCGTCTCTAACAGCAGGGCTCCGGAGAGACGTCTGCCAGTCTGCTGGCACAGAGATGGGCGTACCTGAAAAATGGGGTCAGGCTTCACTAGGAGGAAAACGACACCGGTAACTGAAGTGCTTCCATTTCTGCAGCTCTTTTTTAATGCTCCAAATCGAGGCGGTAAGAGGATTTACAACCGTAACGCAAGCTAGGCCCTGAACTACAGTGGGCTGTCACGCAACTATAGGAATCTTTGGATGAAACTGTGGAACAATGAGACACACACACACACGCGCATACAAAAAGAGCAGAGGTGTTGAAAGCCGACTGTTGTCTGCAGCTTTCTCCTGCCAGGCTTCAGTGCTTTTCAACACACAAGGCTCACATAAACCTAACATGGTCCCTCTGTTGAAAGCAGGTAACAACCTTTGGGGATTATATCCTCAAGCTCTTCAGTCATCACAAGGTGTCTAGCGGGTTGAAACTTTCATGTTTCTTAACTATCAAATGACAACTGAAAAAAAATCTATATATACAACTACAGATTTAATATTAAAGCAAACGTTATGTATAACATGAAATAATCTATTGTAATCGCCCAACTGCATTGCTCTGTGTTCATTTTTACTAAGTTTATAATTTAGTGTTGTCCTTGGCAACCTATGTGCTACACAACCATGCAAAAATTACGAGATGGGGTTTTACTTTTCACAAAATAATGTTCAATCAACTGTTTTACGTCCATGTATACATTTACTTTTTGCGCAGGTGCTTAATAAGCAGGATAATGTACAGTCAACCCGCAATTATTGCACAATAACCCTTTTTTATTTCACCTCAGAGTCCTGATCACTGGGTTCATTCTACAGTAATGACTAGCTGACTGTACAGTCTCACATAATGCATCATAATAACATTAGGTTATAATATAATTAAATATAATATACAAGGAGGATATAATTGACAAAACACGGTTTCAGCTCTAAGATCTGATTATGTTCTAAGGCGTACACAGAACATCTAACATGTGACCACAAAACAGTTATTGGCACGGAGTTTTCATATCCTGCTTGACAACTGTTAACAACCTACGAAAATAACTCAGTGGACCGGTAAAAATCACAAGAAAAAGCTATTTTTACTTAGTAAAATTTATATAGATCATTTTATTGACTTTTTGAGTGCTAACCATAAAAATCCAACAGTCATTTGTCTTTAAATTTTATATATTATAAAAGTCAATTTAATAAAAATAAATATTTAATAGATAAATAAGATAGTGTAGGCAAGTATTTTCTTTCGATGAATGACTGAAATACTTTCGACAGACTATTGGCCAAATTACAATAGTTTGGTAAATAAACAAACCCAAGTAACACATAAACAACATATCCACATCAGACATTTACAGTATTTAATACGCTTTAATACGTTTATATTTAACAAAAACGATTGACTTATTATAAGCATTAAACAATCACAACTGAAGCTTGGTAAGGAGCATGTTCCTTTCGTTTGTAATAAAAAAATAACATGCTCATAGAATGTAAATTATGCTCGAAAGACTTTTTTGACTTGCTGTTTGTATTGCTGCAGAGCCCAAGGTAACGAGAACCGCATCTAGGTTTAGTAACCATTGTAATTATTAACAGTACTTATACACCATTTATAAATCTTCGTTGATATTTGTTTTAGCATTAACTAATACTGTACAAAAAGATGACAAATGCACAATAATCCAACATAAACAACTGTATTGGCAATTTAATAACATAGCAAAAGATTAAGAAATGCTAAAAAACACCCCTGCTTATAATTTCATGTCAGCCACTGCCCAATACACTCATTGTACTTCCATCCTGGATACCAGACATTATAATCTGAAGTTTCTTTTCTACCTCATCTCAATTTCCATACTGCATCAGCTCTAAGTATAAGAGGGGAAACCTATATACCAGCTTTTCATGGAATATCCTGCAATATTGCCTTCGTTGGAGAAGAGCATTTATTTATCTTTTTTCCATTTGTTGTGCATGTGTAATCGTGTCTGTGTGTGAATAACAGGTACTTGCTATGCTAGAAGTCATTAGTACAGTCATTACACTGGCAGTGAAATGAGCACTCAGGGGCCAGACCTTTAGAGCACGCTGCATCATTACCATTAGTAAATACAGTGCATTAGTGGGTGACCTTCAGTATAATGCAGAAGATGCTGCAATTTGTTCTATTATTTTCCATGTGTATGTGTGTGTGAGTGTGGATTTGGGAACAGGTTTGCAACTGTGCTCATAAGGTGCCAAAAGTTCAGCTTTATGCTTACCGTGGATTTGCTTTCCCATTTCCCCCCTGTTCTAAAAGCTCCAGACATCAAACAGAAGTAGTTCAACCAAACTATTAATCCCTCTTTATATGTGGAAACAACTGAAAAATGTTAGTTCCAAATCAAGAAAAGCCAAGCGACAGAGAAGAAAAAGCAACAGCTTAACACGTGCGTGCACACACACACACACACGCACGCACGCACGCACACACACACACACACGCACACACACAACGCAGAACATCCCCGCAGGCCCAATGCCGCAAACCACCCGCTCACACACTTGAGTTACTCACATATTCCGTGGACTCCTCAATTTTCCACTGATGGAAAACACATGACAGATGAGAGGGGGAAAAATGAATCAGAGATGGCACTACTGGGGAGAAAAAAGCATTGCTACCTTTTTCTTTCATCTAAGATGAACACACAGCGTTAACAGTCACATGCAGCACTGTAGCTTAGCTACAGAGACAGAGATGAAGGGTGGAGGAGGACAGAGACAATATTTAACATTTGACACTGTGCGGTATATAGTCAGGTGTAAGGAGCAGGTTTACACTGCTTACGCTGCAAGATGATCCAGTCTGGGGCTCTGTGGGAGAAAAAGATTACGACCACTGCACCATCTTCAACCGGGTGCAAACTCTCAGCCCGAACGCTTAAACGGCAATACATAAACACTTACCTGCACTGTGTTTCTGAAATAAACATACAAGAAAGGGATACAGAAAGAAATTTTTTACCATTGTATTCAAAGATTTTAATACAGTTGCACTGCCTGGTTACTACCTAGTGTGCAAATCAATTGAAGCAATTTAGGAAAATTGCCTCTATTGATGAGTCTCAGTTCAAGTCAATTCATGGTGTTTGGGTTGTTTGTTCTTATTGCTTATTGCTTGTCTCTTGCTTTAATGATATTTTATTAAGCTGTTATTATTTGTGTATTAAATGCACTAATTTATCACACAGATTTTAAGTTCATTGAGACCTTAAGACCCATGTCAAGTTAAAGGGATAGTTCATGTTAAAATGAAAATTGTGTCATTATTTACATCTGCTCTGTATATTTCAAACCTTTATAACTTTTTATCTTTTGCAGAACACATCAAAAATATATTTTCAAGAATTTTGGGAATTGGCACACTATTGCCACACACTATTACTTGCATTTTGGGGGAAGTCATGGCCTAGTGATTAGGGTTGTGGGTTCAAGTCTCGGGCCGGCAATATCTTGACTTGGGTTCCTTGAGCAAGGCACAAAACGCCCAACTGCTACTCGCATGTCGCAGCATAAATGGCTGCCCACTGCCCCAGCTCTGTGTTCATGATTGGTGTGTGTGTTCACTGTTGTGTGCGTACACTCTGGATGGGTTAAATGCAGAAAAAAATTCTGAGTATGGGTCACCATACTTGGCTGTATTTCGTGGTACTCTCACTTTGTTTTTATATCTAGACGACAGTAGTGCACCACAGCTGTTTGGTTACCAGATTTTATTCTTCAAAATATCAGCCTTTGAAATTAACCCACCAATGCATACCAAGGCAAATCTATCAGAACTGCTAGTTATTGAAAATTTACTTTTTCCTTAATAATGTTGGAAAAATTTCCAACAAGTTCTTAATATTTAAATACAAGTTTAATTTACATTTAAACTTTTTTCTTTCTTCATTTCCCATAGGAATCTAAAGCCTATTTCCTAGTGCGAGTCCCCTGGTAGCATTGAGCATGAAATCCCATTACCTCCATCCTTCTGCCAAACTCGGTGACATCAAACTTTCCCAATGCTTGCTCTTACCCAAAGTCAAACACCTTAGAAAAATAAGAAATAAAATGCAAACGCACATACATCAAATCTTCCCTGGACCGAAATGCCAGCGAGGAGCCGACTCAAGCGCAGTTGACATTGCTCTTCAGGTTAGGAAAAGGAAATTGCTCCTTTCAAACTCAGAATCTGCAAACTGCACTGAAGCATGCTACAATATCAGTGTGCAGACATCCGCACTATAATTTTCTATATTAGATCATTCTGCAAACATTCATCCATGTCTAATAATCGCTTTTCATGGCAGAGCTATACATAGTATAGTGTTTTGTGATGGAGAGCTGTGTGTACATGGCATAATAGTACCGTTAGTAAACAAAAAAGGAGGCCTGTTTTTTTAAAATGATAGTTTACACAAAATTTAAAAAATCTGCTGTTGTTTCATATCTGTATAAGCATGTTCTGATGACCACAGAAATAGATATTTGGAAGAAGGCTTGTAACCAAACAGTTCTTGGACCCCATTGACTACCATTGAAGGAAAAATGACCATAACATTTTTGTTCTATTTAACATAAAATATTTTGAAGAATGTAAGACAACAAAATGTTCACTTTACCATTGTAATTTATCCAACTATTGTATTAAATGGAGTCCGATAACTCTTTGGTTACAAGCAAAGAGAAATTTTTCAAAATATCTTTATATTGAACCAAACAATAAAGATTTGAAGTTTGTAACAACTATAGAGTGTAAAATTCATGGAAGAATTATCATTTGTGGGTTACCTATCCCTTTAGGCACGCCACAGTACATCTTATAAAATCACACTTGGCATGTGCTATGCCTTGAAAGCCTGTAAACCTACAAGCAAAATGAGACTCTCATGAGAAAGCACTGACACATCTACCAGGTATGCTCAGAGTCTTCCTGGAAGACAGGACTTCACCCTGGAAATGGCTCACTGCATGCTAAGCCAACCATCATTGCCTTCACAGCTAGAGCCGAAGTCACACTGACTTCGGTAGAAAGGAATAGAAGCTAAAACATTGATCAGATATAATGGAGTGAAGTGCGCTTCTAACCCTTAAGGTCTGCACTTAAAAGTTCTACTTCAATCATTTAGTCATCTCCGCATTCATTTCCTGCTCAATGGACTCCTCCAAACCCACTGCTTTTAACTATCCTATTAATCGTGCAGCACGGATACTTACATACGACTACTCCGAAACAAGCGACTACTTGTGAAAAACGACAGTTTAAATCAAGCACTGTGAGATTGGCACGGGAGCAAAGCTGCAGATCTCTTTTTCTGCTCACATTTAACATCATACTAAGTTCCAGCCCATCAGCGATGAACGGCTTTTAACGCTTCATCAAAAACAACTGCATCATATGCGACAAGACGCGTGCACTTACATAAACACAAACAGCCTCCTTAAGCTTGAGTTAATGAGAGACATTTTCCCGCTTATCTGCTCGCTTAATGGGTCGTTTTTTTTCGCACAGGGCACTTTAGCCCCTTAAACAGTGTTAAATGTACAGTCCTTTCCTTTCAAATATTATCTCCTTTGAATCGTTCTCATCCAGTGCCAATGAATAAATTAGCCTGGTTTAACCGAACACCTCGGAGAGCAGAAACAATGAGGTCAGAATTGATTGGGATCTTTAGCTGGAGCCAAACGCTGCAGTTTCCACACAGGATATTAAAGCGGTAATGAAGGTTTGCGTTTGTCAGATCTTGGAGCATCCTGGAGAACAACGGATGAAAGGGAACGAACGCAGTGAAATGAATCAAAGGAAACAAAGGACTCGATTCTCTCTTTCCTTGATCCGGGGAAGGGACCACCAACGCTACGGTGATCCCCTAAGGGCTGGTGCTGTGTGTCTTACATTCACCTGAATTTATTTAGCACATTTTTCTTCAAGAGAATAACAATGAATCTTTATTATAGGTACAATACTTTCAGAGCAACCTGAGTTCAAAGGGATATATTACCTCAAATTGAAAGTTATGACATTATTTATGAGCCTGCATGTCATTAAAAAACTATATATGTTTTGGGAGAATTGGGAGTGGTTGGTCAACATTCTTCAAAATATCCTCTTTTGTGTTTTGCAGAAGGAAACACTACAGGTTTGCAATAGGGTGAATATATAGTGATTTTTCATTTATGGGTGAATTATCCCTTCATTGAAATCTTTAATTTCCAAGAAGAAAAGAAAAGAGAAAAACATTTATCCCTTTGCTTAAACATACAACAGTGGTAGCTTGTGAAACATCCCTTACTGCAACTTTCTATTTACCACTGTAAGCTTTAGCATCACTATCTCTGCTATTTCCTCACGCCACTTTCTCTCCCACATACACAAGATAGTAAACAAGCATTTCAACAGGCTGACGACTGTAATTGTAGGTGACTCATGTTGCTTTATTAAAGATGCTTCTTGGAAAGGTTGACAAGCCTCTGGAATGGACTACTGCTCAGCTCTCGTGGCACACAGATCTGTTAACACAGTCTCTCGATTAAATTTAGACCCAGAACGAGGGCGTGTGGGTACCCAGACTGGCCATGTTTGAAAAGAAAAGCGCTACCCACCCACGAACAAACAAGTGCTCACTGGTTTCCAGCCGCCACTCCGGCTTTTGAGGAAGGAGTGGCGTCTGGTAGAGATGTTTGTAAGGTTAAACGGAGAGGGATTGAGTCAGGTAAATGTTGGGTTCAGATTGTGACACCTTAAAATAGTAACACAATAGTGTTGCATTATCGTAACATCATGCAAAAATACACTGGCGTACTGCAGATGGCATTTGTTTCTGAGTTTTGCCATTTGAGTTTGTTCATTACCCCTAATGCGGACTAAGAGCATGCTCTTGGAGTTGCTCCCGCTGTCTTCTGTGTGATGGCGGAAGAGTCCGTTCATGCAGAAGCTCATGCTTTTACACTCAAAGCATCTCTTGAGGTGATGGAGAAATAGCACATATTAAAAATGAACAACTGGTAACCAGCAGTACAACAGAATGTCTTAAGAAATCCATGTGACAAAAAATGCCCTAAGAGCCTTGTATCAAAGCTCCTCGCCAACCACCCTGCCAAACCATTAGAGTTACACAATCCCCAATGGATTTTCATCATTTCTCCAACATGTTTCTCCTTTCTTCCTGACAAGCTCTCCCTGGCCAATTACATGCCAAAGGGAAACGCAAAACACAATTGAAAGAAACACAGGGATGTTAACATGAAGATAAATTATGCCTTACAAAAACACAAAAACATGTTGAGATTAAATAGGATTGTCTCTGTCTGCAAATGTGCCTCAGCAAGTCTTGCAAGTGTGACAATAATGACGAATGACGAAAACGTCACCGATGCGCACAGTTCGCTGTAAATGACTCAGCGTCGCTTCGTATGTCACAGAGGATGATGAGAGTGTTGTTTGCCAAAAAGGGAGAGGCGGGCGCAGGTGTCCTTGTGTTGTGAGAGCCGAGAGGTCAACGGAGGTTCACTTGACAGATACTGTAAACAAAACCTGCCTATTGTATTTTTTGAGAAAGTTACAACAAATGCGTCTAGCATGTTGTCAAAAACATTCGGAAACATCGACCTTGTGATATTAAACAAAGTTTACGAGTTATGTCTTGTTCTGAATAGGCAAAACATCAACTGCACCACAACAAGAGGCGGGGCTAAAGCAAGAATCTCAAGTAATATGTACGCTTTCATATACATTCCTGAATTTGGCAGATGTTTTATCTAAAACAACTTGCATCATACTATGCATTAAACTTTGAGTATATGCAATTCCTGGGATAAAACCTATGACATAAGCGTTGCTAGCAGCATGAACACCAGAGCGACAGAAAAGCTATCTAATATAAATAAGTCGCTTGTCGTAGGTGATGGAACTGGCGGATGCACATGGTGTATTTGCATTTCTCATGCACTCCTTCACAAAGTATGTACCTATGCAAATGAGAGATAATCTTCTTGATGAACCAGAAATCCCCCGGTCACCCGTCCATTTGCTTAAAACCGTTTAGGCCCGCCGTTGTACATAAATGTCTCTTGTTACAGTCTCTCATCAGGTATTCATTCTGCCGGCTCAGTGGAGAGAAATGCTTACAAAGGTAAATGAGAAACTCTTGTTTGGGGGGCAGGGAAGGCGTTGGAGAACACATGTCTATGCGATTTAATTCTGAGCTAACAATTCAGGAGAAGCATTTTAATGCCCCTAGTCTGATTCTCTCTATCCCCACAAAAGTGCCGACTTTAATTTATTCATGAATATATATAAATCCCTCCAAAGGATTACGATCTTTTCTACATCTACGTGCACCCACGCTTCTTCAGGCGGTTTTAAATCCTCTTATATTAATGTATCATGAGTGCAACAAAAACAAATGCAGAGTAACAAGGCAGTGCATATATATTAATGTTTGGAAATAAAATGAGCTGGATTTTGAAAAGGCCAACAATAGTGCGTTTTTATGAAATATTAAACAATTTACATTAGCATAAGAATGAATGCTGAGAAAACTCAGAACTGTGTAATGTAAATCAAGTAAATCTGGCTTATTTTGGTTACAATGCTACATACAGAGTAAAACCTCAATAGCATTTAAAACAGAGTCAATGGTGTATATGAAGAAGAATGCTAAGTTCACATCATACACTTTCCAGTTTGTTATTTTGCAAAAAAACATGACACGATGTGGAGTTTCCTCAAGTGTCCGTACTCTTCAACCGGGAAGTGTCTTTGAGCTATTCATGCAAATATATTAAAACATTTAAATATGCCGCCCAGTACCCATTTTTTTTTTTGCCAGCTGCAAGTTTACGTCTTTTCTTCATCTTTGCAAAGCATTTGTATGTTATGGACTCGTAGGACGATACAGGTATGGTGTGAACACAGCATAACCATTAAGGCCACTAGGTCAGTGCACACAAAGTAATAAGAAAGTGGCATGTAGTACCTGTGCCTCTGGAAGGGAAACATCCATAATGGTGGGTTGCCCACGTGGCTCCCCGTTCTCCAGGCGGGAGTAGATGATCTGGTATCCACGGATCTGGCCATTTTGCTTCACAGAAAGAGGCGGCTTCCATGTCACACGGATAGCCGTGGAGTTCACAGCTTCCACTTCAACTTTGCGAGGTGGGGCTCCCGGCACTGAAGAGGGAAAATTACATTAGCACCAAGAATTTTATGATAGCGTGACAGCTAAAACACAGTTATAAGTCCTAATGAGTTGTGGTTTGGCTGAGGAGAGCTGAAGTCTCAAGCTCTCAATATTTCTGATTGCCGAACAATTATCATGCTGTTGAGAGCTAATGTGTCTACATTCCCCTGCTGACAAGACTAACACGGTCATTCTCGTGAATAAAGTTGACCAACAATTCTGGCGAGGACGCCGCATTTTTATATAGGAGAGAGGCTATACAAGTCTTGTCAGGAGTGGATGCAGAAATGTAGCTATTAAAACCAAATGAGATAAGAAATGTAAAAAGACTAGGAGGTAATGTTCTGAGGAAAATGTGTTGCTGTTAATTAGAGCTAAAAAAATCATCAGACTAAATGAATTTACAGACAGTGGTCTCATGCAAATGAGATTTCATAGTGATTACAAAAGCAGCAGACCGGATGGGAAAATTGCACAGCCTTATTTCAACACACACTCCAATGGGATTAGACATGAACCCAAAACCAAGACCTAGGGAAGTGAGTCCCCAAGGAAGAAGAAATAGAGAAGTTAGCACAAAAGGGATGAAAACAACTGATGAAACTGAGTGAACAAGAGGAAAGTGGACAAAGGTAAGAGCAGTAAAGGGTCTGAAACTCATCCAGAGCGAAGAGGCTTAAAGTATGCATGTGAGATGATATTTTGAGAAGAAAAGAAAGATTCCAGTTATTTGAAGAGAAAGTGTATGTTGTCTGTTAGTAGCACACATGTCCGGTATTCAGACACAGCCACCGATCATCTCTGCATATACATTAACAAACCTTTTCAAAAGCACACAGAGTCTCTGTCTGAAGTCACAGCTGTTAGACACTGGATATGAGTAATTCTACCATGACAAAACTGTGCTGAGACTCGTGCAAGCAAACAAAACTTGTTCGAGAATGCTTTGGACGGAAGAGACTAAATGCTTTAGGGCTGATGTCTGTGGTAGCATGTCTTGGTAAGTTGTTTTTAAGGTGTTGGATGACATCAGGTTTTGAGTGTGGGACAATTAGCCATCTTTCAATGATAAGCTGACTTTTTGCTATGAACCATATGAAGTGAGTGGTCCAGTGATTTTATGGAGCTTCAGGAGGATGTTATTCCCTCCTCAATAATAAAGTCACTCCAATTTTATTTAAAACCCAATGCTCTATATAACACGAGCAAGACCTTTCAAGGTTCTTTTAAGGTTTAACACTACCGATTGATACTTATATTTACATTAAAGTGGCAGTTAACCCACAAATAAAAATTCTATCATCAGTTATTTACCTTGATGTTATTTTGTTATGATACACAAAAGTGTGTGTATTGTGTGCATACATTGTGGGTCAATTGTTTGGTTACCAGCATCTTTCAAAACACTTTCTCTTTGAGTAAGTCAAACAGAAATTAGATTTTCGGGCGTACCATCCCTATAAATTAAGTTTGACAAAATTTAAATCCGAGCACAGACCACAAATCATGTTTCACTCTAGGAAGTATTTGAAGACAAAAATAAATGTTTATAATTCAACATAGCAATAAATGTTAACCACATTTTTGTTAGAGTACACAAAAAAGTAAAGAGAAGAGAAAACAGAGCAGCCACCTTAAGTAAAAGCCCAGGAGTATTAGTGGCCCATACAGGATAATTGAGACCTACCGTCCTCATTGGTACGGATATGTACGGCTGTGCTCTCTGGGCCAGGGCCCACATCTGTGTGCGCCCTGACCCACACCTGATACTCCGTCCACTTCTCCAGTCCCTCCAGCACATAGCTGGAAGCATCCGCTCCGATGTCAGACACCTCGTGGCGCTCTGGGTCTTCCCCGTTCACTGCCTGGTAGCTGACTGTGTAGCGCACTATTGCGCCGTGGCGGCTAGCGGCTGGTGGAGGCACCCAACTCACCTTGATGCTGGTGGAGGTCATACTGACCAGATTCACATCTTGAGGGGGGGCGGATGGGGCTGCAGGTGAGGGCAAGGCAATGAAGGGAGGGCATCAAGCAAAATGAAAGAACTCAAGACAAGCCTGCATCTGGACTGTAGTTGGCATGACAACAGCAAATGCCTCATGTGGGCAAGGGTTTGTTTTGTTTCGCATTAAAAATTTAAATGTTCAAAGATCAGAGGTTTTATTAGGCTACGCATAGCCTGAAGTTAACTTCCGGTCTGTGTTTGCTTATCAGTCATACACTAAATTTTTTTTAAATATATTCTTTCATGAATCAATTTTAACACTAAAGATGAGTACATTTACCAGCTATGAAATAAATAAAATGTACTGATTAAATTTTGTGTATATGCAATTAAAAAAATTATATAAGTCTGATAAATCCTAATATTTACAATTAGAATTCACCAAAAATATAAGATGTATATTATAAAAATATATTGTTAAATAAATATTGAGTTTTGATATCATCATTTTAATAAATAAAAATGTTTGAGAAGGTAACTGCTGGATTTTTTATCAACTGAAATAATATTAATCACTATAAGAAATCATATTTTTAGATTTTTTAAAGTCGATATAACTTTTTTTTTTACTAAACTACATTAATTATTTTTTTACAGTGTACAGTTAGTCAACTTTCAGTTTGACCGCTTGGCATTAGTACTTCAAGATATATATTAATATCACAAAAAGTTACAGAAAGTTATTAGATCTGTAGACTAGCTTCAGGTCGATGCAGCTACTTACATTTTTTTCAAAAAGAATAGGAAAAATATAACTTAAAAATATTTTATTATTAGCATTTTGAATCCTTTAGCAAGTTATTGCATTTTTCTTCAATTTTGTATGGCTCTACTTGGCTATTCTATGTTTTCATTGCATGTCTTTCATAACTATAAACTTTATTTCATGGCACAAGCTTTTAAGTTGACACTATGTCACTCCTCAAACGGGCAATCTTTCCCGTTTACTGCATATATCTCTCTGAGTGTTGACAAGCAGGGAAAGGGCATCGGTTTGTGTGTTAACCAGCGTTCACACATTCTCAGTCAGGCTATTGGCTGTGAGACAACGCATCGCTCCGTTTGTCAGAGTTCCAAGTGTCAGCGAGTGTGGCAGCTGATGCATCCGAGAGCATACTCGGTCATCCTGTCTGCGCTTAGCATGCTGCTTGCTTCTTTCGGCGGGCCCGCTGCCACATCTGAGTGACTGAGATAAGCACAGCCCTACTGCGGCATATTTAATTAAGTCTCTGCCGAATGAAGCTCAGGTAAGCTTGCATATTAAACCTTGCTGCCAACACCAAACAGTCCAGAGGCATTCAAAATAAATTAAATAAATCACTATAACAGCATAACAACAGTTAATATAACATTAAATAAAACAGAATATAAAGCAACAGTGCAGTCATTCATGCAACTCTATGTCATATAAATATAAATGCGTATTACACAAGTTAAACAACAGGTAACCATGGAAAAAATGAGGAATGGGTCAAGAGAACAAGAGAAAGAACGAAGAGAATGTGCTTTGGGATATATGAAAGAGCACACATGCCTTTGTTAACAACCAGAGCAGAGAACAGGAGAGGCAGGTTGGTGACATGGCACTGTTCTTTGTGCCCATGGTGGGACGGAGCACCAGGTGTCCATCCTCAGGTGGTCTTTAATCTGACAACAGTGGTAGAGCCACTATAAAAGTCCGTTGCTGCAGCGGGCGATAAAAATATGGCAGCCGAACACGTCGACAGACATTCACAATGTGAGACTGTGTTTCATGGGCCCTGACAAATGGCTCAAAGATCTAAGGGGCTTTTTCAGTCTTGAGGATATGTGATAGACACGTCTCTATAAGAATATAAGGCGGGAGGGAATACAGCTCTCAGAATTCTATGACTGCAAATCTTATGTGATATATACTTTCTGAACCCTCTCAGGAACAGAAGGAGTTTTGCACAGTTAGTGACAAACAAAGATTGAAAAATAACAACTGAAACTAATATTTCTAGGTATTGTCATGCTATGTGTGTATCTATATTCTCATACTAAGAATTAATATTTTTAGTTTCATTTGTTGTATATTTCCATAGGTCCAATGCAGGTAAAAATGAAACAAGTAAAATATACTTTAATAAAATATTAAAGTAATGCATATGTGTAGTATAACAAATAATTTTGCACTGTCAGAGAGAAACTTGTACCTTTTTGTCACTGGGGTGGTAACTTAATATTTACCATTAGATACAGATATGTAAACATTAGGTATTAATATGTTCTTTGTAATGCTAAAATGTACATTTTGAGTACTAATACATACTTTTTGAGTACTAATATACACTTTTAGGTGCTACTTTTTGAAAGAGTACTGCCCCAGTGACAAAAAGATATTTTGAACATATTTGTAGTTTATATCAAAGTTACTGTCAGTCCCACTATGTTGTTATACTCATCTGAATGTTGTAAACATCTTAATGAAAGAAATCTCCATATTATAATTTTCTGCCACTTTGTCCATATATCACATTTTCAGTTTCGTTAAAGTCATTGTGCATCTCCATATTCCTTGTGTCAAATTTTGCAGAAAAATGTTATGATCTTTCATAAGAAGACCAATATTGATCTTTCTTGACCAACAATACTGCTCTGGTTTTTAACATTGTAGGACTAATAAAATCACATACTGTAGATTGCCTATCAAACCAAAATAATAATGACAAAGGCACAAGCGGACACTGAACGTACCTTTTGCCCTTGTGAATGAAAAAAGGTGTTCCCTGACTTAGAAGTGTCAGTGTAAGTTAATAACTGCTTGAGATGGTAGAAAAAGTCTGAGAGGAAGAGAGACTGCCCACATGAGCCGGTGGGTTTGTCTAGATTAGTTATGATAAAGATTACTAAGAAGATAGTGCTTACCGGACTGGGCCGTCCTTGCTTCGATAGGTTGTGTGAACACCCCAAGCCCCATTTCAGAGCGAGCCGCCAGAGAGAATTTATACAGGGTGTCTGGCTTCAGGCCTTCAACGGCGTAAGACCCGGCGGGATTGAAGGTGACGTGGATCTTAAAGAAAGCATACATGCTTTTAATCTTTGTGTTCTTCAGTTTGCCCTTTGACCACGCATACATAAGAACACAGACATGATTAGAATGGCCACGAGACATCTGATTTCGATGTCAAGTTAGCATCATTTCCCAAAAAACATCTGAAAGGCTTATCTGGCAGGAGCCAGACGCACTGTCAACTAGCGCTGATAAGTATATTCTGCTTTAAAAGCCAAAAGCACAATCTAATTCTATCAACCGAATGCAGACCTTTTGCCTTCAGCCATTTTGTGAAATGTCATTTTTGTCTTTCTCTCCATGGCCCAAAGCAACAGCTGTACACGTTCAATATCTGCTTCGCTTGTCATTTTATGGGAAATTGGGTAGGAACAAGCACTGGTGCGATACCTTGTTATTGGAGTCCGCCTCCCAATACTGTAGCTCATATTTAATGATGGGGTCCTGAACGGGCCACAGCCAAGTTAGCAGCACCCGTGTATCCAGCTCGGCCTCTGCTTCAAAGCTGGATGGCTGAGCGGGGACTTAAAGCGAAAGCACAATTCAAACCAAACTTAGCAAGTATTACTTATAGCATTAAATGCAATTATGCTTAGAATTAAATATGTAAATTTTACCTCCTTGTTGTGTCTTGACCTGTAACATTTCAGATGGGGGTCCGTCCCCTACTGACGTAAACCCCAGCACCCGCAAACTGTACGTTATATCTGTGGTTAGGCCTGATATGGTGGTAAGACAGCTGTCGTACATGTTGTGCTTCTGCCAAGCGCTGAGAGGGGCATCCAGATCAGATGTGTAGTATACACGATAGCCTCTGATCTGGCCATTAGGTTCTTCTGGTGGTTCCCACTGCACCAACATTGTACTTGCGCTCAACATTCGTGCTTGGACGTGCAGCGGAGGCGAGGATGGCGCCTGCTCTCCCGTCCTGGTCTCCACGGAGTCACTGTGTGGTCCACGACCTATGTTGTTGACAGCCATGACACGAAACTCGTATCCAGAATATGGGCTGAGTCCACCAATGCTGTAGCGTGTGGTGGCAACACCATCCACCTCCTGGATGTTGGTGTCGGAGGCCTTGGCCCGGTATTGGATGATATAGTAGGAGACAGGCTCAGGGTTTCCAGAGTCCCATGTAAGCGTAACACTCGTAGCTGTCGTCTCTGTCACAATTAGGGACGTAGGGGGCTTTGGTAGAGCTGCGGATTAGACAATAAAGAAAGAAATGAAGCGGATGACAGTAATTTTTCAAAATGTATCCAAGCTAAACTGTGTGTTCCTAAAATAGAGAAAGATAAGGAGCAGACATAGAGAGAGAGGTTCATATGCCGGTGATTCATGCAGAGACGGAGCACGTCGCCTCATCATTGTGTCTTTAAGATTTGTGGCTGGACTCCAGATAAACGTCTGTGACATTCTCCAAGTCCATATTGATTGGTGAAGTGCAAAGTGCAATCAATAGAGCCAGCCATGATGACGGCGAACCAAGTCTGGCGGGACCAGCCACACTGATACAGCTCCAGACATCTGGTCTGGGTAAACACATGCTCGGAATAATCTGAAGCCTTTCATTTTCTCCAAGCCTGGAGTAAAACGCGGGAAGTCCCTAAAGCTCACAGTCAACAGAGAACAAGTGTTCACGTTTTTTCTTTGTGTGCATTTGCCAGACGCGCTAAACAGTTGGTCAGAACCTTGGGGTTGCAATTAGAAAATAACTTTTTCCATTCTGTGTTTACAGGGTCTTGGTTTTAAGCCATTACTCATTCCAAATAAGACCTAAGATATTTGTTTCTAGGCAACATATCTACTAGTGTCACCACGGCCTACTCTATCCAAAGCTATTGGATGAAAAATGGGTTCTTGATGTTTTTATGTGAAGTATTTGTCAAAAGAAATGTCTAGTGGTGAACAACTGACATCTTTATTCTTTATTCAATGGCTTTCTTTGAGATGAACTTTGCTTTCATGTTGCATTGGTAAAACTCATTATTTACTCGCCCCCTTATCATTTCAAACTTCATGGACTACAAAAAAAAAGGTTAATAAACACCCCATTGACAGGTATTGCATTCTGTTCATACAACAGAAGTGGGGAGCAACAGTTTGGCATTAAAAAGCATTCTTCAAAATATCATCTTTTGTGTTCTGAAGAAAAACAAAGCTCATACATGTTTGAAATGACAAGAGGCTGAGTAAATGATGTCAGAATTATTATTTTTGTGTAAACTATCCCTCCTCTGATGAAACGTATAGAAAACAAACAAAATTACAGCCAGTGCTTGATTTGCTGTGAGCTTCATGTTTTTCTAGGTCTAGTGTATATTTATGTATAATGAATAATCATTTTGAATTCTTACCTTTAACAGAGACTTGTGCGGTTGCCTCAATCATGCCCAGAGATGAGATGGCCACACAAGTGTAGTTTGCAGACTGACGGATGCTGGTGAGCTCCAGCACATTGCGTCCTATTGGCATCTCCTCATCCTTGGTAAGCTCAACATCGCCAGCCATCCATTTGACATAGGGCATAGGTGCCCCGACCGCCACACAGGTGAGGTTAACGCTGCCCCCTGGCATGACCTCGTGATTGGTAGGCGGTATTGAAAAACGGGGTGGAACTCGTCGTACTAAAGAGAAAAACAATCAATGTCAGTGTGGTTGACAAGGCAACAGGAGTCATGGCTGTAAAACAGAAAAATGTACATAGGAATCTAGTGTGATTAATACGCCTCTAGTGGGATTACTACGGCTATGTGACTAACATGAACAAACTAACATAAAGTTGAGCTGGCAGGTCAAATAAATGTTCTTCAAGGGGCCGAGCAACCATTTTTTTCCATCATCTGTTCAAGCCTGAAGCTTAACAACTGGAGGCAGGAAGTCAATAGTGTCTGAGACTCACGTGTACGGGCAGAAGAGGGTTATAAACCAATATGTGTCAGGGGGAAGGTGAAGAAGGCATCCTAATGGCATTTCTTATAGAATAAGACATTAAAATTCATGCCAGAAGGAAGCTTTATTGAATTGTGGATTTGGAAATAAATGAGGATGTTGGCTGGGGCTATGCAGGATGTGGAGATTTTTTGTCAGTTTATCACTCTGTGGCACAGAGACCT